>OX375870.1:84713754-85064754 GCA_947359475.1 Heligmosomoides polygyrus bakeri
CAGTTTGAACTGAAAATGGCACACGTAGTCGGTTTTCTGCAGAGACAAATTTAAGAAAAATTATTCGTAATACAGCATTGTTGGAATTGGATATGAGCGCTGTTAAAATCAGTTGCAAACAATGTAGCTGAGTATCGATCGTAGAACCTTTACTTAGAAAATAATTCTCCGTGGTGTTCCAGAAAATTCGAAGCAGCCCGTGTCTTTCTATAAAACTAATGGAATGTTCTGCTTCGTCACAGAACACCATTTAGGCATCATTTTCGTTCTGAGAAAACCATTCCGAACGTTATCAGACGAGTGAATCATGCATTGCCTTCTCATCAAGAAAATGCGTTTAAAATTGCCACCGACGCTTTTGACGGCTGACACTGATTCGCTTTTCTATTTTGTTAACAGCATTCTTTAACGCGGTTAGCTCATCCTTTCTTTTCTATTGAAACAATCTTCGATTGAAAAACATATTGATTAAGTGTTATGAATCGATACGATCAATCGCTATGGATCTATTTCAGAGGAACACATATTCGAGCTATTCGAGAACAACCTCTACACCTGCAACGACGACGAATCTCGACGACCCATTTGGTATTATAGAGTCCTGTAAGTATTCTTGTTATTTTAATGGCTATTGAATTGACAAGAATTTATTGATCGAAAAACAGTAGTTCCCTGATCCTTCCATTAAATAGAATCATGTGCTCTTGTAGCGCAGTCGGAGGAGGCGCTAGCTGACTCGCGAATCGATTTAAGTTTCATATCCCACGAAGACTGATCAGGCGATCCGTCCTATATAAACGGTGACAGACTTTTCAAAATAGCCTAAAACGCTGCCTTGTACAAAGAGAAAGCATGTAGCATATTGACTTCTCTTTCAGCCGCTACCGCATTAAGTTCTACCCATATCGATTGATTAGCTAACCCATTTTCATCTTATGAAGTCGATTCAACGTTCAGCAGGCTTCGAGGGTCCTACAACAAACTCAAGTTTTTGCATGTCATGAATAAAGAAGAATTAGGAAGCTAAGGACCTGTTTATATTCCGCGACGGAGCGACGACAGCGACTGAATGGCTCGTGCAATCGATTGAGGCCGATCATCCAGCAAAAATCGATTCACTCGATTAGCTCTGACAACCAGTCACTGCCGTCGCTCCCGTTGCGGAATATGAACAGAACTACGCCTCGAAATCCTTCTCTTGAAAAAGTTACAAAACTCAGCCATAACGGATGTTTTGCACAGAGTTAGCTTCCTTCCAAAAATCGATATTATTCATCGGTTTTGAATGATGGACCAGTATTGATTTTTCAATCCATGTTATTTATTTTCACTGCTGTAATTCCTGTTCGACCGCTACCATGTTCTCCTTTCCACTTTCTCAAGAGGTTAATTAATGACAAAAATCGATGCGATCCTTTGATATTTATCAGTCGATCAATAACGCTCACTTGGTATCCGTCTCGCAACCACCAAACGCATGTAATTCAAAGAAAGAACAGTAACATCCTTTGTTTGGATCCTCTTTCCAGTCGCGATGTTGACCCAGTGGCTCAAAAAGCGCTAGAACCCCAGAAAAACGACATACTTCAGGAAAATACTATATACTATTGATTGAGATTTACTGGTCAATCTGTTGTAAAATCCGTTCTGCAGACATCAAATCCGGATCGCTTCAACAAAAATTTGTAGCAGCTGCACGATCCTTGAGGCCAATCCAGTTTTCAGAAAATCAGTGCGCCAACACCACCCCAACCTACTAATTGTGTTAGAAAGTATGTTAGACTTATATTGATTGGTCGCATTGATCGGTTGTTGTTTATATCCAGTGGCCAATAAATTTGCGTCAAGCCTTCATCAAGCAGTCAAGTGCGGAAATTGTTTAGATACCCTTAACAGATGCGAAGATGACACAGGTGTTCAGTAAATGCGCGCCAACCCTGCACGAGGCGATCAACTGCATGCAGAAATCAATACCATCAATTGATGTTGATCGCTCTGATGGTCTTGTTCACACGCTGTGAAAGTCAACCACTACTCGTCAAATTCTTCCCGACGCCACCTTAAGTAGCCGAGTGAGCACGTGAAACCCATATTATTGATTATATAGATCATTTTATTTATAACGCCTACTTGCTACAAAATCCGACCAGCGGTCATTAAATTTACGTCGTCTCTACAAAAATTTGGAATATACCCTGCTCGCATTTTTATCAGTTGTGAAGCCCTGTGGTCATTAATTTTGCGTGGACGTACTCATGTGCAGATTGGCGGACGAATCAATTCAGAGTGATTTCCACCGTTAATTACGACGAATGGGAACACTTGCGCGCGCAAAATTAGGGAAAAAATAAGGTTCATACGACATCTATCACACAAGAAGACCACCTAGCACCTGTTGTAACTGTGACTCACATAGGATGCAGCTCGTTGCAAATATTTTTGTCAACAAATAGTATTTTGAGCGGCGTCTGGAATTCAGCTTGTCTCCTTTAGCTCTTCACAGCTCAATAGTATCATGTGTTCAGCGCGTGGCCGACTACAAATATCTTCGCCGCTCATCAGATGCTGCCATGCCACCGCATTCCTCCGCCATCGATTCTCCTCTTTTCTATTCTGACGTCATTTTTTTACCTTTAGAACATATTTCACATTATATTTTGCTGACCAGCTCAGCAATATAGGGTTGAAAAACGGCCTCAATGTGAGGATGAAAGCTAATAACACTGCTTCTACAGTACCGTCGGTAAACGTTCGCCAAAACGCGGCCGGCGGCGGATTAATCCGCCGCCGGCCGCGTTTTGGCGTACGTTTACCGACGGTACTGTATCTCCTTATGAAAGGAGTACACACTGTTGATGATTCACGCCATTTTCAGGTCGAATTGGACCTTTCAAATCAATTTAGATACTTTCAAACCAAACTGGGCACTTTTCGAATCAAATTAGATACTTTTCACGTCAAACTGTACACTCTTCTAGGCTAGTCTAAGAGTTTTGAAATCAAATTGAACGCCTCCCAAATCGAAAAGAGTTTCTTACAGGCTAAAGTGTAGACTAGGGGCGCGTGTAGCACAGTCGGAGGAGGCGCCGACTGTCGCCTGCACCCGATACCAGGTTCCTGGTTCGGATTTCCCGCCCAGGCCAACCAAGCCTTCCATCCCTACGGGGTCATTGAATTGGTACCAGACTTGTCCGGGAAGGATAAAGCGCTGACTTGTTCATCGGCTGGCCACCGCAAGCCATTGTATGGCCACATACGCATTCAAATCGCCTCAACGACATCCCGTACAAGTAGAATGCGTGGCGCATCCCAAAAGGGATTGAGTAACGCCGTCCTTTATCTTTCATCCTTAAACTATAGACTCTCCAAGATGGAATTAATTTTTTTGTTTAGGAAAGCTTAGATTAACTTTTTTTGAAATTTTTCTTACTTCAGCTGCCCAAATGAGTGCAATAATTTTATTTAAAAAAAATATTTTTTGGGAAAAATAACAGCTTTAATTTTGTTTTAAAGCGCAACAAAGCAGCAACCATATAGTGCACTAAAGGGTCAGATTGCGCCATGCACTCGAAAAGCTCGTAGCGATTTCTATTTCACTGAGAGTGTAAATGCTGCTTACATAAAACGAAAGTGATGATATGGTGTGTTTTTTTACAATTGTCTATGTTGCATCGTTTGTAAGTGTGAATGTCCATAAAAACCGAAATTTTGCTGTTAATCGAATAAAAATCGCGACGTCGTGTACGAGGGCATGGCGCAACCTTTTTAGGCATTAAACAATGGCTGCCCTCCTGTTCTTTTAAACAAGCTAACAAACCTTTATTTTTCCCCAAAAAATGAGAATTTTATAAAATTTCGAACCAAATTTTCAATTATTGGGTAAATGAAATAAAAGTTAAAGGAAATCATACTAAAATTTTCCTCGAAGAAGACATTACTCTAACGTTTTTGGAGAGTATTTAGTTTAATAGAGAAGAAGATCGTCTTGATTTGGAAGAGTTTGACTTGATTTCAAAAGTCATAAGCTAACCTGGAAGAGTGTCCAATTTGACATGAAAAGTGCCCAATTTAATTTGAGAAGTGTCCAATTCGACGTCAAAATGGTACATATGATTTTTTAATGAATAAAGAATAATTTTTCAGTTGACCGAAAAGTTGCCGCTGCACAGGCCGCCCCACCGAGTTCGTTCGGTAGTCTGAAGAGGTAGCAGCATCTGACTGCCGGTAGATGCCAATATTGCAAATAAATCCGTTGATGTTTCAGCAGGAAAGGAGTGAGCTGGCTGGATCAAGAACGAGCACGCTCCCTTTCTCCAGCGACCAGTCATTTTCAGGTAAAGTATCGTCGATTCTAACTCCACAGACACGCACTGCCCATTGTTTTACCATGTATAGCCTTAGTCACGCATCAATGTAGATAGAATTCCACGTAAGAAAATCTTGTCATTCATTTCCCTATTGTTGTTGAAGTCACCATTTTGCCAGTTCATAAAGCTACTTCAAATAGTATTCATGTATTGGATTGCTGGAGGAATCGTGTCAGAGGTTTGCACTTGGTCTTTCCTTGACCAAAAAGGTATGAAACGTATTGGTCTCGCGTCGCGGTTGCGAAGCGTGTGCCCTCCCCGACTTGTAGGTGGAGACAATCATGCGTCGCGGTTGCGAAGCGTGCGTCATACATCGCCGTGTAGGCACTGGCGCACACCGCAACTCGCAGGACTTCCAGTGAGGCCTAACTACAGGCTCACACAGTCAAAGTCTTATTCACTAGCTCTCCTTGGTTTTAGGCCATCACCTGCTACTGCCCTGTAGATCATCGATATGCTCGACCAGACGCCAGAAACTCTTTCTACTATTTCCTGTTGCGTGTCAGATTAACCCAGTGGGTGGTATTAGCTCGTGGACCAGGAAGAGCGCTATATGTTTGGTGCAGGATTTATATAAAAAATACCGATCAACGTCTTGGTGGGCATCCCTGACATCCTATGAGGCCTATTCAATGACCAGCCTACCTAATTTTGAAAGACTCAGCCCAAGCTACAACGCTTATCGTCATTCATCGTCGTCTATGTTCACAACCCCCCCCCCCCCAATATTTTCTCTTATTTGCCTGTAGTGTAACTATGAGAACCCCCTCCCGATTCTCTATTGCAACACCGAACACATCTTCGTCTTGCCTTTGAAGGAAGCTTTGGTACATGTCGTGAAGATGGGGAACATTGAGAGGTGGTGGCGCGTTGACCAGTCATACCCAAGCAGAGCATCGGCAAAGCAAACGCTAGCCATTCAGACTACTGATCGTGCAAGCATCCTCTGATTGGCACTTTGATGCGATCTGATTGGCTGGCGCGCCCCAACCACCCAATGTTGCCCACCTTTGCGACATGAACAGAAGCTTCATCACTTTATTCGATTACAACGCAAGGGTCGGTCATTAAATCACCCACTGATCCATCGCCAATCATCAGCATTTTCGTATCTTCAGCGCAATCATGGCAATCGGAGCAGATATGTGAATGACTGACTGATTTTGGCGCCCACGACTGCCGATTTTCAAAAAAGCTTGGAGAATTCGTTTTTGTCGAGAAATGCCGTGTGGCTACCAAACAGTTAGGCTCACCAGGAGACATTGAGTCTGATTAGAGTTGCATACGTAGTCCTGAAATTGATTCTCAAGCCCCTAAAAACGCTCTGAAAAACTAAACAGACGCAATTGAATCCCATCCTTGTAAAATTCTTGCTTTCTCTGTCCTATCGATCAGACAAACATCATAATACATTCAGCCAGCAAGTGTACACAGCACCATCTCAAGCTGTAGTACATTTTTGTTCCTCTGAATATGTCTCTTTTTTTGCTAATTCCAAGAGCTAAGAGTTTTCGTTTTCATCCCGAGAACTTTCAAATCAATTCGGGTGATTTCCAAAGCAGCCAGTACATTTTTAAACCAAGCAGGTCAGTTTTAAATTCAACTCATTTCCGCCAGATAACTAGCATGTGCACCGGCTATCGTCTGCACCTCAGATCGAGGTTGTTGGTTCAGATCCTGTCTTCCATCCCTCCGGCGTCGATGAGTCAGTACACTTCTCTGAGATGGACAACACGCTGACTTGTGCACAGCCTGGCCACCGCAAGCCACTGTATAAACCAAATACGCACGCTAACTACTTCCACGATATCCCGTAATAGTGCAATACGTGGCGCGTCCCTAATAGCGACTTGAATAGGCGTTGTTTGACGCCGCTTTTTATCCCTTATGCTTTATGTAGTCTAAACCAGCGATCTCAGAGAACCCTTCTAGCTTCTTCCGCTAGTCCCAGCAGATCAATGAAATTTATGAGAACATTATTTAAATTGAATTTATTATGTTTCGCCGTTCAAAAGGACCTCCGGCAATATTGAAAGTGTTAATGTTGACGGGCGCGTGGAGCCCAGTGGGCGCGTGGAGTGCAGTCGGAGGAGGCGCCGGCTGCCGCCTGCACCCGATACCAGGTTCCCGGTTCGGATTTCCCACCCAGGCCAACCAAGCCATCCATCCCTCCGAGCTCGGTGAATTGGTACCAAACTTGTCTGGGAAGGATAAACGCTAACTTGTTCATCGGCTTGCCACCGCAAGTCATTGTATGGCCAAATACGCACTCAACTCGCCTCCACGACATCCCGTAGAAGTAGAATGCGTGGCGCATCACAAACAAGATTGATAACACCGCCCTTTATCCTTTGTCCTTTATCCTTTAATGTTGACACGAAAAATCAAGTAAAGGATGAAGAGTAGAGGACGGTGTCAACGAATACCTTTGTGGAGTGCGCAACACATTCTACTTCTACGAGATGTCGAGCAGACAACTTGAATGCGTATTTGGCCTCACAAAGATTTACGGTAGCCAGCCAATAAAAAAGTGTTTCATTTTTCGCTGACAAGTCTGGTATCTATTCGCCGACCGCGGTAGGATGGAAGGCTTGTTTAGACAGCGAGGAAAACTCGAACCAAGAACCTTGAGTCGAGGTGCACACGACAGTCGGCGCCTTTTCCGAATGCACTTCCACAAACCCATCAATGAAGTAGAAGCGAAGGAAAATGAAGTAGAGAACGCTAGCGAGGTTTCCATTGCATGACTGGAGTTCCGTGAGACTTCATGGCAGAGAAAAACTTCATTTCTCGAGATTGCCAGATTTTTGTCAGTTTCAGGAAATTCCCGTTTCACTTTTGCTATAACACGGTTTTGAAGTGTGGTGGCTGGTATGACAACTCATACACGGCTTTACTCAGAATTGAAGTAATTTCGGAGCCAGAAAGCAGGAAGACGATGAAAGTAGAGACGTGTCCACTAGATTTCGCTGTGAGGTGGGCCACATATTTTTCTTCCACTAGACATTGCCACCTGTATCACCTGTCGTCCTGTTGATCATCGACCTGCTCGAGCGGGCGCCAGCATCGTCTCCATTCGTCCCTGTCACGTGCCAGAGTGCTCCAATGAATCCTCCTCGCTCGAGGGACACGAAGAGCGTCATATCGGTCGTTCAGGGATTTCTCGAAGAAGTCCGACTAAGGCGTTGGTGGGCGTTCTGTTGTTCTCTTGACATCCCGTGGGATCCACTCGGTAACGGCTCTCGTCCAGCGGGTATTTGCAAAGCGCATTAGTGGCCGGCCCACCTAATTTTCGACAACTTGGCCCACGCGACAGCGTCTCTGATCTTCGAACGTCGGCGAAGCTCGGAACTCCGGAGGCGTTCTGTCACTTGCGTGAGTCGTGTCATTCCGTGCGTCATCCTCTCGATTCCACGCTGCGCGACGCTGATTGTATGTTCATCCTGCTTTCCTATGACCCAAGTCTCTGGGGCGTATGTTAGGGCAGGAAGAACGATAGAGTTGAATAGGTGGGCACGAGTTGGACATTCTTCGTCTTCTTCACGACTTCTTCGACGCTCTTGAGGGCTCCCAACGTCGCTCGCTTACTCCTGCCCAGCTCCGGCGTTAGGTCGTTGGGCACGTTGATTTCGCGACGTAGATACGCTTACCTTGAGCATTCGGGGATGTCCGTTCCGTTGGGGTATCAAAAACTCGCCCGATTCTCATGATCATCGCCTTCGTAGCATCCAGCTTCAGCCCAACGTTCCCACATACACAATGGAAGTCGGCCAGCACTCGCTCCGCAGGGCTGATGATCGGTGTTATGAGCACGATGTCGTCAGCGAAGCGGAGATGGTGCAGCTGCCGGCCGTCGCCGGCAGCTCCCATGTCTTCTCATTCTGGTTCGTGCATGATGTTTTCGAGGGTGGCGCTGGAAAGCTTCGGGGATATGGATGGTATTCCCCTGCCGAACCCATCTCTTCACGTCGATGGCGACGTCGTTACAGAATGGTGAGATCTTGGTCGTGAATCCACTGTATGATTTAAATAAATATCTAAGCAATTGAGTGAATTGCAGATAGCTTGCAAACAAGCAGCTCGTGGTTTCGTCCTTCCCAGAGAAGTCTGGTACCAATTCATCGGCTCTGGGGGATAGAAGAGTTGGGTTACCTAGGCGTGAAACCTGAACTAGACCTGGAATTGGGTGCACACGGCAGTGCGCGCCTCTTCCGACTGCGCCGCCATTCATCCAAAAATGAGAGAGAAGTGAAAAAATGAAGAAGAAAACACTAGTGAGATTTTGAATGGATGGCTAGCGTTCCGATAGATCTTATAGCATAGAAGAATCCTCTTTCTCCGAGATTACGGATTTTTGACGGTTTTAGGAAATTCCCGTTTCACTTTCTTTTTTTAAGCGGATTTGGAATATCGTGGCCGGTATAAGAGCTCGTCAACTGTTTTACATAGAATTGAAGCAATGTTCGGAGCCAGAAAGCACAAAGACGATGATAGCAGAGACGACGCCAACTAGCTTCGTTGTGAGTGTGGGGTGTCCTGGGGCCGGATTCATCAACGACTAACCGGCAGCTATAGGGGGTAGAGATGCCTACGATGAAGCCTGCGTCTCTGACTCTTGTCTTATCTCTACCTGACTCTTATCTTATCTCTACCCTTGTACCTTGCTTACTCACGGGTTTAATTGTTGATGAATCCGGCCCCTGGTTCCCACATTCCAAAACCGCTTTACAGTGAAAGAGAAACAACACGCGTCCAGAAAATTTCCAGATGGTCCTAAAAGTTCGATATAGCTTGAAAATCATTAAAGTTTTGAATTAATTCAATTTCTTTAAGCCTCAAGTGGCTGGTGTCGAGGTTATAAGCTGTTACAATGAAGTCTTATTGCGATCAAAACTCTAGCGCCAGGCAGGACTCGAACCCGCACCTCCTGGCGCTAGAATTAAGGTTTTGATTTGTAAACAACCTAAATGGAAAAAGTGAATCACAAAAGACGGGTGATAGATATGCATACATATTTTGTCTGAAAAGCTCACTACAATACCGGTAGTATCTTTTGGTCATTGTGCGGAAAAAGGGCAAAAACACGCTTTCCCGCCGCTTTTTTAATAGCGCTCTTCAAATTGCACGCTTTCAAAAATAAATCCGATATTCGAAATCAGCATCGAATGATCTATCCGATGAAGTGAAAAACGTCATGTAAATATTAGAAATTTTGATTCGATGAGCTACATTCAGAATATGACATTTGGGTGTGATCATCTCCGGCGAGGGAGGGAGCCGACCAGAATATTTGAACCAACATTTGTAAAATTTACTGTGAGTTTTTCTCTTCACCTTTCGATAGATCGTTCAAAGCTGATCCCGTATATTTTTCCCAATCGGATTTTTTTTTGAAGTACGCACTTTGAAGAGCGTTATCAAAAAGCGGCGGAAAAGGCGCTTTTTGCGGTTTTTCCGCTTAAAGCCCGGTATTGTACTCTTATGCTACACGCGTTTTCTTGGCGTAGTACACACCATAACTGCATGTATCCGAAGGTCTTCTGAAACGTAAAGACCTTAAAACTGTGAGACACCATTCTTCACAGATGAAGGTTTCGTCGAATGACCACTTGTGACACTGTGTGACACTTCTTGGTTTTTCTTGTCATCAAATGTAGAAACGTAGAAAATCTGTCCAAAACTGCCACTCACTGAGTCGGCAGTCAGAAGAGTTTTTTCAGCCCTTCTGCTTGTTGCACTGTTGTTATGCTTATCTGCTGTTGGCTTCTCTGATCACTCATTTGAAAACGAGGCGGCCTGGGACACAGCTGTTCCACAGGGTGTGGCAGATTAAAGGCCGCTTTGATTTTTTTCTCTAAATTTAGAATTCTGTAAACGAGAGACGAAGGAATGCTTCTGGAGTATTATGATTTAGTAGCCAGTGGTTGACAATTTTTTTCACCGCGTACCTTCAACGTGACACGTTTTTTCTTCGAAGCATTATTGCATTTTGGATATTTTGGGGAATAAACTTCTCCTGCCTACAGGGTTCTTCTTTTACATTCACACCATCGATTGAATACGGTCTTCAAAATCTTAAAAAACGAGCAAAATTGCTATTGGGCGTAGTGCAGAATTCGAACTGCAAAAATTAAACCCCTTTTTTCATGCAGCTGGTGAATGTACAAAGGATAAAAGGTGGAAAAGTCGTCGTTAGTCAATCTCTCTGCGGTATACGCCACGCACTCTCCTTCTTGGAGATGTGTCGGAGACCGTTTTAGTACGTATTTGGTCCATACAACGACTTGCGTTGGCCAGGAGCGCCCTATCCTTCTCGAATACGTGTAGAACCAGTTCACCTACCCTGGAGAGATGGAAGGCTTGGCTAGCCAAGGCGAGAAATCCGAACGAAGAACCTTTAATCGGACTGCAGGCAACAGCTGTTGCCCCTTCCGACTGCGCAACCATGCACAAAGTGGAGGCGTACCAACTGATTTTAAGGCTAAATTGTACCGAAATTAAGGAAGGCCTTTGACCATCAGTGACATCTGCATCTATCAAACCCATCGATCTCCACCAAAGCCAGGTTCTTGATCTTTCTCGTGTGCTAGCTCTGACTAGTACTCATCTGTGGCGCTTTTCGTTCTGTTCGAAGTGGACGCCAGCGACATCTTGATTCTTGCCTGGCACGTGCCAAACTATAGCAGCGGAATCTCGTGATTCATGATACGAGGAGCGTTATATCTCTTGTTCGGATCTTCGACGAAGTTTTTTCAACGTCTTAGTGGATTACACCGTATTGTTCGGACATGCTACGGCGACATAGCTCGGCGTTATTTTATAGCCCTCATTCAGGCGAAATGCATCGCGTGACTGGTCCACCTAATTTTTGACCGCTTGGCTTAAGCGCGAGCGCCTCTGGTTCCGTCTAACAACAAATCCCGAAATCGTGTATCCCTTCTAAATACATCCTAATAGCCATCAATTTTATTTCCCATGAAATCCATTCAGCTACAACTCATCGAGTGGATGTTACTAAATACATTCCGTGACTGGTCCACCTAATTTTCGACGACCTAGTCCATGCTACACTGTGTCTATTTCTCATCAAACATCAGCGCACTTCACAACGAAAACTCTGGAGGACCTTGAAAAGTCTCGCATTGTGAATAGTTTTGGTTTCGAACTTCGAAGACTAAGTGAAGATTCTCTGCAGCATATATGTGGGCTTCGGAGCCTTTTAGCTCATTTCTTCCCTTATTGGACTTTGACAAAGCGTGCCAAGCATATAGCCTATAGCTCTAAAGCTTAAGAATTTAATACAAAGGTCGTCCCAGTTTTCGCTAAATTCTGGCCTAGAGGTTTTTTCTTGAATGGACCAGTAGATTCTGCGGATCTATCCTAGTCGGAGGGGGGCACCGCTAGGGAAGTGAAACAAACACAAATAGAATGGCCTCTCCGACTAGACAGAGAAATGTCCTCTTATAGGCTAGCTCAGAGTATTGCCTTTGTAAAACTGCTAACTTTCAATGATTTTACCGTCGTTATCGAAGACTTGATGATGTGCCCTCCCCCACTGGGATAGATCCGATCTAGCAGCACTCTCAAAAAGGCTTGCGTTTTTCATGTAACAGGAGAACGAGCAAAACTACCTGCTTAAGTCTAGTGGCACAAACTGTACGCTGGGGTGTGGCCCGCAGTCGGAGGACGTGCCTGACGGCTGTCCCCCATGCACCCGATACCAGCTTCCTGGTTCGGATTTCCCCGCCCAGGCCAACGAAGTCTTCCATACCTTTGGGGTCGGTGAATTGGTGCGATAGTTGTCTGGGGAGGATAAAGCGCTGATGTGTTCATCGGCTGGCCACCGCAAGTCAATGTCAGGTCCGTATTCAAATGGCCTCCAGGACACTCCGTGGAAGAAAAATGCGTGGCGCATCCCGAAAGAGATTGAGTAATGTCGTTCTATAGCCTTTTATCTCGACCTATTTCCGGCATATCTTCGACACCAGTACAAGGACTAAGCGCAGTCAGACCTTTAGGTGAAAGATATTAAATCGCTATTTAACTTTACGACGTCCAATCGATAATCGATCATTCCTGGCGAATCCGGTATCTGTTGCTCCACTGCAGTTTCCTGCGGAAAAAAAACGAATGCTGAATGCGCTGTCGTTACATATGCGAAACGTCACGGCTGATTGATGCCACATTTTCTGGGATACGTAAGGAGGTAAGGGGATGTCTGGAAACATTTGCGATGTGGCTGGCCTCAATGCGATATTACACCCTTCAACCACCCACCCCTACACACTGTCGATCACCGCGACGCCGCTTACGCTCTGCTTTCTCTCTCACTCAAAGCGGAGGCAGATTCGTCTCCCTCAAAAATTCCTCCCTCACGTCGACGACCCGATCGTTGACTCATCTTCTCGCCTCGGCTCACTTCCTATCCCTTCTTTTTCAGCCTTCCTGATAACGCCGTGGAGCTCAGCGCCTGGCGGAGAGTTTGGCGTTTTCGCCACGAGAAAGCCGGAAGGGAAGCATTTTCCAAGGATCAGCCGATTTTTCATATTTTTAGACGGCTCATTTAAGCCTTTAGTTTATGGAACATTAACTCGTGACTAAAACTCTCTACTGAATACCAAACTGCAGATCAATACATACAATAGTTGTACTTCGATGATCTATTCGAATAGGTATTTGATCTTGATTGATTATCGATTGAATTTTTAATCGATGATATTCATTCGACTTCGGAGTTTCGAATGCGAATATTCAAAAAATCTCGTTTTTGACAGTACTCGTATTCGAATATTCGAAAATTGTGAGCATTCGAAACGAATCGAATATTCGAAAAATTTCGGAGAGTATAACTATAATACATACCTATCTCCCACGTGGAGATTTGAGCCCTTTCAATCCCATAAAATTTCTCTCATTCAAAATAAGTAAGGTGGTTCCAAGCAGCTTCAATTCTGAGATCTAGCTAAAAAACAAAAGCATGAGTAGTTATTTCTACTTTCTACCAACCACTTTCGATCGATTTTATCGATTAGGGACGTCGGAAGGGAAGGCGATAGAGGGTGAACAAGCCCTACGGAATCATTTTGTCATTTTAAGGACATTATCAACGCCGCTCCACTCTCCTTCCCTATATAATAAGCGACGAATGGCTCTGGCTATCGACACATACAGTAACTCCCTTAGCCTGTGGGACCTATTTTTTAGCAGCCGCAAGAATTGAAGGACTTTTGTGTTAGTCTCGGGGCGGAATTTTTGTAAAGAAGTTCCTAAAAAAGCAATAATGTAGGTCGATTTTACAAAATTGCATGCCATGAAGCAAGTTCGGCTCAACTCAAAGAAATTCTGAAGACATAGGTTTGGTTCGAATGAAATGTTTTGAAGATATACTTTTAGAGCTACATAGTTTTTTTACTAATATAAGCACTTTAGTTCTACACGAAAGTTGACAAATTAAGCACGTTTAAATCAAATTACCTACTCGCTAAAATTTGTTATTTACCTGGATTTGGATTTTTTTAAAGAAAGCTTACCGAACATTTTTGCCCTTTCTTCCTTCCTTGAGCTCATTTTTAGTTCCAATTATAAAACAAACTTGCACCTAATGCATTTTCAATTTTCCATTAAAGGTTTTGTTTTGAAGGTGATTTTGTTCATTTCTATCAAATCTCCAGCAGCTCCACTGTTAAGCAGAAGTTTGACAAGACTATCAACTATTAAAGATTATCCACAAAAACTGGGTTACTGTTCTCATCTCTTGTTCTGAAATATCAACAGCTTGGTCATGTTAGGATTAAGCGGTTCAAAGGTTCAAATAGCCCCAAAATGAGATGGGGTTGACTCAGTCGAAAGGAGGCTTAACCTGTGCCAATGGTCGATTTTATGCAGCTTTTGGTTTCGATTCGCACCCAGGTCCAAAAAAAAACTCCCATCACCTCAGGATCAATTAACTAGTTTTATAAATCTTTGAGAAGGATGAAACACTCCGTCGCTCAGCGAACCGACGTTTTAGGTCGCGTACTGTATGGGTCAAGCATATGCTCAAACCGTCTCCACGATATTCAGTAGAAGTGGAGTGCGCGGCTCAACCCGCTGATTAAGGCCAACTACAGGGTTGGAAACCCAGCTATTTACAGTGCCGTAGATAATTTCCCGCATATGGAATCTATTCACTAAGAACCTTAAAGGATAAAGGAATAATGGTTAGAAGTTCGCCCTATAGTGGGATACGCCACGCATTCTACTCCGACCGGAAATCCTATACGCAGTTTGAATACCGTAATTGGTATATGCTACGACTTGCAATGGGCAAATCAGTGCGTTACTATTCCCAAACATGTCTGGTACTACATCATCGATCCCCGGAGGGATGGATCGCCCGGCTGACCTAAGCGGGATCCAAACCTTGAATCGATCCGGCGTGCACGCATGGGTCTTCGCATCACTCAACTCCACTTCACGTTCTTCTACATTTTTGATAACCGATGTACCAGCTCTGCTTTTACAGCAGAATACTATCATGAAGGAAAAATCGAGCCAATCCAGTATTATAAGTGCATCTGTCCTAGTGTGCAAGGGGCGCTCCGCACTGTTTGTCTGATAACGTCGGCAAAATTTTAAAAAAACCGGAATACTGCAACTGAAGTGAGCTTTTTTACAAAGGCGACAAAATGAAGTAAACCAGGGAGAACCTTTCTCTGCGATTTCCTAGCCAGAAGTGGTGACTGTGCTTCTGTTTGTTTCGCCTTTCTAACTGTGACCCCTCCGATTAGGATGGCTTTGAACGTTTTTCAGAAACTCGTTGACTCGATACTAGGCAGTACACATAAACCAGCATACAGGGTGCGTAAAAAGTATTGACGCAGTAAATGGCGGTTGTGGAAAAAGTGTTGCGCTGTAAGTTTTAAAATATTCATTTCAGAAATATGGAAAATGATCTTGCAAACACGACAGAACAAGTCGTAATTGACATTGGCTCCTTTACTGTGAATACAGGAGCGAAAACGGCGGAAAAATTCATGAGCACGCGCCACAAGTATTCGCTTGCATTTTGTTCCGTGCTTCGAACAGGGTAGCCTTCTGCGACTGGTCACTTCTGTAGCAAAGTAGCACAGACCTCATTCTTCAAAATCACCTAGAAAGAGTAATCCAGCGGATTCACGTTTAAGCTGTGCTCGCCTGAGAAGCTGTTCACACCTGCGCGCGTTATCTGTTTGCCGTTATGGGACAGAGGTTGACAATTTTTGATTTGAAGGTTATCGTGCTTGGATATCTTGTAATCATCATCTGTTATGACAGAGCCGTGGCTGACGTTTGGGTTGCTGACCTCTTTCCTCACCAACCGTTTCGAACAGCGCCAAATTCTCTTGTTAAGGAAGTATTCAGCTGTCTGGGTAACAGACAAAAAAGGGCCACCGTAACGGTGACGATCATGTTTCTTCAGTTTTTTCGTGAGTGTTTTTTGAGCACAATAAAGACAACAAAAATAACACATAAACCTAGAGGGGTAGAAACAGAAAGCTGGAGCTGAAACAAAAAGTAGGTGCGTCAATACTTTTTACGCACCCTGTAAAACTCACTTTTCCATGAAATTAGGCATCATAATGATGCCTAAATTCGTGGAAAAGTGTACATCAGTAACGAGTTTCTGAAAACCGTCCAAAGCTATCCTAATCGGAGGGGTCACAGTTAGAAAGGCGAAACAAACACAAGCAGAGTCACTCCTTCTGACTAGGAAGTTGTAAAGAAAGGTCCTCCCATGGAATACTTCGTTTTGTCGTCTTTTGTAAAATAGTCCACTGCAGTTGCAATATTTCAATTTTTTCAATCTTTCAGGAGTCATGCGACAAATAGAACGGAGCACCCCTCCCCACTAGGACAGATGCAGAACTTTAAATGCTGGATTAGCTCGATTTTTCCATTATGATTGTATTCTGCTGTGAAAGCAGAACTAGTGCTCCCGTCATAAAGCGCATAGCTTTCCAATTGTGAAGGGTTTATCTCCAGTCGACAGGATAATTCCAGCAGTAAAAACGCGGAACTGATTCCATTCGTTCGAACCCTCCAAGGGTGCTTCTCTACCACATGTCCGGTTCAAATGACGCGAAGCTCGAGAGCGGAGGCTGAAATATGTTAGGGCACCACATCTGTTCCGAGTGCACTTCCGTCTTTTCGTCGTCCTCCTCCTCCTCTTCTCGCCTTCTGCTCGGCTGCTCAAGCAGCTTCGTCTTCATTCCTTCAACGTTCATTCATTCCATAACAGTGGTCTGATTGCAGAATCAACGTGGAATGTCGCAGTACGGCAGCGCCGGCAGTCTGAGTCACTTACGTGACCGAACAGCGAGTCCGGCGTACTCCGCGCTGGGAAGGCATAAGGTTTGCATCACATCAGTTCGTTTCGTCTTCGGTTGTTTTTTTTTCGACACGGGCGGACGACGGCGGAAACTGGAGATTTACGACGGGGCATCGGGTAGGATCATCATCAGTTGCGACGGCGACGATGACGACGACGACGTCGTAGGGTTTGCGAGAGCGACGACTGGAGAGCAGCACGTATCCGACGCGCTTCAGGATGGTGGTGTGCATGCGTCCGCCGACGACCTCCCCACCTGTGCATCTGTTGTTTTGAGCTCAGCTCAGCCGCTTGCGATCGCGCCGTGCGCGTGGGCGGTCGGAAAAGCCCACGCTGTAATGCTCACCACCGCCGGCTACGCGCAAAATATTGATGCTGAAGCTGTTCGTCGTCGACGTCGTCGTAGTCGTCGCCTTCGCACACCAGTAACGTGTAGTCGTTGCAACATGGCAGCGATCACCCAGACTGAGGTGAGTTTCAGGAGGTGTGAAGCCGTCAGTGTCGTAGGTCACTTTTTTACTTGACTCCGGCTTTCAAGTGTTGTAAACTGGTTGGCCGGCCCAGTTTTTCTATAAACAAAATGATTGGAGAAACAGAAGCGTTCCGTGGTCTTGTTTTTCTTTCGCTTACAAGACCGACGGTTCTGCATTTTTTCTCTTATTTTATTTATTTATTTATTTATTTATTTATTTATAGTACGTGGATATTCACGCAGACAGAACCAGTTATCCGAAAAGACAATAAAAGATAAACACAACGAGAAGAACAAAACATGCATGCATGATAGATGATTAGAAATACACCACCCTAATGGTGTTTTGCGAGAAAAAATTAAAGAACTGGTATTGTTCATCAATCATATATCAAGCAAGAAACAACGCACTATTTGACTCTATAATAGTGAATGTTTCATAAATAATTTACGGAAATTTTAAAGCAGATGTGTTGGATTCCAACTGCTCATATTATGAAAAATATACATAATTTTGTGATAGCTCCCTTTCAAGACTGAAATGCTGTCAAACTCTTAAGACAATCCCCATAAAGCTGACAGTCTAAAATCTTTTCAGAAATCTTTTCGTATAGCAGAACTACAGCAGTACTCTTTTCTCTTGCACTCGATATATCCTATCCTGAGTATTACATGTACTTGTGTCCTTCCAAAAATTTTCGAATAAACGAATAATCGAATATATTCGGTTTCATGAAAAACCGAATATCCGAATAATGAATATGTTCGAATTTTGAACATCGTCGAATAGTCGAATAATACACATATTCGAGTTTTGGACCTCATCGAATATTCGAATAATAAATATTCGAATTTTGGACCTCATTGCATATTCGAATAATAAATATTCGAATGCTTGAATTTATTCGAATATTCGTTCGAAATTATTCTATTCGATCCGAAGTGACTTAGGGATTATACTTGTCTCGTTCCGAAAATTTCTAAAAACGAATAATCGAATATATTCGGTTTCATGAAAAACCGGATAGTCGAGTTTTGGACCTCATCGAATATTCGAATAATAAATATTCGAATTTTGGACCTCATTGCATATTCGAATAATAAATATTCGAATGCTTGAATTTATTCGAATATTCGTTCGAAATTATTCTATTCGATCCGAAGTGACTTAGGGATTATACTTGTCTCGTTCCGAAAATTTCTAAAAACGAATAATCGAATATATTCGGTTTCATGAAAAACCGGATAGTCGAATTTTGGGCCTCACCGAATGTTCGAATAATGAATATTCGAATATTCTTCCGAAATTATTCGATTCGGTCCGAAGTATATTAAGTATATCTTAAGTGTGTCTTGAACCTTCAATCGATTTTTTCACTTTTCATTAAGTAAATTTTATAACTTAAGACTTCAACCTAATTCACAACAGCTTCGATGTAGATCGTCATATGACCTGCAGGTGGTTTTCAAAAAGTTTTTCATCGTAGCCTTTTACATTCCATTTCTCGACATACAAATTTATGTATTTGAAATGAAATTGAGTCTGGGCATTTGGAATACTTAATAGCGGAATTATTTATGAAACACTAAGAAGAGACGAGAAAATTATGTGATGAAACATTTTCTATACCATTGTCTACAATCTAATTGCCGTATTTTTGTTGTTCTTCGAATTAAATTTTAATCATTCACTTAAATGCGTCTCTGCGGTCGCCGACATAGTAGCACTGTTTGTTTATTTATTTTGTACGTGGAGAGCCACGCAGATAAACAGTTCAAGTACGGTTAACCAAAACAATTTCCGTTCCTGCACGATTAGTAAAGAAACCTAGTCTTACAATACGTTTTGCCCTTGGGATTCTGATCTTCCACTGACCTCCTCTCGGTTTAGAAGAAGAAACGAAATAGAACTCCTGAATGGACTGAAATGCCTAACTGTTCAACAAATTATTATCAAAATTCGTAGGAACTGTCGCCGTTTTTTTTACTGGAATCAAACCCTTCTTCACACATCATTCTAACGTTTTAATCCTTGATAACGCTGAAAATGAAATCCGTTCCGCGACAATTTGGAAGAGTGCCAGTTATCTCATGAAACCCTCCTTCCACTGGCCATTCAATTTCTTCGCTGATATAGAATTGACGTATCTTCTCTGTCAGCCGAGTCCGAAACATTTTCGTCTCGGTCCGAATCAATTCGCATCCTATAGCCTAGAGGAGCCTTCCCGACAAGTGAATAGGAAACGACCGGAAATGAAACAGCACATCTGAACTACATATCATCTACCACTAGTTGGACTTTTTATTCATTCCTATCTTCTGCAGTTTTGAACATTCTCTAAATATTATTCGCCTGCCAATTTTTGCTGCTGACCTTTAAACTGCTATGTTATATATTTCAATATGAAATATGTCATCAACATTAAAGCAAATGTGTTTCTCGTTTTGCTTTACTTAGAGTAGATAAGAAAATGACTTACATTATTTGCCAGTGTAGTGTTTTCTGAGGTCTGCGCATTTGGAATGTTTCATTCTTTCTTCTTGAAAGTATTTTCTGAAAGGAGCAAAAACTGCTGACTTGAAGAACATGAAACCATATGAGTTCTAGCATTCTACGATTACACATATGTTCCCGCACACGGGTTAAGCGTCCTGAATATTTCATTTCAATTTTTATGGCAAGTGATCTCTCACGACAGTGTCCCGCATCTTTAGATTCGAGCAGTCAGAGTTTTGAACGAATTGCTATTCTCATTTGTGATCCAACCGTCACTTTTTTGAATTCTATTCGGGAAGCTCTTAGGGTGCATGTAGCGCAGTCAGAGGAGGTACCGGCTGTAGCGAGCACCCGACACCAGGTTTCTGGTTCGGTGTTCCCGACCAGGCCAACGAAGCTTTCCATCCCTGCGGGGTCGGGGAATTAATACCGGACTTGTCTGGAAAAGACAAAGCGCTCACTTGCTCATCGGCTAACCA
Organism: Heligmosomoides polygyrus bakeri; assembly: GCA_947359475.1. Taxonomy (NCBI): domain Eukaryota; kingdom Metazoa; phylum Nematoda; class Chromadorea; order Rhabditida; family Heligmosomidae; genus Heligmosomoides; species Heligmosomoides polygyrus. The sequence continues at coordinate 84,733,919 of OX375870.1, forward strand.
CCGCCAGTCATTGTATAAGCCACCATTCAAATACACATTCAAATCGTTCTAATCGCCTCGACGACATCCCGTAAGAGTAGAATGCGTGGCGCATCCCTGAAGGGATTGAGTAACGCCATCCTCTATACTTTTATTCATACAGTAAGCTAGTGCACTGTTCAGCTTCGCCCACCTTTGGAATGCGTTCGAGGAAAAACACTAAAGGCATCATTTCTCCACTTTCACCAGCTCCCAAAAGAGGCAGCTGCCTGTGTACGTAGTCCTATACTCCTCAATGTTTAATATCCACGTAAGATTTTTTGCACTCTTCTTCCACTCGAATCTTCTTTTCTTTACTTGTTGGACAGAATAGTCCGTTTTTCACGACAGACGACGACTCCCAAATTAGGTATTATAGTTCTGTACTTTGCAGCAGCCAGCGACGTGGCACGGTATATTCTCATCTACGCAGTGGAATGATCCATTTGTTATGGTGTTCTCTAGTTCAAAATTCTTTGTAAAATTTCTGCTCACGTTCCTATTCTCTCGAAATGATTTTTGAACATCTCTATTAAAGGTGGTTTTGCACAATTCGCCATTTTATTTCTTGACAACTCATTTGAATAACCGAAAAGTTAATAAAAATTGAATCGCCCTGAAAAATAACCAACACGGTTCACGTTCGACTCTCCATGATCTTGGTATTTTGACGTTTAATTCGCTCGAACTGATTATTTAGTGGAGCCAAAATTGTCACAAATATTTAGTGCGGCCGACGTTTTTTATCTAATTTAATGAAGAAAGAGCAACAAAAGTTTAGAACCGCAAAAATGTTGTGAAATAAGACAAGAACATACACTTGATTAGGTACTGTCGATTGTTAGGACTAAAAGAAAAGATAATGTTACAATGGTCAGCAGCAGAAGTTAGCAAGTGAATTAACCTTCCTAAACACTTCATATTACAGCACATAATAGAAAAAATAAGGGTACCTATAAATTGACTTCATCAAACACCGAAGTTCCCTCCACTTGGAAAAAATACCCAGAGTAAAGCCCAATGATTACAGAACTAATTATTACCCTATGTATTTCTGAAGCACCTTTCGGCCTAGGCAAAAGCTAGTCAATTTAGCGAATGTGGACAGCATTCACAGGTGGGGAGCTAGCCAATCATAACCAGCTAGGATACCAACTGTCACACGTCATCTCTGGCTGGCATGCCCGTTCGATGCTGCCCGTTTGGCTACCACCAATGCTGCCCACATACGCGACTAGGACCGAAAACTATTGCCTGTAAGAACTACAGATTCTCACCGGTTTCGCACATATATTAAGCTCTATATGACGCAATTTCCATCTGAATATGAGACTTCTGGGAGGCTTAGTGAATGGAAGTCACTTTTAGTCTCAAGTCGTCTTTCTTAGAGGACCTACTGCCGGGAAGGACTTTCTGCAGGAATACCTAGGGATTAAACACTATCTATCGCTACATTTTCCCCATACGTGAATGTTTCAGGATGATTACAACCGCTTTGAGACGGCACGTCATGCGGCAGCGAAGCGCAACGAGCATCAAAAATCGGAGGAGAGCCGCTTCCAAGCATATGGTGATCGTCCGGGCAGTGGAGTGGAGATGAGCGCACTCCACTGGCAAGGAGGAGAGGTAGGCATGCCGGAGTCACCTGAAGCCCTGTTTGTGATGTTAACCAGCCAAAACCTAGATTTCATAAAGCGGCAAATCGCAGTTAAGCATTCATCAGAGTCCGCTGCGCATATTGATTAGCTTCCGACACTGCACGCGTGACAATTACCACCAATCAATAACCACTGAAGGAACGTATGGTCAATATCCACTCATGATGGAGGTTATGGTTCTAGTCTGCCGCTAGAACTTCACTGTAAATAAACACCTGACAAACCTGAGTTGTCTCATCACCATGGTAATAGCCTCGTGCAAAGCTATCACAAAATTAAATATTCAAATAATTTTCAATCCCGATATCACAAGTGAGTGCTCATAGGTGTGTATTTGCTAGGAAGATATGTGAATGTTAAATTCGATCAAACAGCGCTGGTGGTGTAAGGCATAGCATCGTTTCCCGGAAAGCGGAAGGTGCGGGTTCGAGTCCCGCTTGGCGCAAGAGTTTTGATCGCAACTAGACATCCATATGACAACTCTAGGAAAGCGTTTAATGTGCACGCGATGCGGACGCGATGTAACGATATGCGCCCATATCGATTCATCGCGTTCCCCGATCGATATGGGCTCATATTGCGTCGCGTGCACGCTAAACGCTCCCTAAACGTTCAAATGTTAGTAATTGAAACGTCAGCACGTAAGAATATGGGCAAGGACAGACGTTGATTTTCTTGACGCTTGATGAAAAACGACGCAGGATTTTGGCTCAGATACTAGTTTAAACCTTCCTAGCTTTACTTGAGAATGTCCGCTCCCCGGGTACCTGTTAGCACAGTAGGAGGCGCCGGCTGCCGAATGCAGCGATTCCAGGCTCTTGGTTTGGATCTCAGACAGCCAAGCTTTGCTTCCCCTTGCCTCGGAGAAATGGTTCCAAAGTTGTCTGAGAAGGATATGACAAGTGATTTCCTCACTAAGTGGCCAACATAAGAGTTTACCTGTTGTATAGATCAGATAAAGGATAAGGATAAAGGATAAAGGGCGGCGTTACTCAATCCCTTCTGGAATGCGCCAGCGCATTCTACTTCTACGGGATGTCGCGGAGGTGACATGAATGCGTATTTGGCCATACAATGACTTGCGGTGGCCAGCCGATGAACAAGTCAGCGCTCTATCCTTCCCAGACAAGTCTGGTACCAATTCACCGACCCCGGAGGGATGGAAGGCTTGGTTGGCCTGGGCGGGAAATCCGAACCAGGAACCTGGTATCGGGTGCACGCGACAGTCGCGCCTCCTCCAACTGCGCTACACGCGCCCATAGATCAGATACGCATATAAATTGCCTACAGGACATCACGTAGAAGTAGAATGCATGGCGTATCCTAAGAGCTTTTAGTTCAAACTTAAAATAGTTCAAAATAGTTCAAAATAAATAGTTCAAACTTTTAGTTAAAATCGTTCAAAATTAGGAAGTAACATTGGTTATCCTAGAAACCCTTTAAATATGAAACGCCCTCACCTTGAAAAAAGTACGTCAAAAAACCGATTTTTCAGATTATAACCGATCCCAGTCAGCTTCCGAAGTCACTGAAGCCACGGCGACTATACTACTCTCCTATTGGAGACGGAACAGTGGCTGCAGATGGCATTGAGCTCAAACGGTTCGTTGCAAAGCCAAAAATTCACGCCATTTTTCAGAAATTTTAACAAAAAAACATCCGCTTCAGACGCCCCGTCGATTTGTCTCCACGTGTCACAATCACACAGATGACCCACGTCGATCGCGGTCAGAAAGGTCACGATGGCGTTAACATCTACGAGAAGACATGGACAAACACCGGAGCAGGATGTATGTCATGAGGAGACCCTTGATCTTCGTTTCTTTTTTTCTTTTTTGACGGATAACCTTTTTGATGCTTGTCTCAATTATCCACTCAAAAAATCTTTATCAACAGGCGGCACGCACTCAGCAGTTAAGGCTCCACATGATAGCGAAAGGGTATCCAATTGAACCAAATGGCGAGATAAAAACTTCAATTATAATTCTTTTGAAAATTTTGAAAATAGCTCACACTGAATTCAGTCTGCATCGCATGTTTCTTAAGTGAATTTTTATTTTTTTTCAATTCTACTTATTTTTCTATACCGATTTATAACGCCATTTTCTAGCCCATCCCGGAAGTGAAGCAGGCTATGGCAGCGAGTTCGGCGGCCCAGGAAGTGGACGCAATTCGAGAGCGGATGCATTGAGCCCAATCGGACCTGATCACGCCGGAAAAGGAGCACATGGTGGGTTTGGCTCCTAACAGCTGTCATTTCAGCTCTCCAAGTCAATGTTTAGGTCCACTTGGAGCAGGAGCTGGTGGCCCTGGCGGATATGGGCGCGGTAGCCCTGGAGCAGGAGGGTACGGTGGCGGATCCGGTGCTGGAGGGTATGGTGGTGGACCTGGCGCTGGAGGATACGGTGCTGGACCTGGAGCTGGAGGACACGGTGCTGGACCTGGAGCCGGAGGCTACGGTGGCGCTGGTACTCCAGTTGGACATGGAGCTGGAGGTTGGTGGACAATGGTTGTATGTGAAAAATGCACGCTCTCTTCACACCCTGCTACATATTTTCTCACGCCCATGTCGGTGTCCGTGCGTAGCGAACAGCGCATTCGGATGTGGTCCTGGCCCACACTTGCATCTCGAATCGATCACAGGCTCGGGCACCACCTAGGCCAATCAAACATCACACTCCTCCGGTGGCGGTTATATGGTTCCAGATCTGTCTGTGGAGTATAAAGCATCGACTTTTTCATCAGTTAGCAACCGAAAGTTAAACGTACAGGCTAAACACGCATTCAATTTTTTGGATGATATCCCATAGATGTGTAGCGCGTGGCGCATCCAACGAATGAACTGATTGACGTGGAACTTGGACTGCGGTCGAGCATTATGGCGCAAAAATTTTTATATTTTGGCGCTGAATTTAAACTCCTAAGTGGAAACACTATCCTGGTTGGGGGGGGGGGAGAGGGGGCACAACACGACTTGCAATGTTTTCAAACAAATGGATAATACTAGCAGCAGAATAACAATTAGATTAATATAGTGGTGATCTACACACAGTTCTATGGTGTCAGCAATGAAAAAATACATAGACTTACTTTTCTCAAGTACTTTTTATATGATGATCGGAAATCGGAAAGTTAAGTGGACCCGCAATTTGTACGTCGGTAAGAATGCTCTAAAAATTAAGGACCCTTAACTCTTCTCATTATATTTAATATCAACACTATGAAGGGCGTGGAGCGCAGTTGGAAACAGCCGGCTGTTGCGTGCATACGATACCAGCCAGGTTCCTGGTTCGGATTTCCCGCCGAAGCCAACCAAGCCTTCCATCCCTCTGGAGTCGGAGAATTGATACCAGGCTTGTCTAGGAAGGATAGAGCGCTGACTTGATCATCGGCTTGCCACCGCAAGTCATTACATAGTCAAAATACGCATTCAGATCGCCTCCACGATATCGCATAGAAGTAGAATGCGTGGCGCATCCTAAAAGTGTTTGAGTAACATCGATCCTTTATCCTTATTATTATCCTTTTTCAACAAAATGAAGAACAATACAAACGGTTTTTAAAGATATGCTAAAGATACAAAAAGGTCACCGTTATTAAGCACAGCGAAGAATGCGCCATGCTTTCTGCTTCCATGGGATGTCGTTGAGAAGTATGAAAGCGTATTTGCTGACACAATGGTTTGCAGTGCAAGAATCAGTGCATTGCGCTTCTTAAAACTGGAATGGTGCCAATTCACCTATTCTGAAGAGGTGGAAGGTCTGATTGGCATCAACGGTTCCCGAAGCATATATGGATTTTGGGTGCGCCGACCCCGACGCCGACGCCGACGCCTAAGCCGACAGCGCTCCACGTGCTGTATACGAGTAATTCCTCAACCGCTAAAGCAAAAGACAGTGAAATTTATAGTAACAAAATATGTTACAATTTTTATACCAGCTTTTTATAAGTTGCACGTGAGAATGATGGGTGGGTCTTACCACGAAAGACCTTCAGCTCCCCACGGAACTTCAGACAGATATCTATGCCATGTGGAAGAGCTTGAAACGCTGACTACAAATATTCACTCCAAATTTGCGAAATGGATCTTCTAAGCGACTACTGGCCGGTGAAAGTTCCTTTGTCGACTGCATGTCGCGTTCGCTGACGAAGCGTTGGGCGGAGCGTTGCGTAATCAGCACAGCCATTAGCAGGTCTGCCAGCTGCGGCGGTGGCGCAGTGGTAATGTTCTCGCTGTGCAGGAAGAGGGTCGCGGGTTCGGTCCCTATCGACAGGTTGCTTTTGTATTTTGTGGTTTATCGTCAGTGACACTCTTTGTCCTCATTTCAAACACATTTGTGAGCAACCGCCTGGTAACAACCGCCTTTTTCGAGCTCTTGGAAAGTGGATTAATGACAAATATTGATTTTTACGTAAAGTAAGTCAAAATCGGATGCTAGATTCGTGCCTCAAATAACCCCCATATACGGCGTTCTGGCGAAATTGTTTCTCATGACCTCACATCAGTTGCGCTGATTACGTAACGCTCAACGCTTCATTAGGCCACGCGACATGCAGTGGATAACGGAACTGTCACCGGCCAGTACTCGCTTAGGAGATCCACTTAGAAAATTTGGAGATCACCTTTGTAATCAGCGTTTCAAGCTCTTTCACAAGGTGTAGGTCTCTGTCCGAAGTGCCATGGGAAGCTGAAGGAGCTTCCTGGTTAGAAGGATCGCTTTAAGCAGACCACAGACCTCCTAAGACAGCTCTCCCTTGTGATAATGACCATCTACAGAACAGTGACTTGATGCTATGAACCTATATAACTATATGCAGATAACTACGGTGGCGGTCCCGGAGGTGGCCGACCAGGAAATGGCACTGGACGTGATCCGTACTCGACTCTGGACTCCCGATCGGGTCATCCGTATGGATCGAATGGAAATCTTGGTCCAGGCAACGATGGAAGAATGAGCGGTAAGACCATCACGCCTCCTTTGCATGCGAAAGGGAAAGTGCTGTGCCAAAATGACTCAATCGTGTGAAAACGTTGGGTTCACCACTGAACTAAATAAGGTATGACCACTTTACATTATTCAGCGGCCTCATCGGTGTTTTCGGATCCATCGTACCGCTTCGACACGAAGACTGGCTATCTGATCACGAATCCACGCGAACTGATTCATCAGTATGCAACAACGACGCCAATCGCTGTAATGGAAGCCACTGATAACACACCGGCCACGACAACGATTTCCAAGCAGAGCTTCTACCGGAAAACCGAAGAGACCACAGAGTAAGTTGAGATTGAAGAGCAGCAAAGTAACAGCTGATCATGCAGTAGAGTTCATGGCTTATTCCAGGGAGCGATTCTCACCATACGCACCTTACAAGACGACCACACCTGTGCCTACGCCGAACAACTTCACAAAACAGCTAAGGGACGAAAGTCAGTGAACTGAAATACGCTTCTGGCATGACGCGAAGATGCACCGCAGGGGTGTGGAAACACGTCGTTGCTCCTACCGTTACCGCGATAGCCAATCAGGCACCGAATCAGCCGCACAAGCAGGGCATATGATTGGCTGCTGCGATTACGGTAAAAACAACGGCGTGTTCCCGTACCCACTGTGGTGCGTTTTCACGACATGTGCCACTTCTGAATCCTAATTCAACTTCAAATGTAGTTCATCTTTCATGTCAACCTTTCAGCAATGACACACACGCAACGTGAAGCCAACACTCACGTCGAGCCGGTGATTGCCCATGACCCCCACACCCAACAAAGGATCAGTGAAATCCGCTCGAAAACACAGGCAGTCAGGTCAGCTTGCCCTTCTCTAGCCCAGTTGTACACTATCCCATGTTTCTACGAGAGTCTTAGAGAATGCCAGCTCGATTATCAAAATTAGGCGCATATGTTGAACGACAGAGCAGAGATGTGGCGATGATAGCTCTGGGACTCCTAGCGGTCAACTGCGGGTGAATGAGGATCGATTGATTGATTTAAGTCTAGCGACGTAAAGTGATGCGCAATTTGTGTAAACGCGTAGGAGACTGGAAACGCTAGTCGCAATGCAAGTGAGGAAGCTCTTGTCTAAGTAATCCCCCATAGCGTTCTTACCGAAAGTATAGACGTTTCTTTGCTACCAAAACTTTGGCGCCAGACCCGACTTGAACGCGTGCACCCTTGCTTTCTGGGCTGTAAAGCACGCCACTACACCATCCAGACATTCAGCTGAACCTGGTTCATGCTGATGTCAGTGACCGGTCCATCCCGTTACACGGGTTAAGCCTATCGGCCCCACGAGGTGTGGATGTTGCGATCGACCAAACAGCGCCGGTGGTGTGATGGCATAGCATCCTGCCCAGAAGGTGAGGGTTCGAGGGGTTCGAGTCCCGCCTGCCGCCAGGGTTTTGATCACCCCAACACATCGTTATAAGAGCTCTGGTGTAGATTCCTATGAAACAACCGAAAGAAAGTCTGTCACCAGTGGACGATAATTCTGTCACCTATCCTTGATTTTCATACGACAAGTATTACATAATAGTTGAACATCCACATCATCGGCAGTTGCAGTTCACCCGTAGTTGCCCGCTAGGTGTTTCAATGCCATTTCCGTTCAAACGCGAATTCAATTTTCAAATCAATCCAGACTCTTATATTATAAAAAACAAGGAATTCATTAATGCCAAAATTTTTTGATGAATTCTGTTAACTCCACATTCAGAACTTCAATTCAGAGTTTCACAAAACCATTTCCAAAAAACTTAAAGAAATTTGAGGTGGATTTCGGCTGACAATCAAAAAATCTGGTGCAGTTTTTTTTAATATAGGCCTGTTTTTAAGCTTCTACTCAAGCTCTACTTTCACCTAAATAATGCATGACTTGAAGTGAATTTCGACCTACTTATTAAACTTGCTTTGAACAACGTCCAACATTATTTATAACCTGCAGTTTGATTTGAAAAAAAAACTACTTTGATTTATAGTACCTTATTTGATATGAGTAGCGTCCAGTTTTATTTGAAAAATGCCTAGCTCATTCTGAAAAGATCCAGCAGTTAAAAACCTTCCTTCATTTTGAAAAAATGTCAGGTTTAGAAAGTCTTTTAACTGGATTTAAGAAACGCTAAACCTAAAACTACGATTTGATTTGTAACGTGTTCATTTTTATTTGAAAAACGCCCAGCTCGTTTTGAGCCGTGAACTAGGACTTAGAAAATTTTCACAAGAAACACGACAACATTGTTGTGAAACGTGACCTAATAGCTTTAAAATCCCTTGATTTGGGTTTTTTTCATGTCACTTAAAAAGTGTTCAGTTTACTTTGTAAAGGGATTAAAAACTTTTAAAAATTTCCAAATTCGCTTGGAACTAAAACTTAGAAGCATCACGATTTCGATTTGAGAAGCCTTTACGGTTTTTTGGAAAGGCTCGGTTCGTTTTGAAAACTGTCCATCTCCATTTGAAAACCATTCATTTCGTCCTTAAAGGTGGCCGCGTAGTTTTAATGTCCGTGATAAGGTTACGTCTGATACAAAAGACGTTCAATTTCATATTAGGAACGTCCAGTTCAATTTGGAACAGTGATCTGGTGGCTTGAAAATCCTGCTGCAGATTGATCTGAAGAAAATGACTAGTCTGCTTTAAAAAGTGACCTGCTACCTTGAGAATCCTCCAAATTTGAGAAACGTTCCACTTAAATAACAGTTGCCCATCTTGATTTCAAAAAATGACAGGTTCATTTCGAAAGGCGATTAGTATAATAGTTTAAAAGACTTGCGTGAAAGTTGAACGCTTGATTTCGGAAATGTTTGCTTTTATTTAAAAAGCATCCAGTTTGACTCAAAAAGTGCCCAAATTGATTTGAAAAAAATCATATTCGTTGTGAAACCCAAACTATATTTTAAAAGACCTCCTGGCTGCATTTGCGACACGTCTGTTTTATTCAACAACAAAAAGCTCAGCTTGATTTGGAAAGTATCCAATTTGACTTGAAAAATGCTCCGTTCGGTCTTAAAAGTGGCCTAGTAATTTGAAAGACCTTCAATTCGATTGGAAAAGCGTTCGGCTTTCATTTTAAAACTGTCTTTCTTGAATTGAAAAACACCTTTCTTCACTTAAAAACGTCCGAAGACGGAGAAATGCTTTACTAACTAGAAGACCTTCCCATTTACTTCGAATAATGTATTAATTCGTTTGGTGCCGTAAAAGAAACATGGAAACAATGTTACTCAATAAAAACAAGTAAAAAAACGAGAAAATAAATAAATGTATATTTTTGGCACAACGTTTATGTTAAAGAGTGAAAGGATAAAGCTCATCGTTGTTCGATCCATTTGCAAAATGCGCCATGAATTCTGCTTCTACGGGATGTTGTGGAGGCAGATTTTGGTATATACCATGACTTGTAATGGCCAGCCGATGGATAATTCCAAATCCAGTACCAGCCTACCGACTTCGGAGGGATGGAGGGCTTCTTTGGTCTGGGTGGGAGACCCGAACCAAGAACCTGATGCATGCGAGAACCAGCACCTCCCCCAACGGAGCTACACCGCGCCCACATGTATGTTAAAAAGGCAACTCTCGAACAGTGAAACGTCGGAGACACTCTTGTTCTAAATGGTTCAAATACGCCAAGAAACTATTAGCAAACCTATTTTCTTCTAGATTATAGTAAAAGTGCGCGTGGAGTACAGTAAGAGGAGGCGCCGGCTGTCGTCCGCACCCGATCCTGGGTTCTTGGCTCGGGTTTCCCGCCCAGGCCAACCAAACTATCCCTACGTCGGGTCGACGAATTGGTACCAAACTCGTCTGGGAAGGATGTAAACACTGACTTGTTAAGGCTCGCCGCCACTTTGTCATTGTATAGTTAAGTGAAAGTGTAAAGTATTAAATCAGAAACTTTTTGAGTTCTCTCAAAACGGTTCGTTTCGCCACCCCATCTCCAGGCGAACCTCCACGGTGGCTCGTCAGTGAACAGGAAGGCGTTATAACCTTTTTTAGATCTGCACAAATTATAGAGTTAGTTCAACAAAAATGATTTTAAAAACTTCAACATTCTATCGTGATGTATGTACTATAACATACAATAAGTTTTACTATACTGTAGTAATAGTGTGCGCGTGTAGCGTAGTCGGAGGAGGCGCCGGCTGTCGCGTGCACCCGATACCAGGTTCCTGGTTCGGATTTCCCGCCCAGGCCAACCAAGCCTTTCGTCCCTCCGGGGTCGGTGAATGGTACCAGACTTGTCTGGGAAGGATTGAGCGCTGACTTGTTTATCAGCTGGCCACCGCAAGTCATTTTATGGCCAAATACGCATTCAAATCGCCTTCATGACATCCTGTAGAAGTAGAATGCGTGGCGCATCCCAAAAAGGGATTGACTAACGCCGTCCTTTATCTTTTATTCTTTATAGTAATAGTATAACAGAAGTATCATAAGATAGTATAACTAGTTCTATAGAGCTATGAAAGAAATTGAACCTACAATCTGTCTGTCGATAAGCTGACCGTATAGATCAAATGTATACGCATTCAGATTGCTACGACCACGTCCCGTGGGAGTAGAATATGTGGCGCATCCCAAAAACGGAATGATCAACGCTGTCCTTCATCCTTTATTGTGCTAACCGTGCCAAAGTCAATTAAAGGAGAAACGGCGGCGTTACTCAGTCCTATTTGGGATGCGCCACGCATTCAACTTCTACGGAATGTCATGGAGGCGACTTTGGCCATACAACTGACTTGCGGTGGCCTGCCGATAGACAAGTAGGCGCTTTATCCTTCCAGATAGGTATGGAACCAATTCGCCGACCCCGGAGGGATGGAAGGCTTGACTGTCCGACGGGAAACCCGAACCAGCAACCTAGTATCGGAAGCACGCGACAGCCGGCACCTCCTCCGACTGCTACACGCGCCCACCAACTGGGATAGATTCAATTTTCCTTCTATGGATTCCTAGGATCCCAAAATCAGTAGGTCATGTGAGATCATAGCTTGCCAGTCTGGACAAAGGACAAAAGAAGAGAAATCCTAAAACTAAGGATTAGTCATATAGGCGCATATCAATTATAAGTCAACTACCGATTAATATTTCAGAGGAGGACACGATGACATTGATAACCTCACGCAACAACTCGTCCAAGGCCTCCACACATCTCCACGACACTGATGAACTACAACGTCTTCTTTCTAGTGGGAGTCCACCCAGCTTCACATGTAATCAGCCATATTTTTGCTCGTTCACATCCACTAAGAAAGAACTGTGCGAATGATCAAGTACTGCATTACAACTCTCTCTCTCCCTCCTTCTTCCACTCTTCGCCTCCTTCTACCAAAGATCACCAGAGCACGTTCATTACGCCCGACCACGGAACAGCTGTTGTATGTTGAAGCCGATAATATGACGTCTGTTCCGAGAATAGTCTCACTATTTTCGATACCTAGAGCATGATGTGCCTACAGCTTCTGAATTCGAAACCCACCACTAGCACCGCAGCCTGAGCATCATCGATCACGTTCCCCTTCGATCACGTTTCTATTCTGGAGCATATTTCGCCTGTCGCCTATGTGAACACAATGAATGCTTTTCTTCTACCTATCCGTATTCTTTGCTGTGCATCATCTTGCCAATGATTGTGAATAAAGCACTAAAGTGACGTACAGTGGAAAGCGAAATATCGATCAATGGGGTAGATATGATGGGATTATTAGACTCCAGATGTCCGTTCCTTTTCTTCTACTCACCGCAGATTTTTTCATTAGAAATCAATAAAATTAGTGAAAATGAAAAATCAGTAAAGGTCTATATTGACTGCAGATTTTCTCCGTGAACATCTGTAATTAAAATCAGTGAAAACAAAATAAGCAGTAGAAGAGGGAATTTTTCACCTCAGGCGATCTGTTTATAAACGAGCGTTAACAAGGTAAGGTTTCCAATCCATGGTGAGCTTTTGCGATGCTATTTTTACAGAATGTAGGGCCGTGTGAGAGAAGTCCAAAATTGCAGTTAGTTTTCGCTAAACGCTTTTCTAAAGACCAGAAAAAGAGATGTAAATGCGCGCGCAACAATCATCAACTCCTATGACACCCGACTCACGAATGTGTCTCGGTGGCGTAGTCGGTGAGAGTGCCGCCTCATAGGAGAACACCGGCCTGTTTTTGAGCTCGAGTCCCCATACTACCGATATTTTTGCAGATATTAGTTTGTTGTTCTTACGCTTTCTCATTATCAAAGGGGTCAATTTTAGTCGGCCGACAACACGACCACGTCAGAACGACACTTCTAGCACACTTATGTACCGATATGAGCCAGGTTCATAAAATTCAATCGTATGGTATGCGTATTTGTGCGTAGTTACGGTATTATTGGTGATATGATATATGGTGCTGGTGCAGATACGTCTCGTTGAAAAACTAGCACATATGAAGGCGCAAATAGACAGAATTGGTTTGTTGTAAGCATTGATGGTCTAAACTTGGCTCGTGTGATCATGAGAAAGTGTAATAGCAACGAACAAACCTGTGCAAAAAACGTTGGTACTACACGGACTCGAACTCAAAAGCCCACCGGTGTGCTCCTATAAGGTGGCACTCCCACCGACTGTGCCACCGAGGCACATCTCGTGGGCAACTCGCGGCATACGGGTTGACGATTATTGCGCACATGTTTTTACATCTCATTTTCTAGTCCTTAGAAAAGCGTTAGCAAAAATTAACTGTAATTCTGCACTCCGCTCACTGGGACGTACATCCTGTCAAGATAGCATCGCAAAAGCTGACCACCAGTTGCGAACCTTTCCTTGTAAGGATCATACCATTCGCTAAGCGATGAGTCATACTATCGATCGTCCTTGAGTCATAAAATAGGGTGGAATTACGGAGCGCAAATTAAGGGGCGCGAAAATAGTGGGAAATACCGAAACCTCTTCTACGTGCCATGGAATTCAGAATACGTGCCGAACACGTTGCCCAACGTGCCAGGGATTAGGAAGACGTACCGAAAACGTCGCCCAACGTGCCTGTGGATTTAGAAGAAATGCCGAAAACGTCGCTCAATGTGTCTGTGGACTTGGAAGACACGCTGAACACGTCGTCCAGTGTGTTCAGATAACGTGGCGAAGACTTCGTTCAACCACCCTGAAGAAACAGATAATCATTGTCAGAAGGCCTTCATGGCAGTGGAGGCAATTTTGATCGATACTATAGATTTTCTCCTAGATTTAACCGATCAGGGTGGGAGTTAAGCAATCATGATCTGCGACGGAAGGCCCTCATAGCAGGGAGAGAAGGCAATCAATATCGATAGATGTTCTCCAAGATAGCGGGGAATGCAATCAATATCGGCCGATATTATCGATTTTCTCTTAGATTTAACCGATCAGGGTGGGAGTTAACTGATTATGATCGTCGACGGTAAGCCTTTATAGCACGGAGGGAAATCGATCAATATCGATCGATACTCTCCCAGAAAGCAAGGGGTGGCAATCAATATCAGTCGATAATATCGATTCTCATTCAGATTTAACCGACCAGGGGCCGTATGCTCGTCTACCCCGAGTCTCCCCCAATGGGGGATTGGAGCGTGATATGATATGTTGATATTGATTGATTTTCCCCAACCGGGGAATACGAGCATACGGCTCCAGGGCGATAGACGCGCGAGTGTTGTGGCCGACGGAGTGCTTCACATCAGGTGGAGAGTTTCAATGGAGAGGCCAGTATATACCATCCTCAGTTGAAATTCAACGTTGTTCAAAACGAATTCAACGACTTCCGAATCAAACTACACATCTTCCTTGCAAGTTGTACCATTCAATGTTTACTTCTTTTCAAAAAATTTCTGCTTGTTCAAAATAAATAGCAATCGATAGAAGAATGAATTTCTCAAGCACCGATCTTCTTTAGAATAGCCAATCCATGTTATGCTTCGTTCCAATTTTCTATTGTTGTTACCTAGCAATTCACTATTATTATTATTATTATTATTATTATTATTATTATTATTATCATTATTATTATTATTATTATTATTATTATTATTATTATCTTCAGCAAAGACGAAACTCATCTCGACCTTTTGACCTCTTCATCTTCCAACGAAGGATAACATCAAGCTTTGAAGAAAAAAGAAAAATCTTTAGAGGTTCCACTAAATCCAAAATTCTCCAACATCCTCATCTCGCAGACGACTCTTCTCTAATTCAAAAACATACGCAGAGGAAATTCTTACTCAGCACAATAAAGCAGTAAGTCTTATCCAATCCCGAAGATGCGCCATGCATCCTGCTCCCACGAGATATCGTGAAAGCAATCTAAATGTTTCATTTTTCTGGACATATTTGATGTCACTTCACCAACTGCGGAGAAATCAGCGACTTGACCAAGGTGGACGCAACCCGAGCCTTGTCAAAAATCAATGCATAGCATATGCGAGAGTCGGCGCCTCCGCCGACTGCGCCTCGCACGCATTCCGCTTCGATTTTACACATACAACAACCTTAATATCATAAATGTATCTAATAGTCATAAATGTGTACAGCACATATAACGAATGAATGAACTTGTATACAACAAGCTTACAAACAAAAAAGAGAACAAGTCTGTATACAAACACATATAAGTGCATCAGAGAATGAACTCCATAGAGCTTGACCCTTACTATAACTGCACACAGTCATTCAATCGGTAAACACCGAGAAATACAAGTATAGCCGAAGAAAATAACGAAGAAAAAATTTAGATTCACTTAGCTTACTCTGTGTGAAAGGTGTCGGACACAATGACATTTATGTACAACAAACGTTTATGAATGCGAAAAAATGATCATGGTACAGGTCAGCAGAAGATGAAGAACTAGCGCCTCTGTGCGGCACAGCTACAGGCGGATTGAATCATCGTCAGCGTTGGCGCTTGATACCTTACTCCATGGAACCTCCCCACTCCATGGAACCTCCCCGAGAGTGATTCATTTTGAAAGGAAATTGAAATGAAAGGAAAGTACAGAATCATTTTGAAAGGAAATTGAAATGAACGGAAATAGCAGATTCATTTTGAAAGGAAAGTTTTGATTGGCGTGATGGGAGATTGGAAAGTATGTTGAGATCACTTGGTTACTATTGGGGAGGCTTAATCACTGCTGCTTATCTCAGCCTCGGTTTCTAGCTCAATTTCACGACAAAAGAAACAACAACAGTTACTTTTGATTTCCTCTCAGACCACACAACCCTATTCATTAAGCGCTCAAGCATGATCATCACTGGAAATATGTATGAGCAATAGGAGATCCTAATCGAGGAGTAGAATAATAAGCATCAACAGACGAAACAGTGACCATGAAATCGAGTGTGCTCTGACTGACAAAAAAGGAACGACGAAAAACAATCGACCATCATCTCAAGCGATTCTCAGCTCTCACCCCGCGAAGGGTGAGTGATGAGACTTGAAAGGGCGGACGGCGCATGACACAGGTGACCCGTATTGAAGAATACAAGATCTAGAAACTCTAGGCGAGATCATTCAGCGAGGCCGTAACCACAGCTCTCACCGACAGGATATAACTAGCGCGTGTAAGAAGAGACGAATTGCTGAATATAAGGCTACCACTGTTATGACTGCGCTTTGCTGCTTGACTGAAGCTCCTGATACGATTGCTGAAGCGCCTGCTCCATCTGCCGATGAAACTCATCCTCGTCGTCAGCCGATTCCTCCTGTTCGTCTTCGTTACCTTCATCACCTTCTACAATGTTGTGCACAAGCTCGAGAATCGCGTTCCTAAACATCGACTGATTAAAGGACGATGTAATGATTTCCATTAGAGCCCCAGAACACAGAAATACTGTTGGCAGGCAATACGAAAATGAAAACAGTGGCTCTACAGAATTCGTCAACCTTCAATCACGAGGCATGAGAATATAAGCCACACAACATGAACGAGAACAGAAGAGCTTTCAGCGCAATCTTGCGTGCTGAGCTCTGTATGTAACGCGACGTACACTTTTAAGAAGACTACGCTTGAGCGAGTCGGTAAAATAATCCCACTATGACAAAAAAAAACAATGCCATTAGGCGATGAAGATCCTTAAGCGAAGGCACTCTTTTAAAAAAACGGTGACACGAGCTAAGATGTGCAGGATAAACAAAACGAGCTTTGGAAAGACTAGTCTTGTTTGTTACGGTTTGCTTCAGTAACAGAGGTTGTGCCCTCACCTGTAGGAACTCGTCAGATGTTGTTCCTCCCTGGAGACGTTAATTAAGTACTGCTGTGCACATCAGATACATCAAGATGACGAGATATGCCAACCCGGAAAGACACCATATCTCTATCACTTGGAAAGGGCTACCTCTGTAGTACTGTAGTGAGCCCCTCAATAAAGAATTGTCCTAGAGAACATCTTATCAAGGTGTAAAGGACACAGGCGAATAGCGCAAGCGGAGGATACGCTGGCTGTCGCGTGCACCTCATTCCAGGTTCTTGGTTTGGATTTCTCGCACTGGCCGAGCAAGCCTTCTACGTCTCCGGGGTAGATGAATTGGTACCATACGTGTCTAAGAAGGATAAAACACTGATTGTATGTCGGGTGGCCACCGCAAGTCACTCTATAGGCCAAATACGCATTCAAATTGCCTCCACGAACGCCCGTAGAAATGGAATGCGTGGCGCATTCTAAAAAGGATTGATTTACCTTTATCCTTTTAATCCTTTGTGAAGGACATGTACTACGGCACGGAGACTGGAGTAACGAGTGCCCAGCGGTAACCAAAAAATAGACCTAGCAGTGGTAGTTCACCAGAGGGAGCCGGCACAGAGTCTGTTCCCCTCTATGCGTTCGGATGCGCATTGCAGCCATCGCCGCACCTAACAGAGCCAATAGAAGTTGAAGCAAGGAGTGTTGCTGTGACTAGAGTACTTCGCGGATAACGACGGCCTGTTGCTGAACGTGAAATAAAACTAAAATGATCAGCTCTGAACAGTCCACTGAACCTCCATTCTGAATGAAGAAGCCGTCCTAAAAGCGGAGGAATTCCGGTGCTTGTAGAGTAACATATCTTGGGAAGAAGGGTCGACTAGGCAGTTAGGAGAAGGATCAACGTGGTGTACTTCAAGTGGATAGAGCTTACTGGAATCTTCTGCGAGGATATATGGTCCGGAATAGCTGAAGGCACGGTGAACAACAGCCAGGTTCTACCCACTACGGAACTGAGTTCTGGAACCTGAATAAGGCACAGGAGCAGCAGCCGCATGTGGCGAAAGCCAAATCAGATTACTCAGACTGGCATGGTGATGGACCCACGGGCTACGGTGGAGAAGTGTAGACGCAGCAAGAAAATAGAAGTCCTTCAGAAACTCCACTAACGCTGGACCAGGCAATATTCTCAACAATTGGCACTTGCAACTCAGTAAAGTCACAGATTAGCTTCTTTCATTATTATGAACAGATATGGCGAAATAAATTAGGGAGTTAAGAATCCAAGTAAGGCAAGCAATACCTCGTCTGGACCATCATCAGTGTAGTTTGACGAATGGCCTTGAACGCTGTGGCCAATATTTCGTGCGCTGAGGCTCCTTTATTGAACAGGTCTTCAACTTCCATTCCGAGCGATTCATTGCGTTCTAAACAAAGAATTCGGTAATAAAGTATCAATGACAGATATGCCCGATCCATTCTGATCTGCTACAGGAACTTCAATATGTTTCAAAATTCACTTGCAGATTAAATCGATATCTCAATGAGGATATTCAGTGTCCTGTCACGAAAAGAATCTGTTGCCGGGTCCCCTTGAAATACAAGCCCTATTCTTTGACTCAATTACGAACTACCGATCGCAAACTAGAAATATAGTTCTCCTATCGCAAGTCTAGAAAACTCATGCCGTAAATATCAATAGATGTTAAATATCAAAGAATGCCACAACATGCGTTGTTTGCGGTGCGTTGCCTACATTAATGATAACAACATTCCCCTCATTTTATGATCTTTCCTTTAATTATTTCTTGGAATTTGTATGCTAGACAATTATCTATTTAACAAAAATGTAAGTAAAGGAAGTGCACCGCTTTCACGTCAAACTGTACATTTTATCAATCAAATTGAACACTTGTTGAGTGTTTTTTTATTGTTTTGAACTTGTAAGTTAGCACGAATTTCCATGTAATAAATGAATGAATAAATAAATAAATAAATAAATAAATAAATAAATAAATATATATATATATATATATACTTTTGAGGTCAAACTGGACACTCTTTTAAACAAGCACGGCGCTTTTGCAAAGCACTTAACATCTTTCAAATGGCAGCAAGCGGTTTCCATATTAAAAATGGAGATTCTACGGGACGGCTAGAATAACTGCCTGCCTGAAACAAAAACCAGACTTCCAAACAGTGCCTTCATCTAATGTGGCAGGCGATTTTTTAAATTCAAAGAAAGCCACACTAAATTTAGCTTAAACAAAAATTTATTCTAAGATATCGAAAAGTCTCTACAATAATGTGAAAAAGGCTCAGTTCGACTTGAAAGTGTCCAACTTGACGTGAACATGGTACACATAAACACATATTTGTAGAACCTCGGCAACACTGATGAAAGTCACAAGGTAAAATTTAAACCTGAGCGGAAACTAGAGGTATGAATGAAAGTCTCTAAATAGAAAACTCACCAGGAACATCAACAGTATTCGTCTGCATGGATCCTAGGCAAACCATCCTCTCGTTCTTTAATCGAGCCAGATTTCGTCGAGATATCCAGACTCCTTTATTGGTATCCTTTCTCGGGGAATAACTGCACGGAGCTATCCTGCTGTAAGATTGAATATAACAGAAATCGAATACAGAAAACAATGCCGACACAGGATACTTCTGATGTCTAGAGAAGACCAAATATTTAAATTAAAAAAAAACTAGCAGTAACGTAAACCTTCGTAACATCTGAACTAGATAATACATTTCCAAGAACAGCATTCCCAATGGCAATACGATCAATACAGACTCTAGAAACCTTCAGGGCGTCTAAACCCTCACAGCTACTCACAAAACACTTGTCGGTAATATCAACAGATTCACCGAACATCTCATATTATATTTCAAGACCCAGTTATGTGAAAGGCGAAGAAGTGTGTCTAACATCGTGTGCTCCTCTTATTCAGTAGCCCGACATATAAAAGTTCGCACTCAATGGTACCGTTCAAATATTTCTTTAGTATCTTTAGTAAGCACAGAACAACAGTTCGCCTTCGCGAATTCCAGAACCAGATTTCGATAGCATTTCCGTGCGTTTACCGACTTTGTCAAAATGAGCAGGAAAGCATGTGACACTGTCACATGTGAAAAACAAACAAAAAAAGACAGCTCAATAACACTGCACCGATAATCAAGGAAAGCATGTGTTCCCTATGACTCTAAATGTTTCAGTAAATTGATGACACTTACTTGAACACTTGAATTATTAGGTTGATGAAAAGTCTTGCACCAAAAATTTTGAAAAATTTCAAAATTTAACGGGAACTTTTAAGGACTGTTTGTTGCTACGTAGTTGTAGCACAAACATTCCAGAGTATTTCGCATACATGGCAATTTGCTTTTGAGGGCATATAAATACTACGACTGTAGTGAAGTGTGACTGACTCCGTGACTCGGACAACTTCGCGACTGACTATCGCTCAGTCTCTCCTTGTTCTTTTCCGTAATAAGCACTTTCTCGAGAATGTCGTCACGGACATGAATCCTGGGTCTTATTCGTTAACCATACTCGGTAGGCCCAGTGGATCCCTCAAGAAGAACCACAACCTCAAGGCGAACATTCACCAGAGGAAGGTAATGCTGTGCTGTTGGTGGGGTTCTCGAGCAATCTCTATCATGAGCTCCTTGACGACGGCACCGCAGTAACAGCAAACATCTACGCTACACAGCTGTAAAAGCTGAGCGAAATCTTGTCTCGCAAACCGCGAGGGCGGAGGAGTCTTTACTTTCCTTACGACAATGCTCGCCCCCACTTTGCAAAATCGTTTCGGCAGAAGTTGCAGGAGAGGAGCTTCGGTGGGAGGTGTTGCCCCATCCACCGTATTCGCCAGTCGCTCACAAAAGAAGCAATAAAATTTTGAAAAAAAAATTACGCTGTGGTGCAAGACTTTTTCACCAACCTAATATTTTTGAGTTATGTCGCAGTTTTTCTGCATTGTCGTGTTGTAGTTTTTTTTTCACTTTTTCACTCTATTGATTCACATGGCACGCCCACGTAATTAAATAAATAAATAAACAAATAAATAAATAAAGTTCGGCAGCCATTGTTAGGAAAACAAATCACTTACATGTCTTTCAACTGTGACCAGATTTCTTCCATGCGGTAGTAGTCGTCACGGAACTTGGCTGGATCACGATAATCTATCAAATCTTCGACGTAATATTCCCTGTAATCATCCTCAGAGGGTGTGAAGGAAGCACGCCTGCAATACAACTGAAGACTAAGAAAAATAAAGGATTTGCCTAAGACGGACAAGAAGATCAGCTAACCTTTCACGCAGTACTGCTGCTCTTTTGCGGGCCGATTTTTTCCCGTTGGTTTTTGCTGCAGAACCCTTCCAAAATGGTGATATGCCCTAAACTCGACGTATTAGGTATGTATAAGACAGTGGATTAAACAAGAGCTTAGTCCCACCAGCATGTGTTCATTCATTTCAGATTCGTCCGGGCAATTTATGACACTTCCACAGTGCTCCCCGAAATCGGGCTTCTTATCAGGTTCCAGTTTAATAGGAGGCAGTGACAGAACAACTCGCAGCTTCTGCATTTTCTTTTCATGCAGAACAGACGAAGAGTCACCACCGTCTAAAATAAGGATTAAATAGCAACACTCTTCCAAAAAAAACTATTCTATTATTCGTTTTTTGAAGAAAAAACACAAACCTGTATCGCGCTGCATTTCGAGTTGCATGCTGCAGTAGTCTTTCGGGTTATAAATTCTGTACAGCTTTTCGAATACCCCTAGCACACTCTCCTCGAACGTGACTTGTTCATTCAGCTGCCGATTCATATGCTGCAGTCTTGTCGCCAATTCTCTGGAAATGAACAGCTTGATGGCAAACCACAGACACTCCTCATATCTGAACAGAGAAAATACGATAGGGGACAAAGACCCTTGTCGAGTGAGTGTTGAAAAGCAACATTGAAATACGCCAAGTATTCTACTTCTACGTAATATATAGGAGGCGATTCAAATGCATATTAGGCGCCTATGGAAAAACATGCGTAACTATACGGATGGGCGCGTGGAGCGCAGTCGGAAGAGCCGCCGGCTGTCGCCTGCACCCGATAACAGATTCCTGGTTCGGATTTCCTGCCCAAGCCAACCAAGCCTTCCATCCCTCCGGGGTCGGTGAATTGGTACCAGACTTGTCTGGGAAGGATAAAGCGCTGACTTGTACATCGGCCGGCCACCGCAAGTCATTGTATGGCCGCATTCAACACGCCCCACGACATCCCGTAGAAGTAGAATGCGTGGCGCATCCCAAAGAGGATTGAATAACGCCGTCCTTTATCCTTTTTTAACTATACGGGTAAAGCACGGCGTAAATCAACTCCTTTTGGCATGCGCCACGCATTCTACTTTTGCAAGATGTTGTGGAGACAACAATGATGCGTACTTGGCCAATACAATGACTTGCGGTGGCCAGCCGATGTGCAATTCAGAGTTTTATCCTTCCCGGACAAGTCTGCCTCGTAGTACGACGCATAATTCAGCGAACCCATAGAGACGGAAAGCTTGGTTGGTTGGCCTCGAGTGGAAATCCGAACCAAGAACCTGGAATCGGTTGCACGCGACATCCGGCACCTCCTTTGACTGCGCTTCCATGCGCCTACCAGATTTTTAATCTTCCGATTTCAGCACTAATTTGTTAAAATCACAGGAAAGCTTATTATCATTGGAAGCAAAAAGAACCCGAATTTACAAAAAAAAAATTCATCATATATGCGCGATAGTGAATGACGGACTCTTTCTTTACCAGGAAGGAAAAAAATGGTAAACCACAGCCAATAATGGTATATCTCTTTAGCACGGTCTTTGCGTTATTCATAACTAACATGATCTGCTTTTCGATGAACGCAGCAGGCTGGCATTCTTTTCTTTTCTGAAAAGGGCCTAATGGATGGGTTCGATGCCTTCCTCATGATGAACTGCATTTGATCAGGAATGATATCGCTGTCGTTACCAACAAGCCATGTCCTCACAACGAAAATTAATAAAAACTCTGTCCGGCCCAGTTCCCTGCCCCTGTGAGCAAATTAAACGTTCTAAGGACCCGGTGTCGGCAGAATGGCATCAGACCTGCCTAGAAAGGCTAAAACACTGATTTGGTCATCCAATGGCCAGAAGTCAGTGAACGACCTGACTGCGCAAACAAATCGCATCCACGATGTCCCATTGGAGCAGAATGCGTGGCGCGTCCCACAAAAGATTGAAAAGTCTCACACTGTGTAGTTCAAAAAGAGAATAAAGGAGAACGCTGATCAATTCCTTTTCGGGTGCGCCACGCAGTCTAATCCTAAACGATGTTGCGAAGGCAACTTGAACGCGATTTGGTCATTACAATGACTAGATGGCCACCGATGATGCAAGTCAGTGTTTTCTCCTTATCGGACAATTCTAGCACCAACTCACCAACCCGGAGGGATGGAAGGCATGTTTGGTCTGGCCTGAGCAGGAAATCCAAACCAAGAACCCTGAATCGGATGTAGACAGCTAGTAGGCACCCTGCATCATTTAGGGCCGGCAGAATCCGAGACCTATGACTATTATTTCCCTGGCGACTCCTTCTTATCTTGCTCATACCTTAAACCCTTCCAAGAACCATATGTTGGTAAATAACTCGTTGTAGTCATTGCTAGAGCACAATACTATCTACCTTGCAGACAACGAATAAGAATAATAGAGAAAAAACGGCGCTCCTCAATCCCTTTAGGGATGCGCCACGCATTTTACTTCTGTAAGATGTCGTGGAGGCGACTTGAATGCGTATTTGGCCACAAAATAACTTGCGGTGGCCAGCCGCAGAACAAGTCAGCGCTCTATCTTTCCCAGACAAGTCCTGCACCAATTCACCGACCCCGGAGGGGTGGAAGGCTTGGTTGACCTAGGCGGTAAATACCAACCAAGAACCTGGTATAAGGAACACGCAACAGCCGGCATCTCCTCCGGCTGTGCTAATAGAATAGGATAAAATAAAAAAGGATCACAATCACGTGTATTGAGTCAGAAGAGGCACTGGCTCAAGCATACACTTCGAATAACCTCAAGGGTCAAATATCGCTCAGAGCAACTGAGTCTTCCATCCCTATGGGGACATGAATTGGTACTAGATATGACTGCAAATGGATTTCCCCATTCACCAGCTGACGAGCACACGTAACTTTGCAAGGTAACTGTGCTTTTTCATTAATCCTCCAAAGACACCCTGTAAGTAGAATGCAGGGCCTGAGTCATAAAAGAATTGACTGAAGCCATCTTCTGCTCATCCATTACCATTTCAATAAAGCCGTTAGGGTAATACGCCCAAGCAATGAAAAATGAATACAATTGAACAAATACAACAGGAATAAAATCAAGCAAAAAGCATATCGTCACTTACTTCTTTAACGATAGCTCGCTCAGCTCGTGCACAGTCTCATCAACAGGTTGCAAGAATGGATAACTATCTTCTCTAAGAGCAGCATTCGAAGTCGGAATGAAGGCAGCGAGATCTCTCGACGTTTCCATTGACAAATACGGCCTCTCGCTTTTCTTAGCACTCGGGCATACTAGACCCCACCAACTGAAGAACAGGTTTGCAAACGATTCAACGATTCAGATTCAAATGAAAACGGGAAATCGAGAGATGATCCGCTCTACCTGCAGTGACGAGCTGATTGACCTGAACACACGCCGTCATATAGGCCATGTTCTCCTCTGATTGGCGCTGACCTAGTCTCGTTCAGAACGGTATGGAAACTGTCCGCTGAACAAAGAAATGATGCTAAAGATTCATAATAGCGGCGACATAATTCAACGAATCACCTAATAGCATCCGCGCTCGAGATCTCCGCGAGCGCAGTATTCTCTTCACCGCTTCATGTCCGTCTAGCATGTTTACTGGCCGTCCAGTAATTTCGCGAATGAAGGTGCGTTCAATGAACTCAGAAACCTGAATCGTATGATGTTGAGGAAACCAGAAGCTGATAAACAAATATATTTTTAGACTTTAAAAATGCCCCTTCTTGTCAACGAATCAGATTTCACATCGTGAATAGTCGAAAAACATGACACAATCACAGGTATAATGAAAAGATAAAATGGATTTTTACAAACTTACTATGAAAAAGATGAAAAGGATTAAAATCAAAAGGTTTAGACAATTTCGTGTGGAAATTTAATCTTTTTTCAGAGATATTCCAGTCGTTTTTCTCTACCTGTAGTTTTAACTGCGGAAATATCAAAACACAAACCCCATTAGGTGATTCGTCCTTAGTAAGGAATGTGACGATTTCGTCGAGAATCTGCTCTACGTCACCATCTGCGCTCGAAGGTGAATCCTATAACAAGTCAATATTTTTTTTCATTTTCAACATCATTTTTCATCATCAGCATCATTTTCAATAACATTAACATTTTAGAACAGCTAAATTTGAATTGGTATGTATATGAAACCTTTTACTTGGTCGCAAATAACACACAACACCATAGTTCTGAACTTTTCTAGCGCAATTAATACAACGTCTTTAACTTTGCCTTTTATTATTATTAACAAGTGAGTGCTCCGACACGCCTCACGCCGTGTCTCGCACTTGCGCGCTTCGCGCGACTTCGCATCATCATTGACCTACGGAAAGTAGTTTTTGTAAGACTTAAAATTCGATAACATCTAGGATCTGCTGCGTACTTTATTGGCATCAAGCCATTCACCACTTCCTTTGCGTGCATCATAGACATGCTCTCCGGACCGTCCAGTAACGCCTTTGGTTTGTGCTGCGCAGTACTTCTGCCCTAATGTGGCTCCTCTGCAACCGTTCTCATGCCCAACAGCTTGTTTCCGGATATCGTTGACACGTCTTCCGAATCAGGACGCCAGGTTCCCCTTCACTCGTTTCTTCTTACTGCGTCTCATTGCTGGTCCGCCTTTGACTCCCTACTGGTCTCTTCTTGTTGGTTTCCTTGTCCTGGTCCCTCCTCCAGGTTGTTCCCATCCTTCCTGGTCGCTCTTCTGATCCACCCTAGAAGTCCCCCTTATTGTCCTTCTCCACTGCGCTTCCTCGGCTGCAGCAGCATCCATGTTGAATTCTGAATGCGGCCCATCGTGCGACGACGGTATCACCTCTTCTGACTCCAGACGCTTGTTACGTGACGTAGGGGCAGGTTTCTAACCTGCGTGAGATACGCCTCATCATCTACAGCGCGGGCAACTAACTCAATTATATAGTGGTAGATTTATTATCATAACCAAATTAAACCAATACTGACTATAAGCCTATGCCTGATTTCATACTGTAGCTCTAATAACGTCAACAAATTGAAGAGATCTTGAAGAGAGAAAGGTCTTTATATTTTGTTGAATGTACCAAGTTTTTGAAGGACAGCACAAGCAAATAAGTGTTCATTTTTTGAACGCTGAAGTATGCACAAACAAAATGGAAATTCAGACAAGTGATAAGCACAGGAACATAAAAAAGGAAAAAAAATAAAAACGAATAAGCTAAAACAACTAATATTAAGTCAGACTGATAGTTTCTGTCGTTTTAGGGCTTTTTCAACTCTATTTGGTTTATTAAATGGAGTTCCGCCAGGTTTTGTTTATGAATTTTTCTCGACGAATGGATAGCCGTTATAGTACCACTAGATACAGCATAACTGCGCCGGACAGCAGGAGTCACGCGCCAAAAATGCATCCCGAAACGAAGCCATTCGTTTCGGATGCAGTCCAGGCAGAAGTTCGGTGCCTCGCCGATAGCTAATAAGATGCGCTAAGCTCGCCTGCGACGGTACGGCCACGTTCCGCATGGAAAAGAAGACAGCGTCCGTAAAATAGGCCTTAACTTCGAGGTAATTGGAAACCGGCCTAGAGGGCGCCCGATGCAGCGCTGGTCTGATACGTTACATATGGGCCTGAAGGCCGCTGGTGTCCACTCTGATCTAGCACGGGATCTGACACCTGGAAAGATGAAGACATGACACTTGAAAAGCGGACCCTGTGATGAAGTGGGATAGACGCTGAAGAAGAAGAAGAAGAAGAAGTACAGCATAGCATGCAGTTTTAAACATAAGCAAAACTCACAAGAAACCTTTCTAAAACTGAAGAATAGAAGCCACTTTTCTGATCTGAAAGGGGAAATCAAGATAATCCTGTAAGAATTAGGTGGAAATTCGGATGCACCTATAGCTTGAACGTTGATAGCGGTCCGTTGCGTAAGCTTGAGAACGTGCGCCAAAGGCGAACATTGCCTAATAGCTGCAGCTTCCGTGAGACCCAAGAAACATTCTAATCTTATCAACCGAAGACTCCAAAATGCAGAAATCTTCACTGAACTTGCGGCAAAAGTCCCTATGTATTCAACTGAAAGCAGCCGATAAAAAATGTGTAGAACTTATACCTTCGCCTCGACTACGGGGCGACTCTGTGGGCTTGCAGGTGGAGTGACATCTGAGCACGATACTCTCGGCAGCTGCGAGCAGCTCTCCTTAAATGCTTCAATTTTTTTTTATAAATCAGCAATTACACACAAAGCACAATTTTTCCATTAACAAAAGTATGCCTATGGATTCTCCAACTGCCAATCGAGAAGTAAAACTGATCTCTCCAACGATGAAGGTGTACGAACGACTGTTATGACTCGAGTCTGAAGAAAATTGCCTAGATCTCCCAGGATCATTCAACTATGGGTACACCGAACTTCTACCTGACCGTGAGTGATTCAGGACAATCAGAGGAAAGCGATACAGCTCTACAGCACCACCCCAGTTTAACTTATGGGAGTACGCGGGAGATCGAATCAGCACGTTTTGAGAAGGTAAGAATAATGAATCATTCAGTAAAGTTGGCTCTAGAGCTCGTGACGCCGAGAAAAAGGCCTGGAGGAGTCCTAAACAATAAATGCAACGACGACATCAAAAGGATACGACTACGATGTGCCACAGTTTACTTACTTACTTACTTACTTACTCCCCATTAGCGGGCGTCAGGTTTGATGTGCCACGGCAATGTATCTTTAGCCTTCGCAAGACTTCAGCGCTAATGGAGCACAGGAAGAAGGAGCACGCATTCAGTTTGCTACGGTCCCACCAATATTTTGTCAAGTACAATGAAGAATCAAGTGGACTATGCTCGGAGTGACACGATTAACGCAAGTGGCAGAAGGCCGCCGGAGTTCCAAGCTTCGTCGATGTTTAAAGATCAGAGACACTGTCGCATGGGCCAAGTCGTCGAAAATTAGGTGGGCCGGCTACATAATACGTTTCGCAGACACCCGCTTGACGAGAGCCGTCACCGACTAGATTCCGCAGGATATCAACAGAACATCAGGACGCCCACCAACACTTTGGTTGGACTTCTTCGCGAAAGCACTGAACAAACGATATGACGCTCTTCGTCTCCCTTGAATGAAGAGAATCCACTGGAGCACTCTGGCACGCGACAAGGACGAATGGAGACGCCGCTGGCGCCCGTTCAAGCAACTCGATGATCAACGGGACGACAGGTGATACGATGAGTCAAGCACGAGAAAGAAACTAAACTAACCCACCCTACTGAAAATAGCATAAACTCAAAATAACAAACTATAGTAGATACTAATTACACTAATTTAAAATGGCCCTAGTACAAAAAAACCAACCTGCGCTTTTCTTAAACGTTCCCTCAGCGACGCGTCAATGACAGAGGCGATCAATTCCCTTGAAACCTTAGGTTTCATGGGTTTTGAAGTCCTTGAATCCGTAGACTTCGCAGTTGTTCCAGAGGAACTCTGAATGGTAAAACTGTACTGACGCTCCAGACGAAAAGCAGCATCAACAGCAGCGAAGTTGAAGTACCTCCTTCGCATCCTTAGCACAAGCCTTTGGAGCAGCCTTAGATTCTTGCTGTTGCTGACGTTTAAGCTTCCGATAGTTGTTATAAGCCGCTTCGAACTGGAAGCAAGCAATTCGATGCAAATAAAGTAGTTAATCTTTTCACGTGCACGTTTATGTATGCGAAAACTAACCTGTTCAACGGTCTCGAAGTGATTTGAGCAAGGAAGACTGTCCGTTGATCTCCGAAACATACGCGCTCCAGGGCGCACACTGCGCTCACCATTTCCAGGTGGATTAGCCTAAGTACGTAACTTCAATGCAGTAGGGGATAAGTAAAATAAACATTTTTAAAGGGACTAGTACCGCACAAACCAAGTCAAAAAAGTTTCGTGAGCCAGACGATACAGGATCCAACTGCAGCATCTCCCTCTGGCGTTGCCGTTCAGCTCTGCTTTCTTTGAGACAGTTAACCAGAATTTCTACTGCTTTCTCTTCTTCTTTTTCCTCAGCAGTTAGTGGGCACGATAATGCAGTAAGGCTTCCCTGCAATTATTCATTATTAAAAAATCAGCGACCATGACCATCGAAAGCCTATCGCGAAAACAATGGGAATGCGCAGAATGCTGCGTCTCATCAATTTCTACAAAAACTCACAGCAGCTGCATGTGATTTCTGCCTCAACGAAGCCTTCGCTGCTCGAGAAGCTTTGGAGAGTTTGTTTCGCTCACGATGAACGTGCTTGAGGAGACCTCCATCTTCTGCACTGGAACTGCCTTGATCCTTCGAACTTTCACCAGCAGAAGTTCCACGCAGCTCCTTAGCTTCACGTCCATCTCCCTAAGCAAGTACGATTATCAGCAACTCAATGATCTACAGGAATAGTGAAAAATGCTAAAGCAAATATTTCAAGCACGAGTGGTTTCAACTCTTTGAGTAATAGGATCCGAAAATTGTTATGTTGGTTTATAAAAGAGAGATAGCATAACTACAACAAAATTCAAGTTCAACAAAATTTAAATAGCTAATTAGTTCCAACACTTGGCTTTCACATTCAGTGGTACACCCACCCCTTGAGCTACTTTCAGTGAGACTTCTTTAATCAAACGCGCAGATTTCTAATTGAAGACGTGAACGATTTAAAAGAGGAAATTAAATGGAAAACGTTCGTCAAGGCTTACCACGTCAGGTTTAAGATCCTCCAAATGAACGGGTGGAACGCTGGCTGTTGAACCACGTGCGAAAGGCGGTTCCGAAAGAGCTGAAAATATTACGTAACAGGTCAGTGCTTTACAATCCACAAAAGCCAAATGTACAAATTAATAACCTGCTATGAAGGAAGGTTTCTTGTCCTCTGGACTATCGATGTCCACAAACACGCTAACACTCTGACGCAACTCGGTAGGCAGGACTAAAATACACTTCTCACATCGAGCGGAAGAACTAGGAAAGTCGTCAGAACACAGAACACACCTGCCTACTAGAACAACCTTGTCTTACCTAAACATTTACGGGAGAAAAAACCTTGGATCTGCCCTAGTCAAGAGGGAACGATTGACGTTTCTGCCTCCAACTTGTACTCACCCCCCCCCCCTATTTCTTACGAATTTGCCCGGAGTCATTCCATAATGGGGAAGCTATTGTAAGCTCATGGACGATGAGAAGACTAAGTAAAAAAAATCCTGCACCCTCTCAACTGGGTGCGCGTAGCGCAGCCGCAGAAGGTGACGGCTGTCGCGTGCACCGGATAGCAGGTTAATGGTTCGGATCTCCCGCCCAGACCAATCAAGCCCTCCTTCCCTCCGAGGTCGGTAAATTGGTTTTGTCTGGGAAGGATAAAATGGTGATTCGATCTTCGTCTTGCCACCACAAGTCATTGTATGACCAAATACGCGTTCAATTGCCTCCACGACATCCCGTAAAAGTAGAACGCGTGGCGCATCGCAAAACGGATTGAGTAACACCGTCCCTTACCCATTTACTCCTCCCAACTAGGACAGATCCGGCACTTCTATATGAAGATAGTAGACGAAAAAAAGATGTGAATATACGAAAACCACCAAAAAACTAACTATTGAAAACCGCTTATAATAAATGTGAGCAATGTAGGAAATATTAAACCTGTTGCTGGCCGAGCGCTTGTGCGAGGTCTACCCCTCTTCTTTTTCTCAGTGACTCCTATCGCAGCAAGTGATTCCCTAAAAGTTTCGTAAATTGTGGTGGACCAAGAACAGAAGAACCTGTATTCTACACAAGACGTCAAGACATGTAAACAACAGCGCTCAGTCAGAAAGGTCTACTCACATCAATCCTACACGGTCTTCAAACTTCCAGTCCGGATCTTCACCCAATGGCTGCACAACATTGATGGCCATCTAAAAATTTTAACAATTACCACTGAACATCGTAGGAATGTTGAAGTTCAAAAATATGCACGACTCAAAATAGGGAATACATTACCTTGATCTGGTCAGGAATAGCATCCATTTCAAACTGCTGCTTTCTCATTCTTTTTCTTGGACTTTCTTCTGTGTTTCCATTTGCGCTCTGCTATAATAGTAAACGTAAATGCCTTCAGAAGACAATGAGTAAAACTTAAAAAAAAAACTAGGAAAAAAATTAAAACAACGCGAATCCCTCCACAAACTCTGCATCACAAATTTAACGACAGACATCGATAAATGATTGAGCTGCTCACCTCCTTCTTCCTGAAAATACTTCTATAAACCACCGAACGAACTTCCATGACTGTGTATCTAACTCATAGCGAGCAAAAATACACGTGCTTTCGGATTTATGATCACAGCTCTTTCTAATCTTAACAATACCCGTCAATGTTCCATCGTCAAAAACAACCTGTGTGATCAGCATATGGAATTGTGTCTTCGTAGTGGTTTAGCGCCATCTGATATGAAGACAAAAGGCTCAACCTTTTGCTACGGTAGTACCAACTAAATGTGCGCGCCGCCATAACGACACATTTTCTTAGGAGCAAGTCTGGAACGGGAGGTCCACTCTCATTGTACTTCATCAAGTTCAGAGAATTTACACAAACACCCATAAGAAAATAGTGTGATCCCCTTCCTCTTCAGACCTACCCCTTTCTTATCGAAAGCATCGCATTTCAGCTATCAAACAGTGGAATTTTTGTCTCTGAATGTGGGCGCGTGATCTGGTGGAATAAGACATTTCCCAAGAATCGAAGTTTGCAAATTGTTAAATTGACAGAAAGCTTCGAGAAAATGTCCTCTTTCACGAATATATAGCTTTCGGAAATCCGAAACGGTGACTCCCACTAGGACAATGGCCCAAATCATCTTAGTTGGGAGACCCAACAGTGGCTCCAACAAAGTAAAGTGCATATAATGGACCTGCAAAGGCAACATTCTGACATAAAACCATAATGAAGCCCAGCTGAGGAAAGGATGGTAGGTGCTTATTGAGAAGAACTGGCAACAGAAATTTTGAATGAAATAAAAACTGACTCAATTAAAAATAATCGAATGGCAACAACATTTACCATCTACAACGCAGCGTAACCAATCACTATATGTGTATTCTACATTACTTACTTCCTCACACTAAAATCTTTTTCGATCTCATGAAGTTTAGGAGAGGAAAGGGATTCCACGCAGATATTCTTTTTCAACACCATTCTACATAATTCTAGGGGGGCACACCCTCCTCTATAGTGCGCTGTGAATTAGCTTTATTTTACGTGTAAGATTAACCATTCAACCGACCATTCAACCGACCATAGAGTCTAGAAGACAAGCTCAACATGGTTGTACTTTATGCTGCATGTTCTCTGTTTCTACCGTTAATTAAGTATTTAAATGAGAATATTTGGCGGACCCCTCCCTCCCCATGACTGGACTTGCGCCGACAATGAAACCTAAGAGAAACCACAGATGACTAGAGCTGTAATCAGAAAACCAAAACCACACGTATTTTTGCTCAACAGACAGTAATACTCACGGCTGTGGAAGCTGCGGGACAGGCGCAGTGCTGACGCAAGGCATAGCCGGTGGAGCCGGTTGTGATGAACTGTTTGGCGAACTTGACGTCTCCTTCATGAACGGCAAACGCCTCTTTGCTGCAGCCTGCACGCCAGTCGCATCTCCTCTCTTGCGTAGAATACTTGGTCGAGGTGATGGAGTGGATATAATATGTTGCATCGGCTGAGACGGAGGCCCGGGAGATCCAGGAATAACCGAGGATATTGCTGGAAAAGACTCAGTGGTAGATAGAAACGGGAGAAAAACCATACTTTAAAAGGAAGAGAAAAAAGTAGTGTCAGCTGAAAACGACTTGATGACAAAGAGAAATGGTAGAGGAAACAGTACTTTGAAGTGAAAAATGGTGAAAAAATAGTGTCAAGTCACTCATGCACACTATCCCCCGAAGCGAGCTGGACGATATAAGACGATAATGATTAAATCCGTTTAAAGCCCTTCTGTGAATGTACTACTTACTACATGTACAAAACAAAAATATAACAATAGCACCGGTACATCTCGACAGCTACGAATTATAAAAATCACTAAGAAATTCACGGTTTCTAGGAAAAGAAGCAAAACACCATATCAAAAGGAGAATAATTCACTCACGAGGGGTCTGAAGATGATAGAATCCATGTGATCCAGTGCTGAATCGACTCGGTGATGCCACGGGTTGGTGAGATACTACATTATGCGACATTCCTTGAGGCTAAAAGTCAACACTTCGTAGAGAAGACCAAGGCCAAGTAAAGAACAACAACAAAGAACACGAGATAAAACAAAGTACCCGTATTAAGCTTGGACTCGGAGATTGTTTAAGTCCATTTTGGGATGACGAACGAGCGACAACCTAAAGGTTGTAAGTTCCGAAAAGGCCGAATAATATTCAATAACGACTTGGATTCTTTCCTTTGTTAAGGCTTCCAAAAGTTTGACATTGAGTTTTGTAAGGTTGAAGATATGTTTGGTGGGATAACTCCTAATTGACTTGACTCCTTCAGGCTCTGAAGAAGGCGATCCAGCCGAAACGTTAGCCACCAATAAAGCCGTATAACAACCTCTTGACGACCCAGCAACTCTACAGATACTCTACCATGCCGAGGTTCAAAGAGAGTCGAAAATGGCTACTATTCAATAAACAGATGACTACGTGTTATGAACTTGCACAGCACTTCGACCCCTCAAACACACATTCCATAAAAAAGAAACGAAATACTTCAATAATCGAGCCAAGAGTTAGCTAGCAACTATTTAGCAAATTCCAGCCCACTTCCTTTCGATATTCATGTGAGCTCACCTACTTTTAAAAAAATGCAACAGTTAAACGATCAAAAATACAACTATACCGCCATAAAAAGCCCTCAACACACCTATTCTGTAGCTACGAGGTTGAACAGCATAATAAAAAACGTTTAAAAATTCTAAAACTTGAAATGGCTAAAGGTGCTGGAAACAACTTACATGTGACGCCAAGGGGATGGTAGGCCGTGAGACCAAAGACGTCGTTGACTGCAGCTGGGGAACGATATTCTTGCACATGACATGGGCATGGTAAGCGCCATGTCTCAACGGCTCCATATTCGTTCGAGCAGCGATCGCCGCTGCGGCATGAGCAGCCGTGAACGGCAGCGCTCCTGGTGGTTTCCCTATTCCAGGAGGCGGATGATGCTGCTGTTCAAACCTGAAAAGCATGTTCAATTGTTCAAATGGATACAGCAACAAAGAAAATAAAAAATTCGTTTATTAAAGACATAAACGCATAAAGTTCGTAATAACAGAAAGAATTTACTCTAAATTTTTAGACAAGGCGCATTTGAAAACAAGCAAAAACCATTCAGCAGGAAGGGAAACATACAAACTAAACCCCAATTCAGCCAAAAGTAGAAGGAAAAACAAAAAACGGAAGTTATATTCAGAAAAGGCTTCAACACTTACTGCTTCTTCGACAAACCCATGGCATCCCTTCCAATTTCACGGAACAATTTAACGTAAGAAAGATTGCTATGAACAGGAAGTTATCTTTTCATCAATCCAGTCAGATGGCTAGTAGCTAAGCAAACTACAAATCCTGCAAGTCACGGCTAACAGATGAGTGAAGAGATGTACGGAGATAAACCTCTGCGCTGCAGCACGGCAGAGAAAAAAAATGAAAAACAAAGAAAGTTCTTAGTGATTCAGGCTGAGTCACAGCTATTTAATTAAAACATTAGGTTCCATTCCGTTTTCTGGAATCTCCCCACAATGTTTGATGCTTACCACGAGCAATTTTCCATCAAACTCAACACAAGCTCTCCCTCTCGTCGTAATCCGACGCCTCAAAAACTGCTAATCTGTAGATTGTGCCACCATTATGGAAATAAGGACAGTCACAGCACTCATCCGGCGCCGTTATAACACCTTGCGAGAAGTAGAGCCAGTCATTTGAAACAAATAAGTGAACTTATCTATTACGCAGTGAGCTAGACCTCTAATACATGTGTTTTTCAAAACCTTTCAGTTCAAATTTCTCCACTTTCAAACAATAAAAAGATGCGACTTGCATAAGCAATATTAAGAAAACAAAAATTTACACATAAGCAGAATAAATGGAAAAACGAAAATTAGGTTCTACTGTCACCTATGAATATAGCATGAAATCTATAATAGAACCTTAGCCACGTTTAATTCTGAAGCTTTCAACTCCATACACTTAACCGGCCGGCGACATTGTTACGAATCACAAAGCTCTTCAATGTTGTTGCTTACGCATTTCCATTGTACCTTCATCCAACTATGAGATCTGACACGTCTAACTCTTCTTACGGATGCACAAATAAAAAATAAAAACAGGACATTTAAAGCTATTTCTAAGCGTGAGGTGAGGAATAATCCTACAGAAATTGTGACCGATAATTTAACAAAATTAAAATTAAAAACCTAAAACCTGTTAGTTCATACCGAAATTTGTACGTGATGTAAGCTGCCTAATCTGGCAAGGTCGGTTAGGAAGTTAAGAACGGATAGGAAACAGGGGTCTATTTATTAATTCGTGTACAATAGTGCACCATCAAAAAACCTCGAGCTTAGAAGTAAAACGTAGCATACAACAGAACCGAATAAATCATTGAATTAACAGATGTGCGACCAAAATCAACTGTTCATAAAGTTCATGCGAAGACGTTCATTTCCCGAAATTTGTTTAAAAACAAATGGAGCAAAACCCTAGCAAAGCATTTTAGATAACAAATAAAGAAGAAAACTGACGAAAATAGGTATAGACGGATGATAGGTATAGACGGATGTTGATAGGGAGAACGTCACTACCTGTGAGCAGCAGCGGCATGCACAGGTAGTGAAGGAGTTAGATTTTCGGGTGTTAGACACTTCTTAACCCTACAATCCAGTTCCCGACCAGTATTATGTTCATTGTATCGGTATCCAGCAAGAAATAATCAAACCACTACAAACCTCGTGTTGTTGATTGTAACATAAGGATTAGGTTGTATCGCATTCGTCTTCATCTGCGACATGTGATTAGAAGTATGACCGGCGGGAAGGTTTGGACCAGCTCGCTCATCATAATGGCTGCAAAAGTAGCATCAATAGGCTTACATTATTCATTACTGAATAAAATGCACGGATATATAGTCTGCCTATGCCAACGATGTCCAAAGGCATCCTGCTGACTAGGAAACTTCAAAACTACGGAAACCTCAAAGTGGAAGCAATTTCCAATACAACACAATATTTATTGAGCCAAATATGTTACAAAATCTGCTTATCACAAAAGAACACAGAAAAATTGGCTCTCAAAAGACCAGCAAAAATGGATGAAAATTACTGTTTCAAAAGTGATGCGAAAGCAGTTGATCACAGAACAAATGCAAGAAAGGTTACTTTTTAGAGATCTGCGAAAAATGGTTTCTTCGAAGAATTGCGTGATGCGAAAAGTGCTTTTATTCAAGCAGTGATCATTCAGAAGTTTTTTGTTTACAATACAATATTTATTGAGCCAAAAGTATTGCAAAATCTGCCTATCACAAAAGAATACAGCAAAAATTGGTTCTCAAGAGACCAGCAAAAGTGGAGGAAAATTATTGTTTCAAACGTGATGCTAAAACAGTTGATCACAAAAAATAGCAATTGCTTTTTTAGAGATCTGCGAAAAATGGTGTCTTCGATGAATTGCGTGACGCGAAAATTGCCTGAAATAATAGTGTAGTTTTTCAGTGAGCCAAAAGATGTTGGAATCAAAAACACCCTTTTGTTTTAAAAAGCCTTCAAGTTGTCGACTGACGCTAGCAGGAGATGGCGACAATATAGCTCAACATCTTAAGAAATGTTAACGATAAATCCAATGCATAAATCGCGATATCGTCAGCGTCAGCTCAGCTCACCTGACATTCGCAACAGCGTTGCGAAGCAAAGAAGAACCAGCGAACATCTGCATCGGTGATTGTGAGATTCCTGATGACGACGGATAGTCCAGAGTGCTCGATACTAAACTATTTAAATCAACTACTGAACGACGTTGGTACTAGATATGATACCGAACCTGGTTTGAACATCTTTCCACTGCTATTTTGAAGTTGAACATGTGGAACTGTTGGCAGAGAAGCTTGCATCTGCTGCGAACGATCAGAATTTACACTTGTGAACTCAAGTTATACGTATTAAAATAGGCAGAAGAATAAAACCAGAAAAAAGTAAATACTTACAGTATCAGTACTTGAAGCAGCATCGGAAGAGTGAACGATATGGTTTACCACAGGCGGTCCAGGGTACATCGGCCTTGGAGCCGGCTTAATACAATAGGCATTTCCACTGGAGATCAGGAAAAGACATACAGCTAATAGGTCGTTAGTGCCGTATGATTCTTTCAAAACGATTTTCTTAACCAAACGCTAAAAAATCGCAAGTTCTACAAATACAACAAAAACACGTAGAATGTTCCTGTAAAATTTTTTGGGGATGCTCGAATTATTAACTGATATAGTAATGATAGAATGTTAAAAACGAAAAAAGTAGAGAAAATAGCTGTAACCCCACCTTCTGAATTGTATACTTCACAGCATGAGAGGATGGGTTGTAGTTCGCTCGGAATGCCGAATGATTCGCACTTTGAGCCGACGGGACTCTTCGTACGACACTCTCTTTATTCTGCTTCAAAGAATTTCATCATGAACATGAAGACAAAGCTTGATACTGCTAGCATTTTATGTTTCATGAATATGTCAAAGGTCACTACTATGTAAAATCGGTTACACCAATATGTTATAAAGATAATAGAAGAATAGTGCGTGGATAACTAATGTACATAAGCTGCAGCGGTAAAGCGTCGAATTTTCTGAAAAGTTACTGGAGATCTGTGAAAACCTTTCTCCTACAATCTGCCTTGAAAACGGCATTTTTTCGCGGGCAGGAACATTCATGTAACAAAGGTGGATAGGTGAAATCTTGTTAAGGAGGTCAATCTCCTAATGGTTCGATGACGACAAGAAAATTAAAAATAAACAATTCTGGAAGATTTTTACTTGTCTATTCTGCACGATGCATAAGAAAGGAAGTACTAAAGAATACTAAAGGAATACTAAAGTAATAAGAAGAATACTAAAGTATCCAACGCGATGCAAAATCTTAGCCGAAAACAAGCCACTATACAGGTGATAACCCCTGTAACCCTCACTCACCGACTAGGTTCACACTAGTAGCAATCAAAACACGTCTATAAACAGGCGCATTCTTCTGTTACACTCTATTTTAGATACCATTTTAAATCATTATTTCTAACAATGAATTTCAAAAGTCTTAAGGTTGTGAAGACGCTCTTTAAGAAACTCATGGGCAGACTCCACATAAACTCTTCGTAATTATTCGGCGGTGAAGTGGCAAGAGCATGAACTCGGCTCCGGCTATGACATCTCATTGTAAGAACCACAATTCTATCCATATGTTTAATAAAGAGAAGCCTGGGGACCAATTTATCGAATTATTAATAAAATATGGGTGGAATAAAAACGAAAACCTATGTTTCTCTATGTAAGCATTCAAGAAACTGCTGTTGAATAAACTGTTGTCGCGGCTACTTTCAGAGAATGGAGACCGTCTAGTAGCCGATTTATGATACACAGTTTCATCGTGTTGCTTATCTCCAACAGTGATCTCTTATCTTCTATTTGACAACAATGTGCCAAGCATACACGTCATAAATAAATAAAATAATAGCTCATAGAGGTAAAGCAATTGCAAGATAATTAATACTTACCCTGTCGGGCTCATCCACAGCGAACGTTTCATTACATTTGAGATCTGAATAAAAATCCTTCAAGTAATATTCACGTTACTCTTCAAAAGTACCCTTTAGACACATCTCGTGTATCATCAGAACAAAAATAATAATAAAAAACGGCGCAAAGCGGGTCGTAGGGGACCACCTTGTACTAAGCGGTTCTTCGCCTTGGTAAGAAGGCACATGAACGCCCAATTACATCAAAAGTGGCAGAGTTCACTTCACCACTGGGATAGAACACACCAGTGCTGTGTAACACATTTAATTTCGTGCAACACAACCTCTTCTAGGGCTATCTTACATGGTGACTCCTCCCCCGAGCCGCTTAACTCTGGAAAACTATATTTTGAAACTACGTGAAATCATCGTTAAAATTAGCCTAGTCACTGTTTGCGACGAATGATCAAAAGAAGAAAAACAACCACCAATACGGGTGCAATCCTAGTTTGGAGTGCTAACCTTAGTTGGTGAAATAGTTTCCTTTCCCATGTCTTACAATTCCCTACTCGCCGATACACTTACAACCGAAAAAAAAAACCGTCCGAGTTGTCCGGGGTGCAACGCCCACAGCCGCGCGATTCAAACCTGGTTTTTATTAACCATGGAACGCCCTTACTACAGGCTTTATACGTTGGAGCCAAGGATGAAGGACATTAACGACGCTCTAGGGGATTTTCTGCCCATCAGAAGCCCCCCCCCCCCGACCCTATTTTTTGCGCCGGAGAAGTATGCAAGCAAATATCACTAGCTGCAGCGACTGATTAGCAGAGGGATAGGCAACTTGGTCCCGTAACGATTTCCCTGAATTTCACTCCGAAACTACGGTGGACAACTCAGACGGTTTTTTTCCGGTTGTGAGTTTATCAAACACTCCATTCCCTCCCTTAAGGTCACCCGAAGGTCTTTACGCCATAGCGCAGCTTCTAAGCCTTCGTGGAAATTCAGCGTAAGGGATATAAAGAAAAACGACTTATGGTGCCTTTCCCAAACTAGGATCGCACCCAGTACGGCACATTGCTCATTTTAAGCATTCCTAGGCTTGATCGAAATCATTGGAGCGGTCCAGGGGAGCTATAAGTGCGAGAAAGAGAAGCAACGTAATTCCTGAAAAAGTGAGAGAGTGGATCTAGCCTCCTCACCCCCCCCCCCCTCCCCTCCTCTCCCCTCGATCTATATCGAAATGAAAAAAAAAAACTCGTTTTCACGTTACCCGAATGTCGTTGTTGGACAACTAGCGCTTTATTTTTAACCATAGAAACATGACTAAACAATAGCGAGCTCATGTTTGTACTAGATACATCCTCAACCACCAATAACTAATCTTTAAAAATTGCTAAGGGGTAGCAGTAAAAAAGCCAACC
The DNA here is from genome assembly GCA_947359475.1 of Heligmosomoides polygyrus bakeri. Classification (NCBI taxonomy): domain Eukaryota; kingdom Metazoa; phylum Nematoda; class Chromadorea; order Rhabditida; family Heligmosomidae; genus Heligmosomoides; species Heligmosomoides polygyrus. Next base: position 84,774,237 of record OX375870.1, read on the forward strand.
GGCTGGAGTTTTAATTTTCAATTGGGTTTTCAACGCATTTACTCAAAGTTTGGAGAAGAACAGACAACAAAACAAACTACTTTAGATGAGTAAACAACCAGCAATGGCATGAAACCCCACTATTATGCCTTACACAGATCCAACAACGCATAAAGGAACGTAAAGAAAATTTCATTTAAGAAAAAAACAACGAAAAAATAACAAAACCCACCGTTGGACATGTTAATCAGATCTCATTAATACGCGCAAATGTTACAGGTAGGAGCGAACACGCCTGAAAAATACAAAAAAATAGAAATGCAATTTCCATTTCTTTGAGTATCAACATCCTTTTTATCGTCAATGCGTGAACTAACAAAAAGCACACGATGAATGAAGGTTCAGCTGAAGGAGTGTTTGACTCGACTCATTTCGATTCATTTTGCGGCTAATGAAATAGTAACGGCGATCGACATTTCAGAAACAAAAACAAAACAAAAACGCACACTAAAAATGATAACGAACAAATAGGAGCGATAAGGAGAGAGAAAGTAAGTAGGAATGAGAAAGAAAACACAGGTAAAGCGTTCTCATGGCTAACACCTGCTGAACGCTAAAAAGCGTAAGAAATTCTCCTCACGTGATGTTCTGACAGAGTTAGTAAACTAACTATTCGGCATCGTCTATACCGTACTCAGATCAAATTAAATTCTGAAAAGGCCTCGAGATTTAGTGGGAGATCACAACCTCCTACAGTTTCTCAGGTGAGCCTAATCGAGTGAGCTTTACGGAGAACTCCAGCGGTGAGCCCCGACGGGAGATGCTGTGGATCTTCAGAATTGCCAGAGGTACTCCCTAGAATGCACGGCCTGAACATCTGTGCGGTTGAATCATCGCGATTTCAGAAAGTAAGTCGGAAGTCGGACTCGCGGAGCGCACTTTTTCGAAACGGCGACGCGGGCGGTCGCGATGCGTTCGCTCTCGCGTAAACACCCCACACTGTCCAAGGGCGGCCTGCGCGCTGATGCTGCTGCTGCTCACCTCGTCGTGGGGGGCCGCGCTTCCACTTCAGTGACTTGTCGGTATTCGGGGTGCCTTCATAGGTCCACAACCCCATCGACTGCAGATCCACGTGCTTGTGGTTCTTAGTTGGCGCCAGGGGGGGGGGGGGGGAAGTTTTGAAAAAAAAATCACAGAAAACCGGGTTTCGCAGAAAGCAGAGTGGCCAAGAACGTCAGAAAACAGAAAATTTCGAAATTATCGCCTCAGCTATATGTACCATTTTCACGTCGAACTGTAGACGTTTCTTTTCCACTCATAGGACATTGTGTGAGAAGCTTCATGACAAGCATTTTCATCACCAAAATATTCCTTTTTCGCGTCGAATTGGACACTTTTCAAGACAAATTGGCACTTTTCAAACCAAATTGGACACTTTTCAAAACAAATTGGAAACTTTCCAAACCAAATTGGACACTTTCCGAACCAAATTGGACACTTTTCAAACCAAATTGGGCACTTTCTGAACCAAATTAGACACTTTTCTAATCAAATTGGAAACTTTCCAATCTAAGTTGGAAACTTTCCAAACTAAATTGAACACTTTTCAAATCAAATTGGAAACTTTCCGAACCAAATTAGACACTTTTCAAATCAAATTGGAAACTTTCCAAACCAAATTGGACACTTTCCGAACCAAATTGGACACTTTTCAAACCAAATTGGGCACTTTCTGAACCAAATTAGACACTTTTCTAATCAAATTGGACACCTTTCAAACCAAACTGGACACTTTCCGAACCAAATTGGACACTTTTCAAACCAAATTGGGCACTTTCCGAACCAAATTAGACACTTTTCAAATCAAATTGGAAACTTTCCAAACCAAATTGGACACCTTTCAAACCAAACTGGACACTTTCCGAACCAAATTGGACACTTTTCAAACCAAATTGGGCACTTTCCGAACCAAATTAGACACTTTTCAAATCAAATTGGAAACTTTCCAAACCAAATTGGACACCTTTCAAACCAAACTGGACACTTTCCGAACCAAATTGGACACTTTTCAAACCAAATTGGGCACTTTCTGAACCAAATTAGACACTTTTCAAATCAAATTGGAAACTTTCCAAACCAAATTGGACACCTTCCGAACCAAATTGGACACTTTCCGAACCAAATTGGACACTTTTCAAACCAAATTGGGCACTTTCTGAACCAAATTAGACACTTTTCTAATCAAATTGGAAACTTTCCAATCTAAGTTGGAAACTTTCCAAACTAAATTGGACACTTTTCAAATCAAATTGGAAACTTTCCAAACCAAATTGGACACCTTTCAAACCAAACTGGACACTTTCCGAACCAAATTGGACACTTTTCAAACCAAATTGGGCACTTTCCGAACCAAATTAGACACTTTTCAAATCAAATTGGAAACTTTCCAAACCAAATTGGACACCTTTCAAACCAAACTGGACACTTTCCGAACCAAATTGGACACTTTTCAAAGCAAATTGGGCACTTTCTGAACCAAATTAGACATTTTTCAAATCAAATTGGAAACTTTCCAAACCAAATTGGACACCTTTCAAACCAAACTGGACACTTTTCAAACCAAATTGGGCACTTTCCGAACCAAATTAGACACTTTTCAAATCAAATTGGAAACTTTCCAAACCAAATTGGACACCTTTCAAACCAAACTGGACACTTTCCGAACCAAATTGGACACTTTTCAAACCAAATTGGGCACTTTCTGAACCAAATTAGACACTTTTCAAATCAAATTGGAAACTTTCCAAACCAAATTGGACACCTTCCGAACCAAATTGGACACTTTCCGAACCAAATTGGACACTTTTCAAACCAAATTGGGCACTTTCTGAACCAAATTAGACACTTTTCTAATCAAATTGGAAACTTTCCAATCTAAGTTGGAAACTTTCCAAACTAAATTGGACACTTTTCAAATCAAATTGGAAACTTTCCAAACCAAATTGGACACCTTTCAAACCAAACTGGACACTTTCCGAACCAAATTGGACACTTTTCAAACCAAATTGGGCACTTTCCGAACCAAATTAGACACTTTTCAAATCAAATTGGAAACTTTCCAAACCAAATTGGACACCTTTCAAACCAAACTGGACACTTTCCGAACCAAATTGGACACTTTTCAAACCAAATTGGGCACTTTCTGAACCAAATTAGACATTTTTCAAATCAAATTGGAAACTTTCCAAACCAAATTGGACACCTTCCGAACCAAATTGGACACTTTTAAAACCAAATTGGCACTTTCTGAACCAAATTGGACACTTTTCAAATCAAATTGGAAACTTTCCAATCTAAGTTGGACACTTCAAATCAAATTGGAAACTTTCCAAACCAAATTGGACACCTTTCAAACCAAATTGGACACGTTTCACGTCAAGTTGGAAATTCTTCTAAGGGAGCATAAGATTACTGAAATCAAAACAACCTCTTCCAAATAGAAATGAGCTTCTTCTACATTAAACTGGAGACTCTTTAAAATGTTGGATTAATTTTTGTTCCGGGAAAATTCTAGTATAACTTTCTTTGAAGTCTCAGTTCATCTACCCAAGAAGTGAACACATTATTAGAAATTTTATAGAAAATTCTCTTTTCGTGGTGATTTGAAACTTGTTTTGAAATGCAGAAAGGTGGCCATTTTATATTGTCAAAACAGAGATTGCGCCATGCCACCGTTCGAAACTTCGCGATTTTTATTCGGTTTATAGCAAAATTTCTGTTTGCATGCAGATTCACACCTGCAAACGGTACAACACAAACAATTGTAAAAGAAACACACATATCCTAACTTTCTTGCAGCATGTAAGCAGTATTTACACTATCAATCAAATAAACATTGCGACTTGCTTTTCGAGTGCATGACACGATCCATCTTTTGATGCACGACATGATTGCTGCCTTGCTGCGCCTTACCACAAAATTTAATTTATTATTTTTTCGCAAAAAAATAACATTTTTATAAAATTAATTCACCCATTCGGGCAGCTGAAGTAAAAAAAGGTATTCTAGTTTTTTAACAAAAAATATTCTAACCATCTTGAGAGTCTTTAGTTTAATTTGTGAGAAGCTCCCTCGGTTTGGAAGACGTTCAATTTGATTTCAAAGTTCACAGGTCAGCTTAGAAGAGTGTCCAATTTGACGTGAAAAGTGTGCGATTTGGTTTGAAAAGTGTCAAACTTGATTTGAAGTGTCCAATTTGATTTGAATCCTTCCAAATCGAAATAAGCTTTTTCTACATTGGACCAAATGCCCTCCAAAAAGGTAAGAATAATTTTTTTGTACATGGAAAATCTTACTATGATTTCTTTGAAGTTTTAATTCACTTACCCAATAAGTGATCACTTCATTTGAAATTTTATAAAATTCTCATTTTCGTGGAGAATTAATGGTTTATAGATTGTTTTTCTAATGAGTGCGAGGGCGGCGATTTTTGGTGACAAAAGAAAAGATTGCGCCGTGCACTCGTCGAAGACATCGCGCAAGCCCTCCATCTCTCCGAGGTCGGTGAATTGGCGCCAGACTTGTCTAGGAAAGGTAAAACACTCATCCATCAGCTAGCTACCGAAAGGCATTACATGGGCCAAATAATAGATAAAGCACGGCATTGATCAGTCCTATTAGGGATGCGCCATGCATTCTACTTCTACGGGATGTTCTATACTTCTACGGGATTCCTGCTAAGTGCCTTTTCAGTACTGAAGCCAGATAAAGGATAAATCTCTGCTTTAGCCCTAGTTTATAGCTCCGCCGCCACGCGGCGCGGCACCATAAAATTGAAGAAAGCTCAATTTGCCGAGATCTACCGTTTTGAAGCGTACAAGGATGTGCAAGCGAATGGAGGAGCATATGGGAGGAAGAGAAAGCAACGAACGCGTAAGAGGACACCCAGGCAGGATCGTGATATTTATCGTCTTTCATTAGAAGATCGTTTCAAAACGACTGTTGATGTCTGCAGAGAAATTACGGCAGACGGAACCATACGACTTTCGGTTCGAAGCATTCGGAATCGTTTAGCTGAGTTTGGATTGAGAGGACGCGTGGCTCGACGAAAGCCGTTGGTCTCGTCGTAGAATCGAATAGCACGCGTCAGATCCGCAAGAGAACATCTGGAGTGTTAGGCCGAAGATTGGGAAAAGTGTTATTATCAGACGAATCGAAGTTCAACAAGCTAGGATCTGACGGAATATGCTATGCTCGTCGACGTGTTGGTGACGAATTCAATCCCAACGCACTGTCAAATGAGGAGGTTCGGTTATGGTATGGACGGCAATGAGCAGACGCGGGCCAGGGTCAATACATCGAGTCTTCGGAACTATGGACCAACACCTGTATATGGGCATTCTAGAAAATGTGACGATCGCAAGGAAATGGGAAGAGGCTTTATTTTCCAGCACAACAACGACCTAAAGCAGACCAGCCGAAAGGTCAAGCAGTGTCTTGAGGCGAAAAGGATCAACGTTTTGAAGTGGCCTGCGCAACCTCCCGATCTAAACCCTATAGAACACCTTTGGAGCGACGTGGACAAGGTGGTCAAGCGCTTGAGACCGACGAATCTGGATGAATTGGAAACAGACATCAAGGAAGCGGGGAATGCTATCCCAGTGGAGCGGTGCATGAAGTTGGTCGAATCAATGCGGAACCGATGTTTGGCTGTGATCAAGCACAAAGGCTATCCAACCAAGTACTGATCAGATCTTCGATAATAAATGTGCTCTGATGATCTTTTAGGTGTTTCCCATCCATCATCTCATGACCATTTTCCTTTTACTCGAATTTCTCTGTAAATTCAGCGTCATCAAGATAACCTTTAGTTGCTTGTTGTAGAGAATTTACAGAAGATTCTACGACCACTTCACATACTTTTTTTCTTGACTCCTTGGTTCCAAAGTTACGATCGAAAAACCCCGCAGAAGCAGGTGTCCGCAAATATTTTGCCGCCACTGTATACCCCGTTGAGATAGTTTAGTAGTTGCTCAACGCATTAGCCCTAGTTTACACGTGCACGATTGTCGGGACAGGTATCGACCAGGCGGCGCGAAAATCGATAACTACGGTGATCGTGGTGCCGCGCCGCGTGTCGGCGCAAGTATAAACTAGGGATTAAACTGTCCCGAAAAAGAATGGGAGACACCTCACCCGAAGGCTCCCTTCCATGATGATCGTTGGATAGCTCTGGAAAACCGCTCCAAATGTAAAACGAAGTGTCAATAAGAGACAGTATTCCGATGTTTATTCACATTAAAAGTTCGTCGCGCAGCTGCTGTCAGTGCAGAACGTTTCATGCTTCTGCTTCACGTTGTCAAAGAAGCATCAGGAATACTTGTAGCGTTTGTCGTGAAAGACTTAATATCAGCAACAGACCGATCTGTGAAGGAAAGCAACAACATCGCTCGCAAACAATGCTGCAAACTCTTGCTCTGAGGCAAAATACTTGGCAAGAGCTTCAGCTGCTCAAAATTCAACACCTACAGCATGGTCCACAATGGAATGAATGACGGTAAAAGGCGCAGAAATATACAGAAAATTGCGTTACTCTCTTCTAATCATTTCGAGTTGTACAAAGGTGACTAGAGAAACGATCCAGGATTAGAACATGCATAGCTGTGGCAGAAATTCCAGATCAGTGACATGGACAAATTATTATATGAACGCATTCAATACGGTAAGAAATGTGTCGTCATCCCTGAGACTGGAAATTCTGAAGCGCCGTGTGAAGCGCCGGAAATGGCGGTGGCTGGAACAGATTTCCGAGCTGTTGCTGCGTTGGAGGTAGTGAAGGTTCAACGAGCTCTGCTTTCTCGTTTACTTGCTGCCTGTTGTTCTGCCTTCGTGACTCCAAAGTCTGTGGCTGTAAAAATTCGAAGAATATGTGGGAACCAGGGATGCACACAAAATTCTGTGCGTTAAATTTTTTTAACGGAAAATTTTCGTTAAATTTCTGGTAAATCGTTAAATTTCGTTAAAAAATGCCATTAACTGCAAATCATTATTTCAAGTGGAAAAAATCAAGGAAAACCTTTTACGTTTCAAGTTCAAGAGATCAACAGCTAAAGTTCAAGGAATGGAGTGTAATACTACAATGTAAATTAATCAATTGAACACCAACAAACATAAAAAATAGAGAAGCTCTCAGCAAAAAATTACCCACAGTTGTGGAGTAAGAACAGCTATGGATTTATCATTGATGATGACCACAGACAGGTCATCTTAAAATGTGTCATCAGGCAGAACCCGGATTCCCCCTTCCCTCCTTTCCTAGTTCTTTGCGAAACTGTTCTCTGTTACTGTTCTACGAGCATATACAATCTCGATGCGGGCACCAGCCCGCTAGTATAGAAAGAGTTAATAAAAAATACAATTAAAAGCCCATCCGTGGCATGAAAGCCCATCAGTGGCATGTTAACACCTTGTCAAACACATGATTTTCAAGTGTCTGGTGTTTGGGATCAATCCATTTTTTGCAACGACCATGATGCGGCATCGTGTCACACCGTCCCACACTGCCGAAAAGGTGTGACACGTCGTCAACGTGCTAACGTTCGCGATAAACAGCTTTTCTAATTTTTGTTATTAGCGTTTTTCTAAAATCTTTAAATACGTCCAGCAGCCGAAAACATTCTCTCTGTCTCCAGAGACTGACAAACGTATTCTAGGTGGCTGGCGAACGTATTCTGGGACAAACAACGCCAAGTGAGGATAGGCATATCTTATGAGGGGTTAGATCAGTACTTCGTGGATTCGTTGACGTGCTTGCTGGCTCGGCGAAGAAATTTCTAGCTCCAAAATGCATTAAAGGATAAGGATAAAGGACGGCGTTACTCAATCCCTTTTGGGATGCGCCACGCATTCTACTGCTAAGGGATATCCTGAAGGCGATTTGATTGCGTATTGGGCCGTAAAATGACTTGCGGTAGCCAGCCGATGAAGAAGTCAGCTCCCTTTCCTTCCTAGACAACTCTGGTATCAATTCTCCGACACTGGAGGGATGGAAGGTTTGATTGGTTTGAGCGGGAAATCCGAACCAGGAAACTGGTATCGGGTGCACGCGAGCATCTCCTCCGACTGCTCTACACGTGCCCCAAAACGCATTATTTCCAGAAAGCCAAACAAATTCATGAAAATATAAAAAAATTGCTGACAACAATAGTTTTTTCAGGAGCAGTCCTAATCGGAGGGATGAGAGGTGATAAACTCACTGAGAAAAACGTCCGTTAAAAAATCCGTTAAATTTCTAAAAATTCCCGTTAAATCGTTAAGCCAGATTTTACTGAAAAATGCCGTTAATTCGTTAAATTCGTTAAATCGTTAACCGTTAAATGTGCACCCCTGGTGGGAATCTCAACAGTAAAAGTTAAAGGATAAAGAAAATTGTTAGACAATGCTCATCTGCAATGCGCCATGCATTCTTTTTCTACGGGATATTGTGGACGCAGTTTGTATGTTTATTTGGCCTATACTTTGGCCTATATTTTCGGTGGCCAACCGGTAGACAATAGTATAGCTTTATCCTTCTCAAAGAAGTCTAGTAATAGTTAGCCTACCGGAAACGAATGGAAGTCTTGGTTGACCAAGGCTGCTCCTGACCATGTTCCCACCTCAACAATACTCCACATAAGGCCGTTTCGTTCATAGAGCTTAATGGTCACTGGTGGGAGTAGGACAAAAGTGGAGAAGAATGAAGAAAACATTGCCTTCACTATACTCCTAGTAGTAAAATGCGTGGCGTATACCACAAAGCGATTTACTAACAGGCACTATTACCTTATGTGTGGGGCATATATTCTGAAATCGTTTCTGCTCCACCTGTTAAATGATAAGTGCCAGTATTGATTTGTCGCGTCACGCAATCGATATTATTGGGCGATGGGACCATTAATCGGTCGCAGATCATATGTATTAATTTTTGCTCGGCAGAAATCGATAAGTATGGTCTGCCCGACCGAGCAATCGCTTCCGTCGCGCAGTACGAACAGGTCTTTAAGGAATCGTAAAAAGCATTAATAAACAAAAACCGCAAAGTCGAATTTGTTGTTCCTAATTTGTTCTCATTTACCGGCGTTTTTCTATTTTTTCTTTTTAACTCTAACTTTCTTCTTTTTCTTTCTAACTTGCCCAGAGAGACCCTGAAGTAAGGTGTTGACAGCAAAGGCACGAACCTGAGCCAGGTTCGCTGTTTGGAACGGGAACATCATCTGTCGCGTATCGGCCATCGGAAGCGCTTGTTGAGGATGTGCTGGCAAGCCGAACGGATGGTAGAAGGGAGACGCGATAGGCTGAGCAAAGGCCATTGGCATTCCGAGCTGATGCTGGTGGTTTTGGGACTGTTCATGGAGCGGCTTCGGGCTCTGATCCTGCCCGGGGTTGATGATGAGCTGCTGTGATGCGAATGGATGGAACGGTGACTGCAGCAGGTGCGGCTGCATGAACGGATGGAGGTGTTGGTATGTTTGGGATGGTGGCGAGAGTGGCGCGAGTGGAGCCTGTTGGACTCCGGAAGCATGCAGTTGTGTGGCTGGAGGCAGAGGACTGGGAGCATTGGGTTGGGAGAAACCGGGGAACATGAACAGGGAGGTGGGTGGCGGAAGGCTCGGGAACGACAGTGGAGGGAGTGTGGGGAAGGTGAACAGCGAAGGTGGTGGCGTCGTTGTAGGTGAAGGCGTCACTGGAATGGGAGCGATGGTTGGCCTCGGTTTCGGAGTGATGGTCCGGCGTGGATAGTGCGGTTGATGGGTGACGTCCTCAGTTGGGTTGAAAATTGGAGCGCCGAAGCTTCCCGGCCGTTCCAGCAGTTTGAGGCGGCGATTCTTTCTGAACGAAAAGCATTTAGTATTAGTAGTACATATATTCCACATTCTTCAAAAAATAAACTCAGTTTTCTTTTAAAAACATCTTTAATTCGAAATACTCCTGTGGTTAATAACAGTTGCATTATACGAAGCAGCTTCAACAACGATGCTCGAAATTTTAGTTCTGCCTATTGCTCCGTAAATATGAATATTTACAGCATTTAGGAGAAAAGGGAAACGGTAGTCCTAAGTCAAGGTAAGCTTTGCTGCTGAGATTGCTCCATGCGCTTGTCCAGTGCGGGGCTTTGTATTACTTGATTGCTATTGTTAATGTTATTTATATAAGGTCCTTTAATTCAGAAATGTGCAATTTTTTTGCGCATCAACATCCAGGGCCTCCAACTGAAGCTAGAACGTCTTTTACCCAGAATTATTTTCGAAACTTTGAACCGGAGATAAGGCTCTGTGGTGAATCTGAAAATTGAATAGCCACGTTACATTTGATATAAGACAAAAGCCTCGTGGTCAGGAAAGCTTCAAAATTCGTGAAACAGTTTTGATTTATTAGTTAGGCTAAAGAATAAAGGATAAAGGACGGCGTTATCCATACTTGGGATGCGCCGTGCGTTATACTTCTACGGGATATCGTAGAGGAGGCGCACGCGACAGCTGACACATCGTCCGTCCTGGCTACCACACGCATATTACATAATTACGCTACAGTCGCGGAATTACCCTGGGTTCTCTATCCATCGTATCTCTGACCCCACCATCGTATAAGCATTATTTATTTATTTATTTTCGTATATGCATTAGTATTTACAGCATTTTGAAGAAAACGAAAACGGTAGCCTTAAGATAAGGCAAGTTTTGATGTCGATATTGCTCTATGCGCTTGCCTAGTGCTGCAATTTGTATTACTTGATTTTTAGCTTAAATGCTATGAAGCTTTATAAAGGATAAAGGATGGAGTTATTCAATCTCCTTTGGGATGCGCCACGCATTCTACTTTTACGGGATGTCGTGGAGGCGAGTTGAATGCATATTTGGTCATACAATGACTTGCGGTGGCCAGCCGATGAACAATTCAGTGCTTTATCCTTCCCAGACACGTCTGGTACCAATTCACCGACCCCGGAGGGATGGAAAGCTTGGTTGGCCTGGACGGGAAATCCGAACCAGGAACCTGGTATCGGGTGCAGGCGACAGCCGCCGGCGCCTCCTCCGATTGCGCTCCCCGCGCCCATGATGCTTTATATGCTTTAAAAATATGGGATTTTATGCGTCTTATTCTTCGAAATCTTAAGTTTAACCAGTAAACTTTTTCTATTTTATTTTATTTTTTGTTTAATATCTGATTTGTTTTGAAACTGTTAACTGGAAGAAGGGCTCTGTGGTGAGTCGAAAAATTGGATAACCACGTTATTTTTGGAATAATGCAAAAGCTTCTTGGCTCAAACAGCCTCAAAATTTGTGAAATAGTAGTGAGTTATGCTTAAGATTGAAGGAAAAAGAACGGCGTTAACCAACCCTTGTTTGGGTGTTTGTTTGGCCATGCAGTCTACATTTTTCGGATAAGGTGGAGACAATTTGAATGTGTATTCGAAACATACGTTGTCTTGCATGTTTAGCCAATGAACAGTTCAGTGCTTCACATTTCTAAGACAAGCCTGGCACCAATTCCTCGACCTAGGAGCGATGAGTGGTTTGGCATTCAGAGGACCCGAACCAATAGCCTCGACTCAGGGTGCATGCGACAGCTGACACTTCATCCGACCTGGCTATACCGCCCACATTGATTACTCTTCAATCGCAGAATTATCCTGGGATCACTATCAATCGATCGTATCTTCGACCCCACGATCGTATCGTTGATGCACCGGAATAGAACTCATTGAGAACAAGTGAATTTTGCGCCGATTACGGCGGAATCCTTGGTGCCCTATTGTTTAATAACTTTAAAAATTGTCCCAGGAAATATTTTTACTTATCGAGACTCAATTAAGTTCCGAATCAATTTCCGCGTTTGCCTCTGAGTATTGATCTTGAATTTTGAATTCGATGCCTCTATTCAGTGAACCAAAATTATTTGCTAAAGCGGGTTTCATCTTTGTTCACCTGCATATTTCCTGTAAATGTCAACTACACTATCAATCACTTAAACATTGCAACACATTGGACAAATACGTGGTGTGATTTCAATATTAAAGTCACCACAAAATGTTTAAGTTTTTGATTTTTAAATTACATATGCCATAGAACTTGATGTGCAACAGGTAAGGATTTTATGATGATCCAAGCAGTGATAACATTTCGAGACACCCTTTATATGACTGTTCTCATTTTGAATTCCACGCGCTATTGAATGGTAGAAAGGGAAGGAAGACGAATAGAAGGAAAGAAGGAAAGTAGTAGAGTCGCTAACCTCTTTCGGTGCCTTCGAAGCTTCCTTTTCACCTCGTCATCATTCATCATTGGTTCAGGTTCATTCTCCGTATGTGCATGACCCTCATGTCCGAGCGGTGCCGTTCCATTGTTGGCCTTCTCCAGTATTCTCAGCAGCTCCGTTTCCACGTTGTCATCCACTAAACAACGGACAAATGTATGTATTAATAATCATCTTTGTAGGGTGCATCACGCATCCGACTTCGACTAGCTTCTGCGGATGCTTTAATTTGTGTTTACCCTATACAAGAAAATTTGCAGTGGTCAGCCGGTCAGAAAGTCAGTGATTAACCCTTCTAGACATGTCAGGTACCATTTCACCAGTGGCTGGCCTGGGCGGGACCCGGAGCTTGGATCGACTCGAGGTGTGCAGTGAAGCCGTAGCGTCACCCAATTACCAGACCTGTCTGAGAAGGAAAAGAAAAAACGCTAACTGGCTATGGTGCTTCATTGAATAAAAGTCGGGTGTTGAGCAATTTCTATGCTGGTTGAGCCACGCACTCTACTTCTACTGGTTATCATGAAGATATCTGTGGCGCGTCCTTGACCTATACATTGAATTCTCGTAGCAAATGGAAGGGAAAGTTAGTGTTTCATCATTTCCTGACAAGTGCGGGTACTGTTCAGAACATAAATGGGTAATGGAAAAATACGACTGTGAATCGATTCGAGATGCACGCGCCAGACGGTCCTCCTCCGTTTGCGCTACATGCACCTATTGAGGAGATTATGCCCAAATATGCGTGTGCTAGGCCCTGTAGTTGTCATGCTCGGCAGGTACTATTATTCTTTCTTCCGCTTTGTTCTTTCTTTTCTCTCCTCCCCCCTTTCCTTACAGTATCTCCTCCTCTTTCAGTTGAAGGAAAACACTCTTGGAAATTACGTAATCTTCTGAAACACATACCATCTGTTTCGACTTCTGGTGGATCTGAGAGACAGTTCATTCTTCTGACGGTCACCTCGTACGAAATCCTGAAAGAAAACATAAAAATAAACCAGAGGGAATTCATAAAAACCTTGAAATTCAACTCAGTGAGACATGAGCGCTACTTTTCAAACTTCAAGGCTTCAAGCTATCTGTGTTCTACTGTACAACGGTTTGTCCAAAGAAGTAGGAATTCTGTACTGATTCAGAAAGCTTAGACATTTCTTGTTAAGACACATAGTGTAAGAGTTTTTGCATATAGATTTTCGTGAAGCCTGGTTTATACTTGCACCGCCACGCGGCGCGACGCAATGGTCGCCATAGATATCGATTTTTCGCGCCGCTCGGTCAATATCTATTCGGACTATGGCAGCGGCGCAACTATAAACCAGGGCTAAGACACAAATTTATTTTGCCTTTGTTATAAAGTAGCTATAATAATTTCAGGTTTATTTTTGCCAGTTTGAAATGAAATGAAACGGTTTAAAATGAGAATGATATACAATTCAAGAATTTCTAGAGGGAGCTCTAGATGGATTTGTAATACATCACGAAGCCAAGAGGTCAGGAGGTCTCATACTTTTCTAATCATAAAAGAGCATCATTGGTTGAAGAAATTTTCAGAAGATATCGGAAGTAGAAATGCTCAAGGCCTTCTCCTAGATATGAGCCCATAATTAAGGAAGTACTTCTACTGAAGAGCTGATTAACGTACAAATAACCGGAATTGATAGCGGACCTTGATTGGGAGTAGGATTTCGAGGAAGCATAGGATTTTTGGATCTATTCTAGTTGGAGGGGATACTACACTCTGTATGTTCAAGAACGGTAGTAATAAGGACAAAGGATAAAGGGCGGCGTTACTCAATCCCTTTTGGGATGCGCCACGCACTATACTTCTACGAGACGTCGTGGAGGAGGCTTGAATGCGTATATGGTCAAACAATGACTTGCGGTGGCCAGCCGATGACCAAGCCAGGGCTTTAAGGAGGGCTTGTTTGGTCAGGGCTGGAAGTCCGAACCAGGAACCTGGCATCGGGTGCACGCGACAGTGTGCGCCTATTCCGACTGCGCTATCACAACCCCACCAGAAAGGCAGAAGCGGAGAAAAATGAAGAAGAACACCCTAGTGATGTTTTCAATGGATGGCTATTGTTCGTTAGACTTTGTAGCACGGAAGAAACCTCTTTCCCCTGGTTTAAATGATTTTTGAGGATTTCGAGAAATTCCCGTTTCACTTTTGCAATAAAGTGGTTTTGGAATGTTTTGACCAGTATAGCAACTCCTTAACCGCTTTGCATAGAATTGAGGTAATATTCGGAGCCAGAAAGCAAGAAGGGGCGAGGGTAGAGAGGGTGCCTCCAGATCCCGTTGTGAGTTGGGATGTGCCACACATTCTTCTTCCACTAGACATTGCCGGGTTGATTTGAACAGATATTTAAGCTGTTCAATGAACTGCAGATAGCTTGCAAGTGAGCAACGCGTCGTTTTGTCCTTTCCATACAGGTCTGGCACCAATTCGTCGGCTCTGGAGGGATAGAATAGTTGGGTTACCTAGGCGTGAAACCCGAAGCAAAAACCTATGACCGCGCGTCTCGAAATTTCCAGAGGATCCTAAGAGTTCAGTATAGCGCGAGAATCATTAAAGTTTTGCTTTGTAAAAACCTAGAAGGAAAAAGTGATTTATAAAAGACAGATTTTGGGTTGATCGAAAAGTCTTGCAACAATAGCTCAACAATATTACAATACAATACAATATCATACAATATACAAAAATTCAGTCCACGATATATTCCGTATTCAAGACTAAGATTCTGTCCTCTCTTTCAAGTAGCCTTTCAATTCATTTCCCGTCGGAATTCCGAGGGCTGTGAGGAAAAGAATTCAGAAACCTCCATTTCCTGTTGACGTCGATCATCGAACTCTCTACCTCGAAGATGCTGCTTCAGAGCTCTGAACAGGTGGTAGTCAGAAGGAGCGAGGTCTGGAGAATACGGTGGAAGGAGCAGAACTTCCCAGCCCAACTCCTGGATTTTCTCGCCACTCACTTTTGCGACATGAGGACGCGCGTTCTCGTGCAGCAGGTAGACATTCTCCCGTTCTGGACGTTTTTGGCGTATGGCGTCGGCCAAGCTCTGGAGCTGGGTAGCGTAGACAGATGCTGTGGCTGTGGTCTCACTATCCAGCCCCTCCCAGTAAAGCATGCCATCTGAGTCCCACCAGCAACACAGAAGAACCCTCTTTTCGTGGTGTCCACGTTTCGGTTGTCTTGGAGCCGGTTCTTCGCGTGGGAGCCATTTGCTCTTGCGAGTGTGGTTAACATAAAGAACCCAGCTTTCATCACCAGTAACAATGTCCTTCAGAAAGTCCGTTCTGTACGGGCGAGGAAGCAGCGACTCAGCAACACTGACTCGGCATGCCTTGTCAGAGTCCCGCAGCTCAGGTGGTACCTAAGACGACGAAACTTTGCGGTACTTTGCTTTGCGTACATCCAAGTGTCGCCGCCGATTCGCGAGTGGTTGATTTTGGCTTCACCTTGAAGGCTTCGCGCAAGCTGCCTTCTTCCGCAACAGAGGGACGTCCGGAACGAGGTCGACCTTCTCGGACACTGGGTCACCACGGGCCGCACAATCAGTTGCTTTTGGGGTGAAAACCTGTTCCTACGTATATACATATATATACACATGTATATACGTTGTATATACCTACTTATATACGTGTGCACATATACTATATGTAGGTACGAGCTGGATATACGTGGCTCCACAAGAATCGGGGGGTGCGAAGGCGACTATCCTGCAACACTCTAGCAACAGGAGCCGACCCTTAAACCCACCCACAGGAGTGTCAACGGAGGGCAGTTAATCGCACCGGGCCCCCTCACCTGGCCAATCGGCGCAGCTCGCCACTCCCACTGCAACAGGTTTCCACCCCAATAGCAAGTGGTTGTTCGGCCTGGGTTCAGCGAGTGCCAGAGTTCGAGAGGGATATCTCCACCCTTGAAGCGCTGATACCAACGGACCACTGTGGAATAATGAATAACTTCCTGCTTGAATGCAGCGCAGATGTTGGAGGCTGCAGGCCCTGCGGAATGGCCTTGCAGAAAATCATCATAGGCGATAGATCGTAGGATGCTGCTGCTTATCGTTGGCATTGCTGTTGTACTCGTACTCGACGAGGCCTTACACAGTATGCCTGAGGAAGCTTCGAGAATGTACTGTGACGTCACCACACAAGATCAATACTGTAAGAGCTTTAACAAATTTGACATGCAGTAGCGTAAAGTGTTGCAAGACGTTTCGATCAGCCTAATATCTTATCTGAAAAGTTCATTACACTACCGGCATCTCCTCCGAACGCACTATATGCGCCCCATTATGACCGAATGCGAATCCGAATGCGTGGGCGGGCGGGCATACAGGGATCGATTGATGCCCTCCCTTATCCTTTTACGTGTCTCCCCTACCCTTACCCACATAGGGGACTGGCCGAAACGATGTCTCGTTACGCGAAATTGAAGCCTCATTCAGCAAGTTGTCCGACACCTTGTTAGGCCTGCCTGGCCAACACGTAACCGGTTGCGGCGTCGGCATCTAATGGGCATCTCGCACCTAATGTCCGTTCTGAATACACACGTACGCGCCGAGTTGATGATGACGAACGTCGTACGGGCCGTTTTTTTCCGTCGCCAACGGGTCGCTGTCTCCGCCTAGCGGAGCCGAGCGTTGTGCTTGCAGAGATTTCTTACGAATTCTACTGCATCAGATGTGTCGGACTCTATTTGAGCGCACATCCCCTTTCGAAACTGAGTAAAAACAGTGATGGACGACGCAAGAACTGGTTTGTGAGGTGGTGCGCGCTGAAGGGGTGAACGGGACACCGGAGTACAGGTAAAGGAGGAAGAACTGTCGCTAACGGTGTCACAATTATGCAATTTCACGTCAAATTGGACACTTTTCAAAACAAATTGAACACTGAACCAATACGGGCCAGGCTTTCCACTAACCGAGTTCAGAATAAACGTTGACTTCTAAAAAACTGGACACTGTTTGTACATACACGTTTAAGCCTAGAGCGGCTGATATGGAGGAAACGTTATTACAGGATTGTTGCTATCAGAGCTCTTGAGTCAGTCGGGACTCGAACCCCCACCTTCTGCATTCCGGGCAGCGATGCTACGTCTTACACCACCGGCGCTGTTTGACCACACGTAACACCCGTCCGTAAATTCCGTCTTTCGTAAATTGGACACTTTTTAAACCAGTCTGAAACTCTTCTAAGCAACCATGACGATTCTGAAATCAAGGTGAACATCATCAAAATCGAAATGAGCTCCTTCCACGTAAAAATAAAGACTGTCCGAAGCTGTTGCAATAGCTTTTTGTTCAAAGAAAATTTTTTGTGATCTTTTTTTGAAATTTTAATTTACTGTCCCAAAAAGTGAACACATTGCCTGAAATTTTATAAACAAATAAATTTTCTTTCAAATCAAAATTACTAAATACAAATTAAATTAAAATTCATTAAAAATTTAAAAATTTGGTTTATGAGAAAGTAGTGAATTAAAATTTGTTTTAAGCGCAGAAAGAAAGTAGCCATTTATTGCATTGAAAGAAGAGATTGCGCCATGCACTATGCTAGGTCGTCGCCATTCTCATTTGACTAATAGTATAAATGCTGAAACAACGTGTAGATATGTGTGTTTTTTACAACTGTTCCTGTTCTACAATACCAATCAGATCTGTGTTACTCAACGGAAGTAATAATTACAGTAAGCAAACAATTTTAACAGTAAATAAATAACAGTACAATAATGGTAAGTTAACTAATCTTTGCCATCTATCAAATGAAAATCACGGCTAGCTAGACAAGTGATTTATTTTCTGTTTTTAAACTCCACTAAATAATTGTTGTTTGTCGCACCCTAAAACAGATGGTAGCTTACTATTTTTTTGAAGAATAAAAAATTCATAACATTTCAAATATTGTGCTCACTTATTGAGCCAGATGAATGTTTAAAAAATTCAAAGAAAATGAGACTATACTAAATTTTCTTTGAATGAAAGCTAACTTAGATGTCTCATAAAGCCTTTTTTATTTGGAAAGCGTACGTTTTTTTATTTGGAAAAAGCTCGTTTTAATCAGAAGATGTTCAGTTTGAATTCAAAAGCGCCAGGTTTGCCTAGAAAAGTGCGAAATTTCAAGTGAAAATTGCGTATGATTGCAAAAGTTGTAAGAGTCGATCGTTCTCCGAGCTTGTCGGTATTCAGGGAAGTTAGAAGATGCCTGTAACACTGTTTGTCATAAAACCTCTTTAATAGGATTTTATCTAATTTCAGTAGGTGCTTTTTGCAGCTATTAACGGATCCACCTTTAAATACAAACCAAAGAAAGTAGACCTTTCCGGGGTATTGGCTAGTGTTCTAAATTTTTAAATCTTATTTTTCTCGACATTTGACGTTACAGTCATACTCACGTTTTCTTATTTTTGGTTGCTATAAAGTCTGATCACCCTCAGCTCTACAAAGAGTAAATAATTCTTTCTCCACATTGCTTCCAGTTTTTGTTACGCATATATGAACTCCTTTGAGCTATGTTGTTCATGTGCAAGCTATTGTACCCATAATAATACGTCTGTTCTTCTTAATTTACCAATTGCTACCTAACATTGGCTTTCGCCAGAAAATTTATATCACCTTAGAACAGTTCGATTTTAAAAGAATTTCGTCTTATGTCATCAATAAATACCAGACTAGATTTGTTCCTTTCGCCCTTCGAAAAACGACTTCAGCATTTTTTCGCACTGTCTTAGCACTTTCACCGTAACCATCTGGCCAGCTTTACCCCGCTTGTCGGTTCCACGTGGAAGATTGGCGTACCCCATATTCCGATGCTCCGACAGGTTCTTGTCAGCCAAAAGGACAAAGAGCTATGAAGAAGTGGAGTGGATTTGGTTTGATTGGAGCTGTCCGAATATACCATTTTCAGGTCAAATTGGACATTTCAAAGGAAGCTTAGCCATTTGAAGTTGAACTGAGTACCTTTTAAATCGAAAGGAGCTTTATTCATGTAATCGGACACTTTATAAGGAGGTCAAAATTTAAAGAGATCAAAATCTAATCTAAGGAAAATTTGGTATAAATATCTTCAAATTTTTCTCCTCTTGCTTCAAGAAAGGAACTCACTCTTTGAAATTTTATAAAAAATTTTTTTCAAATAAAGCTAGATCGGTTGAAAATCTACCTAGAAGTGCAAGAATTCACTAAAAACATTATATTAAATAAGGTTAACGGCTTGAAGTCTCCTGCAAAGTGCAGGAATTCACCAATTTTCAATATGTTCAAGGAAGGCACCACGACGTGTACTCGTCCAGCTGGTCGCGAATTTTATTTCATTAAATGTGCATGATGCCTAATTGAAGCAGCTGAACAAAAATGTACAACTTTTTTACACTTGTTTTTATAATGCTTTGACAAGCGTGTAACTCCACGTAATTGTTCTGCTATGAATCGATTCAAAACCGCCACAGTGCATGGCGCAATCTCTTCCTTTCCCACAGAAAATTGCTGCCTCCCTGTACGTTAAAATAAGCCTTGATATATAATTATTCGTAGAAATAAGCTTTTTAAATAAGTTTTTCTTTAAAATTTCAAAAAGTATGTTTACTTTTGGGAAAAATGAATTTTAAAATTTACAAAGGTGTTACTAGTGTTTACTCGGAGGGAAACTGAAACATACTTCTTGGAAAGTGTCTTGTTTTGTAGAGAAAAACATTTGTTTTTGCCTGGAAAACATCCATTTTGATGTCAAGGGCATTGCTTACTTTGAAGTGTTCCATTTGGTTTGAAAGACGTCTAATTAGATTCAAAAAATGTCCATTTGGACGTGATAGTGGTATAACCGAATTCGAATCGCCGTACCTTTCCTGAGCAGAACGGCAGGTTCTATTTAGGCAAACTAAAAGCATTTTAAAGGACGTCGTAAAGGATAAAAGTATAAAGAACGGCGTTATTCTATCCCTTTTGAGATACCCTACTTCCACAGGATGTCGTGGAGGCGATTTGAATGCGTATTTCGCCGTACAATGACTTGCGGTGGCCAGCCGATGAACAAGTCAGCGCTCTATCCTTCCCAGAAAAGTCTGGTACCATTTCATTGACCATGGAGGGATGGAAGGCTTGTTTGGCCAAGGCTGGAAATTCGAACCAGGAACCTGGTATTGGGCGCACGCGACAGCCGGCATCTTCTCCGACTGCGCTACACGCGCCCTACATTATAATAGGTACAGGATTTCAAAAAAAAAATGTTTACTCTGCTTGAAACGTGATGACGTCGCTCACAATGAAGTTACTGAAGAAGTTAAGGCCCATATGAAAGCTTAAGAACATAGAAATTTTCTGGCATATGAGCGGGCGGTATTGAATACGCCCTGAACTCGATCGAAATGTTGCATTTTACACTCGATCAATTGTGTTTCGCTTGAATACTTGCTATACCCAATGGGGAGAGGTCATACTCGGGGGAAAACTGTTGTAAGCTTCTTCGAAGGTGCCTCGTCTTCTATGGAAGATGCTTCACTGTCCTCCATAATCTGTACACTGTTTTTTCATTTTGTTCGCACTCACACACGTGTTCGAGTGCTCGAAATAAACAAGTAAACAAGCAAGCTATCTTCGAACGTCTTCGAACTGATTTTCACGCCCTATCGCTGCAATAACTGTACTTTGATGGTCTGAGTCGGAAGTTCGAGGTGACCTGTGAAACTACCGAATGATCGGCGACCGTATTCTGCAAGATAAATACCCCATCGATGCGCGCTAATTCATTTAGATACGGTCGGTAGTCGAGGACGGATTAAGCGGTCAGAGTATCCCAGACAGCAAGCAGTTCACTCCAAAGGCCCGGCGTGACACGAACTACCTGTATGACGCGAACCGCTCACACGTCTGACCCAGTTTATTTTTGCCCCCTCCCGCCCGCGATTTCGTTCGTTGGCGACGATCGCTATCGACACAACGATGGTGCACATGCTGCGCCGGCTTGAAACGCGCATGCAAAATCGCGTACGGAGGTCGAAAACGCAGATGGAATCCCCTCCAGGACGTCGTACGCTCGGCTCGTTTGATGAGTGCGTTCGCTCGCCGGACTTTGATGAGGCTTTGTTTCGGAGAGGCAATAAGCGAGCAGATCGTTCGAGTGAAAGGCCTGACGGCAACGACACGAAAACGACGCACATTTTAGGATCATCGCGGTCGACGACTTTGCGAATGTTCGCGATGACGTCGAACGAAATCTGACGACCATCACGGACCACCTCACCACCGGTGACCGCTTCGCCGGGTCCGATCGGTGTGACGCCGACGATCTGCGAGAATCGCAGACCTTCGAACGTGCAGCACTGAAGAAGAAGCCTGAATAGAAGAGTTTTTCATGAAAAGCTTTCAAATATCTCGGCCATGGAGCAACTATACAAGGTGGCAGTTAACAAGGTTGTTTGTGAACGTATCCTAACGGTTCTCAACAGCACCTATAAAATTCGTAGGGCCTCCAACGAGTAGCACAGATATGAAGTTCCTTCTGCCGCGGGTCACTGGTTGGTCCAAAAATAGCAAAAATTTATCGTCTAGTATGCCCGTGGCCAGTATCGACTTGCTGCAGGCTCGAGAGGAATGGAGACCAACGAGTTAATCTGTGTGCTAAAGAAGCTTTGGCCCACATTTGGGTCAAAACTGAAAAGCCTACACGAATTCGATTCAAAATGAAGGCGGCAAAACGACCAGCATTAGTTGCATGGGGGAGTGTAAGTACCAACAACCTCCCGCCCATGAGTTACTAGGCAACAAGCTATTGCAATTTCTTGGACCACTCAGTCACCTCAGCAAAAGCGAACCACTGTGCTCTTTGTTATATGCCGTACAAGGTCATATAGGTCTCGTTGAGGTAATTTCACAGATGGCCCTTGAAGAGTCCTGTTGCTAAACAAGGTGAGTAAAGCAGAAGCAGAATATTCTACTATCCTGTTGAAATAACCTCTTTGATTTCCTAGTATAGTTTTAGGCTCTGGTGATCATCCGCGACGCCGACGACGAGAACGACTGAGTCGCCTATGCGAAGAATACGAATCGATTAATGCCAAGCGATCGACGGTAAAAATCGATTTGCATTTTTTGTTCAGCCGACCAATCACTACTAGTAGAATATGAACAGGGCAGATCTATCCTAGTCGGGAGGGAGCAATCTTAAAGTGTCACTTGCGTACCTCAACCTATGGCACACAACGATGTATATTCCCTGAATCTAATAAAAACCCTCATATAATGGAAGATCAGGGGCGCATGTAGCGCAGTCGGAGGAGGCGCGACTGTCGCGTGCACCCGATACCAGGTTCCTGGTTCGGATTTCCCGCCCAGGCCAACCAAGCCTTCCATCCCTCCGGGGTCGGTGAATTGGTACCAGACTTGTCTGGGAAGGGTAAAGCGCTGACTTGTTCATCGGCTGGCCACCGCAAGTCATTCTATGGCCAAATACGCATTCATGTCGCCTCCACGACATCCCGTAGAAGTATTATAGAATGTGCTGGCGCATCCCAGAAGGGATTGAGTAACGTCGTCCTTTATCCTTTATCCTTATCCTAAAGGAAGATCAGCTAAAAATCTCGTAGAAAACCGAGCAGGTTATTGGAAAAAATCACTGTATGCCTCCCTCCGATTAGGATAGATCCTGGCTTCTGTGTGTTTCACTCCCCATTGGCTGGTGCCTTGCTCAAGCAGCCGCTTGGTCCTGTGTGTAAATCGTTTGTACATCGGGTCCTATTGCAGTTTTATTTCTATATAAGCAAGAATACCTTTATAAAGGCGACTAGAGCAATCCAAGACATTTGACCGAAGGTCTTCGTGGCAGTGAGACCGGAGCTGTAGCCATTGAAACATAATGGTAACAATTCCAGAAACTGTCTTCTTCAAAGTGCTGTTGAGGAGTTACCAAACTGCCATTCAAGATGGCTATCCCAACTGCAGATGAAATTCCGTTCAACTACCGGCGAAATTTTACAGGTGAACTATGGTTGTCCTACAGTTGACCGTCGCGAGTGTCTGAGACGAAATTTTGTGAGGTGACTGGTAATTTGTGTAACAGAAGAAGCGTCCTACTAATAACCACAAAAATTAGAGAGCGCTCTTGTTTAAGATCCTGTTAAACTACCGTAGAAATGCCGGTCACCAGCAGGCGAAAATCTTGTCAGTTATCGGTGAATTTCACACGACGAGTATTTTTCCGTTCACGTCACCGGTTGTTCATCTGCAGTTGGCCGCTAGGGATAGCAGAATTGTTCTCACCACAGATGTACTTCACCTGTGAGTGAATACGCTCTGCCTCTAAAGGTCTACCAGGTGGGATACATTTTGTGCTGCCTTAATATTGTTCCTCCTGATCAGGCCAGATTTCTTCGATTGCTTCGTGGCGTTGAACAATGTGACTTCTTCTCTTTTTCAACTTTTGGGCCGAAATTGGAAAACGTTTCTGAACCATCTGTTCGCGTTCAGACCTTTTTTGCAAACGCATGCCGCCACAATCCTTTTTGCACCTGCCCGCGTTTAGGTCATCCAAATGGAACGAAATTCGTCACACAAAAATGCATAAAAAACCTTACGTCACTAAAAATTGTTGAAACTTTTTTTTGCTGGAATTGCTGCACAGCATGTCTACCACCTTGTATAACTTGGCAACTGTTACTGACTCACGGCTGGCGAGGATGATAGATGTACTCGATTCCTCCAACCCACTGATTTTTTCGAGTGCAGGCCAGATGATCGAACGTCCCAGAGCAATTCTGAATAGTGGCTGTTATTTATGAGTTGAGGGAGAGACAGGACCAGCAGCTATCGAAAACAGCTGGAATTTCTGCATCCTAATGGGAAGGGGTGGTGCCATCATATAAAGTGTGCTGCTGCAAAACTCTAAATGATATTTTGTTGTTTACTAGGCCATTGCCAAGTATTGGTTAGATCGCATACCTTAATTTATACGTTGTATGCTACTCTATTTTCACTATTATTTTGTTATGTTTGGTACCAGTCGACAATATGACCCACATGGTGGAGAAAGCGGCAGCCAATCAGAGCGCCTGCAGCACCCTTCGATGTTCGTTCACTTTTTGAGTTCTCATCAATTCTCCGAGTTAGCAAGAGTAAGCTGATTACTCGAAACCACACAACCGAAACTGCTCTTGCCCGAGTTTGTAGCGCAACGCGTCTCCATCCATGCAGGCCGCATTGTCGACTAGTACCTTATTTTACTCATTTAACTAAAATAATATATTGAGGTAGTTCAATTTCTTCTGGTACTATTATAAAGGTGTCTCCAGGCGTGTGCAAGAAGCCGCTGCAAGAAAAAAACGGGCTATCAATCACAGGCCTCGGTGGGCCGCTAGAGAGGCGTGTGATTGGGTATTTCTTCCCTTGCAGCCCGCCTAGGTCGTCAGTGTATCCGCCAATGTATACTTCTCCAACAGCAACTTTTCTTTTACAAAATATATTAGCGGTTTATGCTTGAATAAAAAAACATGTGAAAGGATAACTAACGTTTCTTTATAGATAAGTTTTAGGATCATTACAGAGATTATACAGAATTTTCTACAAAAAAAAATTTAGGGAATTCACTCGTTTATTTTCTGGGGCATAAAATACGAGAAGCCTCGTTCTTAAAGTTTTCCCACATCGGCCGGCGGAAAAATTAAAATCAAGCAAAATAACAAAAACAGGAATATCTTTCCGAGCGGAAATTTAAATAATCTACTACGCAAAACGGCTTTCTCACACTCACAGCTCGTAGTTTGTTCGTCTGAAGGTAGCCCTGATGAGTCTTGTCGCCTTCTCGGAAAAAGCCGTCAATTTGACCCGTCTCGTCGGTGTTGAACACGCTGTCATCAACGTCATCTGGAGGTTGAGCCACACATGACGGCTGTGCACATCCAAGCACCGGTGATCCTGAAAATCGTTGCCTTGTGCTTGGCAGAAGATGAATGGTTGCTTCTGAAGCACAAACTGACCTGATGGAAGAACTTCGATGCTGAATGGCACTCCGCTCTTTCCGCAATAAGAAGCCCATGTCGTCGTGCAAAAAATGAGAAGAATACCCCAGAGGGGCACCATCTGAAGGACAGTTTTATTGTGTGCTCTGTGAGGTGTGAATTCGTCGTCGGAACGTGATATTTTGAGTCGGGAACGAAGTGAAATAAGGTCTCCTGACAGCACTAAAGACGAAGCAGTTGCAGTTGGATGGTAGATAGCTATATTCTGTCAACGAACTAAGCTAACGACATATAGTGAGGTCGCCTACTAAAGAAAGCCTACAGTTTGAGGATTCTTCAATCTCTTTACTCGTTCGCCATGCATACACCAGATGACATCAAGCTGCTTTGACACGTTATCATCAACTTTCCGATTCGTACCACCCAACTACAGAAACAAGTAATTTCAGATCTATCCCAGTGAAGGTGGGGCTCATCACTCTGTTTGTATAGCAACAGTGAACTGCAAACTATTTTGCAAGGACGACCAACTGAACTAGCCTAGGAGACAACCTTTCTTCGCGATTTCCTAACAGGGATGGGCACAATGTTCGCTTTTGCTTCACCTTTCTAGCAGCGTCCCCCTCCCTCTTCGATAGATCCTTCCCATCCAAGAGCTGCTCCTATTAGCAACGTTCTAGTCTTGATATACCCAAGCAAACCACCGTAGAAAAGCGACTAGTAATATTTAAAGGTGTAGGTGGGTGCAGACCGGTACATATTGGACCTATGACCAGCTGTGTGGAAAGGCTGCCACAAGGACGGTACGAGCCAATCATAGCACCGATATGACCGTTTAACTAGTCACTTCACGCTCTTCTGATTTCACTCAACTTTAATGTTAACTTCCTGCTAAAATTCCGAAATGTGTCCCAACCCTGTCGGGCATAAACCCCTTCTGTAGCGACGTCAAAGCATAATCAGCAAATACGCATGTAAGACTTTTAACTACAACTGTAGTGAATTTCGCACAACAGCTGTGAAATTATGTACTTTCTAGAAGCAGTTCTTGATAGCAGCTTCTTCTCTTAGCTATACAAATGTGATCTTATTGTGTGCAGAGGCGCAGATGGCTCGCAGGTGGAACAGTTCATGTTGGGTTTATGCCCGATGGAGTGAAGGAGGCGCCGAAAGGAAGACGCTAGCCAATCAGAGCGCTCGCCATTTGCGCTCACCAGTTTCACCAGTTGCTTAGCCACTGCACACTCGTGCGACTATCTTTAAAGTTAATATTCGCTTTCGTGTTAGCTTCCTGATGGGTGGTTGAGTATAAACCCCATTTATACCGCCCAGGTTATTTCATATATACTCATATGCACTCTATTTATTTATTTATTTATTTTGAAGAGGTAAACAACTACAATTGCACGTAATGAAAATACAAACACAAAAGACCGAACACCATAACACAACGCATTAGGACTACTTAGTTACTCTGGCAGATATCTGTTAACGAGCCCCTTAAACTGAGGTATATCAATTAGGGGGCGCATATTATTTTTTTGTTGTTGAGAATATTAAAAACTCAGAACCGGTCCTTTCGGTCAAAAATAAAGCATAGATAGAGCTTCTGGCCTTGGAGAAATAGATTTTCGCTGGTTACCTCTTGTGTGAGATTTCTGCTGCGAGTAGAACCCATCAAATGCTAATGCTAGCATTTCAGTAATCATTTTGAATATCATCAGTAGATCATTTCGTATCCTACAAGACTTAAGACAAGATTGGTGAAAAATGTTACAATATTTTTAATATTTTTACTAATTTTTCATAAAAAGAGTAGAATGCAATTTCAATCTCGCACCATGTTCAGGCCTCTGAGGAAATAAATAAAGAAGATTCATCATAAGACCCTCGTTTGCCTACTACTAGCACTTGAAGAACACTTTAATTTTATGCTTTTATACTTTCATGCTATTTTTTATGTGTCATTTATTTTTATTTTTAAAATTTTATATATTACATTTGTGGTCAAGTAGTGCTGGTTTATATATTTGTATTTGTATTTACTATGACATATAAAACGAACTTTCAACAATAGCAGAAGGCCAACGGTAACATAGAAGTAGAAGTACATATTCTTATGTACCGTACGTCTTAAGTGAGACACAAGACATAAGACAAATTCTACAGCTCCTAAGGACTCCAAACGACTGGAAATTTACGAACTCGAAGGCAAGAGGGAGTCTCGGCCTATAAGAGCGGCATCGGGCTGAAGACAATATGGAGAAAAGGCAAAGAAAGAAAAGAAGTGGTCGGTACTTTTTAAAAGACTAATGACCCTTTGTGGAACTGAGCCACCAATAAAAAGATTTTGCGTTAAATAGCAGTAGTTTGGCCACTTCAGAAGACATGATTGAGCAGGAAGAGTGAAACATTAAAGAAAGGCAAGACAACAGCTCAGATACGGGTGGCGAACAAGCATCCAGAAGAATAAGGTCTTCAGTTTCCGGTTTCAGTGCTTGGAGAAGCGATGCATGGTAGAGTAAATCTAGGCGGTCTATAAGAAAGCGCCAGAACAAATAGGTTCGCGGCGAACAAGTGAGATGATGAGAGCGAAATCACACCGGAGAAACGTGCAGAATAATCCATGCATGAAATAGCGTCGGAGAGTCGTCGGGATGGATAAGATCTCGTTCGCAGAGTCGCGCCGCCCTCGCCCAGTCAGGAAGGGATCGAGCGCGGCGTCGTCGTGGTCGTGGTCGTCGTCCCCCACCCGGGTTGAGTGAGTAGCAGCAGCATTGATAACCTGATTAGAAGCGAGAGAAATCCTCGTCGTCGCCGCCGTCGTCGTCGTCGTCGAGCCACCGGCGGACGGACCGATCGAGAAGGCGAACGAAATGCAATTCTACCGTTCTCACACATACACCTCAGACTCAAGCGGTTCGTCGCCGTCGTCGTCGTCGTAGACTCACGGTCGCCTACTACTACTACCTCACTGACCTTGTCGCACCTCTCAGCTGTTCCTTTCTGTCTAGTTCTTGAACCCACCTCTTGAGTGTCTCGTGTTTTCCAAATGCCTACTTGGTTCGAAGGCTGCCGCTGCAGAACAGAAAGCTGTAACTTTAACGCTTGGAGAGCATATCTGAGTCACTTTGGCATCGTTACCTGTCTTGCAGGATCCACATAACTTTGCTATAGCGCACTGACTTTGTTTATTGCAGTACTGGAAGACTAAAAACATAGAAGACCTCAGCTTTTTTCTCATACTCACATTCAGGTGATCAATAAAACCGATCAAGTAATCGCGACCAATTGACCGAATTTTCCCTACAGAGACTACGGAATATTGCGGCTAAGAACGTTTTCATCAATGAAGTCAAATTAAAAAAGAGAAGATAAAGATCAGCTCTAATCAGTCTCTTTTTGAAATGTGCCTTCTTCTACGGCATGTAGTGAGTGCAAATCGGACCTATCCTAGTCCGGGAGGGGGGGGGGGGGGACACATAACTAAAAATTATGCAACAAATTCGCGGATTCACAGGGCGGCTATTAAAGAACAAAGCAGGACCTAACCTGAGAAAGTTTTAAAAATACATTTTGTTTTGCCATGGCTGTAACCAGACAAAGTCCGCTTATTGCTAGTGTGATGTGACCTGTATTTGAATGCGCATTGCCTCCCAGGCGTCCTTACAACCGCGGTGATTTTTTTGTTTGCTTGTTCGTCTGTTTTTGTTGGCCTTATGTTGTTCTCTGGAAGCGGTTCCGTGAGTCTGAAATGAATTGTTAGCATAACTTTTAGTTATGTTCCCACCCCCCCCCCCCTCGACTAGGATAGATTCGGCAAATCTAATGGGTGCTTGTCCTATACATACATACAATAACTCGCAGCGGTCAACCGATGTACAAGCCAGTGTTTTCTTCTTTCCAGACAGGTCTCGCACTTATTCAGTGACCCCGAAAGGATGAAAACCCTCGATGTTCTGTACTGCATCAAAACACTGGATCACGCCATGCACACAAAAAGTTCAACGCAACGTTTATCTGATTGACAGTGTAAATACTGCTTACATGCAGCAAGAAAATTAGGATATGTGTATTTTTTAAAATTTTCTGTGTTGCACGGCTTGCAGGTGGTCTGCATGCAGACAGAAATTTTGCTATGAATCGAATCAAAATCGTGAAGTTTCAGAGAGAACACGGCACAATCTGTGTTTTGGCAATATACAATGGCCGCCTTCCTGCTTTTTAAAACAAGTTTTAATTCATTGTTTTTCCTCAAAAAATAAAATTTTTATAAAATTTTACACTATGTGTTCTCCTATTGGGAAGTAGATTAAAACTTATAAGGAAGTTATACTAGAACTTTCCTTGAGCAAAAATTGTTCCTAAATTTTTTGATAGTATAAAAGGATAAAGGATAAAGAACGGCGTTACTCAATCCTTTTGGGATGCGCCACGCATTCTACTTTTAAAGGATGTCGTGAGGGCGATTTTGAATGCGTATATGGCCGTACAATGACTTGCGGTGGCCAGCCGATGAACACGTCAGCGCTTTATCCTTCCCAGACAAGTCTGGTACCAATTCACCGACCCCGGAGGGATGGAAGGCTTGGTTGGCCCGGGAGGGAAATCCGAACCAGGAACCTGGTATCGGGTGCAGGCGGCAGTCGGCGCCTCCTTCGACTGCGCTACACGCGCCCGCTACACTTTGAGAGTATCTAGCTTAATGTAGAACAAGCTAACTTCAATTTGGAAGAGTTCTCTTTGACTTGAAAAGTCTTACATGGAGAGCCTCCAAACTGGCGGTGAGCTTTTGCGATGCAATTTTTACAGGATGTAGGGTCCCGTATGGGGAGCCCAAAACCATAGTTACTTTTTTCGGAATGCTCTTCTGTCGTCGAAAAAAGTAACTATGGTTTTGGGCTCTCCACACGGGACCCTACATCCTGTAAAAATTGCATCGCAAAAGCTCACCGCCAGTTTGGAGGCTCTCCCTGTTAGATTAGCTTAGAAGAGTGTCCATTTGAGGCGAAAAGTGTCCAATTGGTTTGAAAAGTGTCCAATTCGACTTGAAAATGGTATAAATTTGCTTTAAAAAATATAAAAAAAACGACATCGAACAACCCAAAACTTTTAACGAGATATCGAGGATGCACATAAATGCGCATATGCTCCTTACGACGGCTAATGGTTGCCAGACGATGAGCAAGTCAGTGTATTAATTTTCTCAGACAAGGCTGGCACCAATTAACCAATACAGGAGGAGGAGGGAAAGAAGGCTTGGTTGGCCTGGGCGGGAAATCCGAACCAGGAACCTGGTATCGGGTACAATCGGCAGGAAGGCTTGGTTGACCTATGCCGGGCCCGAACCGAGAACCTCAATTCGGCGGGGGCAGACGACTGGCAGCGCCTACTCCAACTGCCTCCAATACTTCGCCCTTGTCGGACTACTACGTTTGCAATAGGCAGACGTCATAGAAAAGCGTCTCAACAAAGACGTAACAAAAGGGAGAATTTAGTAAAGCCTTAAGCAATTAGTACAGTGGATAGGACTGGTAGTAATCGACTTGTAATGTGACAGGTCGACACGTTCAGAAGAAGGACAGACAGATATTAGGTCAGTGACAAGCGCCGTAGAAATAAATTACTGGGAAGAAATTTATCGAATCGCTACACCATCTCCATTCAGACAGCCTTCTTGTTACAACATCCTCCCGGTGGATAGTCGGCGAAGCTCGAAGTTGTACAGGGTGCGTAAAAAGTATTGACGCACTAAGCGAAGCCTTAGAAATGACAACACGTTATAAAATGTAACAAGTTTATATACGAAATGTTAACAATGATCTAGCGAACAGAATAGTCTCACTAGTATGTTATATGGGCTTCTTTGCTGTGAATGCAGGGGCGAAGACGATGAGGAAAGGCATCGACGGTCACCGCAAGTAGTCCACGTCGACTTCGTTCCATGCTTTGACCTTCAGTGACTTGATCTTTTGTGCAGTCAACCTGTGAAAGTGTTACATACTCTTCAAGGACCTACAAAGTGCTAATTCTGGCGGAAGGCTCGCTGCAAGGGAGGCGCGTTCAGCCAGTATAATGGTTTGTGCATTCATCACAAGCGCCTCTCGTTTTCGTGGATACAGGAGTGAAGACAAATCAGTAGAACTATCTGTATTGACGTTCTAAAGAAGTAATGGCTCCTCGGCTCGAATTCCACCTCGAGAAGCCGTGTGTCTTCCAGCAGGACTGGACTCCTGCGCAGAGTCGAGGATTGTTCAGGACTGGTGCCGCGCCAACTTGAAGGACTTCATTTCGGCAGAGGAATGGCATCTGTATAGACAGGATTTGAATCCGATGAATTACTCTGTATGGGAAGTTTTGGAGAGCTAGGCTTGCGCTACTTCCTACAAATGTATGAAGTCAGTGAAGGATGATCTGGTCAAAGCATGGAACGAAATCAACGTGGACTACTTGCGGCGCACCGTCGATGTCTTTCTTCGGCGTCTTCGCCCCTGCATTGCCAGCAAAGAAGCCCACATAAAATATAGGTGATACTATTCTGTTCGCTAGATCATTGTTGACATTTTGTATAAACTTGTTAAATTTTATGATGTGTTGTTGTTTCTAACGTTTACGTTTAGTGCGTCAATACTTTTTACGCACCCTGTACAGATGGATTTAGTTAATGAACACAATTTGTTTCCTCGATTTTCTAAATGAGCTTCTCTTTCGCAGTCGGAAGAGGCGCCGGTTGTCGCGTACACCCATTACCATGTACCTGGTTCGGATTTCCCGCCCAGACTAACCAAGCAATCTATCCCCCGGGGTCAGTGAATTGGTACCAGACTTGTCTGGGAGGGATAAAGCGCTGACTTGTTCATCAGCTGGCCACCTAAAGTCATTTTATGACCAAAAACGCATTCCAAATCGGCTTCACGACATCGTGTTAAAGCAGAATGCGTGACGCATCCCAAAAGGGATTGAGAAACGCCGTCTTTTATCTTTATCCTCAATTTATAAATGAAAATATCACGTATAGAGTATTATTTAGGTAAGAAAAGTGAAACGATATGTAAACGGTCCCGTTATTAATATTTTGTTTGTGCCGCTCGAGGTTGTTACGGTGGATCTTTATTGCCAGGCCTAACGTTTCGACGCTCCCGTCTTCTTCAGAGGCCTGAATGTGGTGCAACTATTAGATAAGCGATTTACCCCACCAAACGCTATCCCCACTCTAGCGGTTTCGCTTCCTTAGAGAAATCACCCCTGAAAACCCATTCAAAGAGGGATAAAACTCACGTTTGATCCACCTATGGAGTGCTTTCGCAACTCTCTGTTAGTACGACCGGGCGAATGAGACTTACTGTGCGGTGCTAGATAGTATACGATAAAGATAACGACCTGCACATGCGCCCTTCCATTCTACAGTTCGCATTTTGGCACAAACGGCAGAAAATCATTCGTAATTGACGGGCGTTCCTGGCGGTCGTCCATGCCAGGATTTCTTGCAAAAATCCAGAACGCTTCTAATGCCTTCCTTGCCGATATTTCTGTTTCTACTGCCAACACCTTGCACTTTATCTCAAAGTCGTTACCGTTATGCTGCTCAGCTCTGTGCTTTCCGAGAGGTGTTCTAATGTTACCACGTTGCTTACTAGCCAGGTGTTCTCTAACTCGGATGGCTAGTCTTCTCCCCGTTTCCCCTATATATGTGGAGTTACATGCTTGGCATTCAATCTGATAGACTACTCCCTCCCGGGAACAATCTCCGACCTTGCCGTATGGACATGTAACGCAACTTTCTGATAAGCACTGGTTTCCGTACAGCCTATTCCTGACCAGTTGGTGTTTAATATTGTCGTTTGGAATGTTGACTAAAACGACATCGTTTTGCAACTGGACTTGAACTATGCTCCTTTGAATTGCAGCAGAGACTTTATCAGATATGAAAGGTATACATAAGGGTACCCTTTTATCACGTGGTCCACTTTGTCTGCGGGTAGCACGAGCTCTGTGCTGATACCGTGACGATACATAGCCATTTTGCATGGCTATTTTCGAAACCATTCGCAGTGACTCTTGTCGCTCCTGTTCACCCGTACATATCTGCGAGGCCGTTCGAAACATGTTTCTAACGACGCTGCGTTTTATGCTTGTTGGGTGAGCAGAGGTTGATCAAGATGTTTTTCGAACTTGGCTTTCGGTACTACTTTACGCTAAACATGCCATTGGAAACTTTTATCTGTGTATTAAGGTATGGAAGCCAGCCATTCTTTGGAGTTTCCCTTGTAAGCCTAATGTACGCAGACTGTTGATTCAGTAATCGAAAACTCTCGTCCATTTCAGACTGTGTTGAAGTCACAATGCAACAGTCATCTATATACCTGCAGTACATTATTGGTGCTCGCGCAAGTACTGGTTCCTCTACTCTGCTCATAAAGCAGATGGCGAGTACGGGCGCTAACCGTTGTCCCATAGCCAGCCCTCTGACTTGTGAATAGTATGTACCCGACCATTTAAAAATGTTGCAAGATAAACATTCCTTCGTCAAAGTCATGATATGCGCCTTAATAAGTCCAAATGTGTTAATACTATCAATATGCCTATCCAGCATTTCTGATAATGCTTGCAAGGCTTGATCGTTTTGGACGTTTGTGTAAAACGATGTCACATCAAATGACTCCACTACGCAGTCACTAGTAAAGTTAGAGGTGCGTAGCTTCTCTAGGAATGTTTGCGTATTGGTCAGGTGAGAAGGGACCATGGGCAAAAGCTGGCTTACAATTTTGGTAAGAAACCATGATATTCTATCGGCTGGTCCACCCACACAGCTAATGATAGGCCGAATCTTAAAAGTTTCCGCCGACGTGGATAGCATATCAGCATGAGATAGCTTGTGAGTCTTAACAAGGCTGTAGAAAACTGGACAACAAGGGCTATCCAGCTTTAGTCTACTGATCAGCTTCCCATCAATGCCCGCAGATCTTCCTATCGTAACCCAAATACGATTGAGCCGTCTGCACTGCGAAAGAAATTCGCTTTCAGAGGTTCGGTAGTATAAGGATTCATATTGCAGGTGGAGTTCCGTTATTGCACGGTCGAGTGACTGCGGTATAACGACGAACTCCCACCTTTATCGCTAACGGAGATACGTATAGTACCATTTGATCTCAGCTGGCGCAACTCCTTGAACCCCTCCCACTGGGCAACAGTTAGATTATTGTTTCGCTGTGTCGTATGACGGTTTAGAATTGCAAACACAGCGGATGACAAGATTCTAAACCTAACATCTGCCTCGGGCGTGGGTTGAGGTTCACTATAGAATGAGCGCGGAAACGGTACGCTTTGTAGGAGACTCCGACTAGGGTTCGAGGTGGTTTCCATCTGCACGTTACTCCTGTTTCTAATGCGTAGTAGATCTCGCAGCCTATGTAAAGCTCCCACTACCTTACGGAACGTCAGAGCGTTGATGTTTTGTGCAGGTGAGAAAGATGGCCCGAGATTCAGCAAGCTATATGCGTTACCGGACAGCTGCGCACCGCCAAGAACAGTGACTCTCTGCGGTTGTGCCTCATTTTGAGCAGGAACTTCGTCGTCTGCGTAAAGTGGTACCGAAAGCCAAGTTCGAAAAACATCTTGATCAACCTCTGCTCACCCAACAAGCATAAAACGCAGCGTCGTTAGAAACATGTTTCGAACGGCCTCGCAGATATGTACGGGTGAACAGGAGCGACAAGAGTCACTGCGAATGGTTTCGAAAATAGCCATGCAAAATGGCTATGTATCGTCACGGTATCAGCACAGAGCTCGTGCTACCCGCAGACAAAGTGGACCACGTGATAACAGGGTACCCTTATGTATACCTTTCATATCTGATAAAGTCTCTGCTGCAATTCAAAGGAGCATAGTTCAAGTCCAGTTGCAAAACGATGTCGTTTTAGTCAACATTCCAAACGACAATATTAAACACCAACTGGTCAGGAATAGGCTGTACGGAAACCAGTGCTTATCAGAAAGTTGCGTTACATGTCCATACGGCAAGGTCGGAGATTGTTCCCGGGAGGGAGTAGTCTATCAGATTGAATGCCAAGCATGTAACTCCACATATATAGGGGAAACGGGGAGAAGACTAGCCATCCGAGTTAGAGAACACCTGGCTAGTAAGCAACGTGGTAACATTAGAACACCTCTCGGAAAGCACAGAGCTGAGCAGCATAACGGTAACGACTTTGAGATAAAGTGCAAGGTGTTGGCAGTAGAAACAGAAATATCGGCAAGGAAGGCATTAGAAGCGTTCTGGATTTTTGCAAGAAATCCTGGCATGGACGACCGCCAGGAACGCCCGTCAATTACGAATGATTTTCTGCCGTTTGTGCCAAAATGCGAACTGTAGAATGGAAGGGCGCATGTGCAGGTCGTTATCTTTATCGTATACTATCTAGCACCGCACAGTAAGTCTCATTCGCCCGGTCGTACTAACAGAGAGTTGCGAAAGCACTCCATAGGTGGATCAAACGTGAGTTTTATCCCTCTTTGAATGGGTTTTCAGGGGTGATTTCTCTAAGGAAGCGAAACCGCTAGAGTGGGGATAGCGTTTGGTGGGGTAAATCGCTTATCTAATAGTTGCACCACGTTCAGGCCTCTGAAGAAGACGGGAGCGTCGAAACGTTAGGCCTGGCAATAAAGATCCACCGTAACAACCTCGAGCGGCACAAACAAAATATTGACAACTATTCTCCACAATGCCGAGGTTTTATGACGAGAGAAGCTGGGTCCCGTTATTATTCACATGTTTTCGGATTTTAAAGTAAGATTGAGATTGGGGTACGCCACGCATCCCACTTCTGCTTGGTATCGTCTAAGCGACTTAACTGCTCATTAGGGCTCTGCATGGAATTATCGTGGTCAGCCTATGAACAAGGCATTGTATTGTTCTTTCCAAACGTGTTTGATGTCAATCCGCCGATCCCGGAGGGATGGAAGGCTTTGTCAGCGATGACAGGAAGCCCTCGATTCGGGGAACAGATGACTGGCGCCTCATCCGGCTGCGCTACCACGCATCCTCACAGATAATATACGCATTGAAATTCCATCCACAATATCCTGTAGAAGCAGAGTGCCTGGCATATCCCACAAAGAAATTGACAGCGTTTGTCCTTTTTCACTTAAACCATGGCTTGTTGAGACGTCCAAGACTACATAGTCGTGTCGTGCACCATGCGAGTTGATTGGCTATTGCCGACTTTTATCCATAATCTTTTATCGAACGAACAGAGCAGGTCGTGACCACTATTATGGCTGTGAAAATCTATGAAAATCACATTTACATTGCCAATCGAGTAAAAATCTCCATACATCTGAGAGGGGCGCGGCGCGATCCTTCCGTTAAGCAATCAGCAATTCCTGCTGTTCCGATAAGCCGTGGAGAATTGTTGTAGCTAAGAGTGTGAAAATCCTCTAACCATTTGAATAATGATAATATTATAAGCTTTTATAGCGACCGTTGGTGCGCGTGGACAATACCCTGGCCCCAGGCGGGACTCGAACCCGTACGGCTTGCTTATCGAACAGGATGCTACGTTATTACACCATTGAAGCGGTTTGAGCGAATATCCACGTCTCAGCGAATATCTGTCTGAGGAACCTAGCGATAACTTTTCAAGAAGTCCGTATAATGAAAATTTCCACAAATAAAAAATAGAGGAGAAAAATATTTGCCATACATAGTTCAGTTAGACCGTCGGTCAGTCACGGGAGGGGGGTCAAGCCAAGGAATGCCTGCCTTCAATAGGGCATCCATGGGGATCGAGTGCCAACCGTCGGGATTCAGAAGACGTGCCGAAGACGTCGTCCAACGTGCGTCAGGATTCAGATGTGCAAGGGGCTAGTAAAGGGGAACCAGTAAAGAGGATCAGTAACATGGGTCAGTACAGCGGACCAGTAAAGGAGGGACCGCTAAGGCGATCAGTAAGGGGGACCAGTATTTTCTCTCGATAACGTCCAACGCGTTTCCATAATACGTGTTCATAATACGTGCCACAGGCGTCGTGTCACGCATGTCGGGATGCAAAAGAAGTGTCACAGAAGTTGTACCATGTTTGTCATACTGCAGAAGACGTGTCACAGGCGTCGTAGCAACGTCGCGTGTGCGTCGAGACTCAGCAAATATGCCGCAAACGTTATGCAACATGCGCCCGGGTTCCGAAGACCATCGACAAAAATCGATTGATTTTATTCATGTTTCTGAAGATTAAGCACTTTGGATCGAGACTCTTTCGCTACTAGTTTTTCGCCACGTAGAGAACGGGTACTTTGGAGAAAAAATGCGTAGATACGACAAAAGGCGGCACAATTAGTTTTGGAGATTCTGCCCTACCATATCCCGCTCCATACTCCGCAGAATGCGAAATGCTTAAATCTGGGAAAATTTAGATTCAAATTTCCCGCCATACCGTAATTCCGCAAGAGCCGCGATTTGCGTCCTTGTAAGCCAGAATCCTCCACCTTTTAAGGACTCCTGCCCGTATGATGAGAATTTTGCCAAAAATATTAGGTTGTAACGAAATAAATGGCACTGAACCACTGTAAATTTAAACAGTTAATATCTCGGCTTGTAGGCAAGTTTATTATTCGAAATAAAAACCTTCTGATTCTACACATCTTTGCCAACGTGACACAAGCTTTTTTATCCCAGTAGCATAAAAAGCAGAAGTTCTGGAATTGACGAAATCTTCGAAGGCACTTTCGGCATCCTGTCGGTATTTGAATATTTTCCCTACCAAGAAGTCGCCAAGATGCTTGAAGAAATGGTAGTCTGTTGGGGAGAGGTCGGGAGAAAACGGAGGATGTGGTAGAGTTTCAATGCTCAGCTCATTCAATTTCTGCAACGTCATTCGTGCTATATGGGGGCGAGCATTGGCGTGCAGAAGGAGAACTCGCCTTCGGTTTACCAAGGCCGGCCGGATATCCTTCAACTTTTTCATCATTTCTTCAATTTCAATGCAGTACTTCTCTGCCGTGATGGATTCACCGGGAGGGAGGAAGCTGTGGTGAATAATTCCCAGCGAACACCACCATGCTGTCACCATTACTTTCTTTTGGTGCAATTCCGGCTTCGCAAAAACTTTGGGACTCTCATCGCTGTCCACGCACTGTGCCGATCGTCGCCTGTTGTCGTTCATTATCCATTTCTCGTCACAGGTTACGATGCGATCAAGGAATGGGTCCGTTTCGTTCCGTAGAAGCAGTGCGGACGAGATCTCATATCGTCGGTTTCTTTGCTCCTCAGACAGCTCGTGAGGCACCCATCTTTCCAGCTTTTTGGTCTTTCCAGTTTCCTTCAGATGTCGGGCAGCTGTGTTGCGACTGACGACAAGAACCTTCGCTATCTCCCTGGTACCTTTGTGTGGATCCTCCTCTACCACATCTCTCAGCTTGTCCTCATCAACATCACTATGCCTCCCACGACCTTCATGTTCTTCCAAGCTCTCATCTCCATTCCGGAACTTCTGATACCAACGATACGCCGTCCGAATTGTGGAACATCCTTGACAGAATGCGGCGTTGATCTTCTCGTCCGCCTCCTTAGCTGTAGCGCCCAGCTTGAATTCATACAAGTAAATGCCTCGGATTACCCTTTTGTCCATCTGCAAGAAAGTCAATAAAACTCTAAGTTTTCCCACTTTTACATAGAAATTTGGTACTCACCGGTAGAGCAAAGTTTGCGCTTCTAAATGATATGCCACATGTTTCGGTTTGTCCTTGATCAAACGCGTAAAGACGCGCCAAAAAATGGCGCGAGCCAGTGCCATTTAATTCGTTACAACCTAATAATTAGAAAATAAATAAAAAAGAGGAGATAATTATTTTGGAAAGTAGACAAAGCAGCGTCTTGACGTTGGCGGTAAACGTGCGGCAAAAAAGGGAGGATGAGCGTGTGGAAAGGTGACCCGTGGCCCGTGGACGTCGTCTCGATACAAATTCTAATTTACGCTGGGATCTTGGCGGATTTTCGCTCGAACTCGATAAACTTGCCTCGGAGGCGGGTGTCTACACGCGCCATATGCATTGATCCACGACGAGGTGCGATGAGCGATCCAATTCTCCACGGCTGCACATTTTTTGTTCGCCACCCCCATGTTCCCGTTGAAGCCACTTGTCCTCCTGGAGTCTGGAATTCCCGACGCTCGCCTTCATTCGTGACGATGGTGCTGCGCGGCAAGCCCGCAGCGGCTCCAATTTCCCCTCAAAGAAAAAGGAGGGCAGATGAGGAAAGTTAGAAAGCTTAACGTTATCGCAGTCGAATCTTCTAGTAAAGCTTCTTGATCCGGGCCCGCCTAGGCCAGTCAAGTCCTTCATCCCTCAAACGTCTATAAACTCTCCAAGGGCTGGCCAAAGCAATTAATAGGTCATAAAGGATAAAGGACCACGCTGTTCAATCTCTTTTGCGATGCGCCACGCATTCTACTTCTACAGGATATCGTGGAGGCGATTGGATTGCGTATTTAGTTATACAGTGGTTTACGGTGGCCAGCCGACGAGCAAGTCGGCGTCTTATTCTTTCCAGACCAAGTCTTGGTACCAATTCACTAACACCAGGCGTGAAGGCGTCTTAGGCCTGGACGGGAAATCCGAACCAGGAACCTGGTATAGGGTGCTCGCGACAGCCGACGGCTCCTCCGACTGCACTACACGCACCCAGCTATAAATCATAGGCAGTTAGAAATCACTTTGTGGGATGTGCCACTCATTCTTGTAATCCCGAAGAATATCGTGGAGGAAGGATGCGTGGTAAGCGCAGTCGGAGGAGAGCCAACTGTCGCGCGCACCCAATTCCAGGTTCTTTGTTGGCGTCTCGCCCAGGCCATTCAAACATTCTACCCTCCGGGGTCGTTGAATTGGTACCAAACCTATCTTGGAAGGATAACTGCGATTTTACGGACTAGCCAATTCAAGGCCAAATACGCATTCAAACTGACGATATGGATATACTCACGATATCCTCTGCAGGTTGGATGCGTGGCGCATCCTAAAAAGGAGTAACTATCGCCGTTTTTTAACCTTCACCCTCATATTGATCTGGCAATACCGATAACCGATTACTTGGGCCGTTTAGAATCAGCTTCCATCTGAGCAGTATTGATTATGTGTTAGTAAACTTGACACAGAAGTACTGTTTCGCTGCCAGCAAGTTTTCTTCTTCTCAGCTGTTAGATTCTAACAGTACGTTGCTCTTCAGCTGAACCTTCAAAGAGTTAGGATTGAGCAGTAAATGTTGCGAAGAAGCACAGCGGGGGTGCGGGAATACGCCGTTGATCCTCCTACCGTAATCGTGGCAGTCATGATTCAGACGCACAGGCAGATCACACCATTGGCTGCCGCTGGACATATGGTTATGGTTGGAGCAACGACGCGTTCCCATAGGTCCCCTGCACGTTCGCTCACCTCTGCGGCGCGTCTTTGCGACATGTAACGGAGAAGCTTATACTAGATCACCGACGTCAAGAATGCTTAAAACTTCCACGATTTCTTTAGCGTTTTTTCAATACGCAAACGCGGAACGAGTTGTCCATGTGTGTTAAATGAGTAAATTCTACTGCATACGTATGAGAGAAGCATCCGTCTGCCCGTCTGTCGGCGAAAAATTAATGGCTGCTGCATCATCGAATTGCCAACAGTCAACACAATCGATCGT
Organism: Heligmosomoides polygyrus bakeri; assembly: GCA_947359475.1. NCBI lineage: Eukaryota > Metazoa > Nematoda > Chromadorea > Rhabditida > Heligmosomidae > Heligmosomoides > Heligmosomoides polygyrus. The sequence goes on from OX375870.1 coordinate 84,815,132, forward strand.
TGTGGTCTGAGAAAAGCGGTTGGAAAGTAACAAAATCGATCTATCGGGTGATTTCGATCGATTTTGTTTAGAGTTCTTCATTTATGGTGAGAATCACCGTCTGACAGTACCAAAGTGTCGTCGACACTTTGGTACTTTGTGTCCCTTCCCGCGCACAAAATTAATGGCCGTTGTCTAGGCCTCACAGCGTGTAAACGGAATCCACCAGCTGATCTATAGCATTATTTGCTGCATGGGGAGATCATTATGAGGTCCCGTGAATATTACGGTCAGTGCGCATGCTTTACGCCAAATAAGCAGCATCGATTATATCGATTACAAGTGCTCCGACACGCCTAACGGCGTGACTTGCACTTGCGCGCTTCGCGCGTCTTTGTAGCATCACTGACCTATGGAATGCAGTTTTTGTAAATCATAAAATTCGCTAGCATCTAGGACCTGGTGCGTGCTTTATCGGTATCAAGCCGTTCACCACTTCCGTGCATTCATCATAGACATTCTCTCCGGACCGGCCATTAACGTCATTGATTTGTGCTCCTTCAGGTTGCTCCTCCGCAACCGTTCTCATGCTCAACAGCTAGAGTTTCCAGATATCGTTTACATGTCTTCCGAAGCCAGGTTCCCCCTCACTCGTTTATTCTTACTGGATCTAATTGCTGGTCCGACTTTACAGGTCTTCCCTCCTCCTCTTTAGTCCCCACCTTCCTGGTCCCAACTACTGGCCCACTTCTTTGTTTCCACTATTGACACCTACTGGTCTCTTCTTGCTGGTTTCCCCGTCCTGGCCCCTCCTCCAGGTTCTTCCTTTCCTTCCTGGTCGCTCTCCTGGTCCACCATAGAGGTCCCCCTTACCGCCCTTCTCCTCCACCCCTTTAGTGGTCCTCCCATGCTCACGGCACGATCGGTGACACGTATTCAGAATCAGGAAATTCTTGCTGCGCGACGTAGGAGGCCTGTTTTCTGGATCAAGAAGCTCAGAAGCGCGCGCAGTCGCCGCTGTGTCAGCATGAAGAGGCTATGCATATGGCAGATTCCTTGTTCTCCGTATGAATCCCCTTACGGCTCCCTTCTTGTCGGTTTCCCGTCCTGGTGCCGTCTCCAGGTCCCTTCTTCAAGGTATATTCCTCCCTCCCCCCCCCGCCTCGGAATCCTCCCTACTACTCTACCCCAATTAAGTAGGCCTCCCCCGCTCACGACACGACGACGGCTAGCGAACGCCCATTGTGTGACATCGGTGTCACATCTTCTAAATCCGGCCTCTCTTAATGGTAATGGATCCCCTTGCTGACCCTCCTTAACGTCCCCCTTCCCCTGATTTCCCTAATGATCCCTACATATTTCCTAAAATCTTCTTGGTGCCACCTCATGGCCTGCTTCATTGCTCTCCCCATCGACCATCACGATGCACCTCCTGGTCGCTGCCTCCTGATCGCCGTCGGTTCCCCACCCTCAAAGTTCCCCTTCTACCCTATCCTTTTAGTCTTCTCGTGCTAATGGCACGAAGTCGGCTTCTGAATCTGGACGCTCAGAAATGCGCTTAGGTGCTGTTGTGTTAAGCAGTAAAGGGCTGCGTTTCCCCTGCTGCAGCAACATCTCACGTTCAATAGCAAACTTTGCCCCCGCTGTAGATGATGACGCGTATCTTACTCAGGTTAGATCACTCGACCGCCCTCGCTGTGGATAATGCGGCGTACCTCGCTTAGGTTAGATCATTCGACCGCCCTCGCTGTGGATGATGCCGCGTACCTCACTTAGGTTAGATCACTCGACGGACAAACTCTTTTATATGAAGGTGGTGATGGTGATGGTGATGGTGATAGGCGGCGATATCTCACATAGGTTAGATCATTCGACCGCTCTCGCTGTGGGGATGCGGCGTACCTCACTTAGGTTAGATCACTCCACCGCTCTCCCTGTGGATGAAGCGGCGTATCTCACTTAGGTTGGATCACTCCACGGACAAACTCTTTTATATATGGGTTGTGATAGTTCAAAGTTGCAGTCTGGCATAGGATGTATTGGAACACCGTGGTGGATGCTGGATGGACTTTAAACACGTAGCTCAAATCGATTGATTGCACAAGATCTGTCCTAGTAGGGCGTGGGCAGCAGTAGAAAGGCAAAACGAACACAAACAGGGTAGCGTCTCCCTGGGCATTGGAAAGAAAAGTCCTGCCATAGGCTAGTTCTGTGTATTGCCTTCGTAAAATAGCTCACTTCAACATTTTGCTGCCGCTGTCAAATAAATAGAGTGATGTCCCCTTCCCCAAGGATAGATCCATCACACGTTATCGATCGACGTTATCGATTTTTCTACAGATCATAGAAAACAGCTACGCGAGCATGGTAACTGTCAGCTGAGTCAAGTAGCTAAAGACAAAGGAAACGAAGCCACATTTTGTTCTGCTTTCGCCTTTACCGTGTTCTTCTTGGAACAGCCGGATTGATACAGATTCCGGATTGATATAAATTTGAGCCTCTAGTCTGCTTTTCAGAGAAAGAAGATAGGACTCACGCTAAATGACTACATATAGGCAAAGCATATATTCTTATTTCTTGAATTATTTGAGTGATTTTAAGATGCTGATAAAAAAATCAAGCGGTTGTGAAAATCACAATTGTTAGATACAATTCTGTGGCTGACAGAGCAATAGTTGAAGGTAGTAGGAATAGAAAGTGAAGCGTCATTTCAACATTAGTGACACTTGAAGGTGCAAGGGAGCAATGGATCCAGATTTGTTCAATGTTTTGCTTCTTTGATGACTCTGCATAGATAAAAAAAAACATAGCTGTGACGCACGGTGTTCTGACTGGAACTGGATACCCTTTCTAGCCTATCGACATGCGCATTTTGTGTACCAGCTGTGGCTATAGTGGAAGCACTTATCTAAACTTATTTTATATCGTGAAGCACAGGTAGCGCAGTCGGAGGAGGCGCCGGCTTTCGCGAACACCCCGAATCGAACCGAGCTTCTTGGTTTGGGTTCCAACAAGCAATTCAGGCTGTCTATCCCTTCGACGTTATTGTCTGGGAACCAGTTGAGTCATGGGGCAGATCAGTTCTCGAATCTGACCATTTTCCTCCATTTTTTCGTCCATTTCCGGCATTTGTACGTGCTATACGCATACACACATAAATAGACATACAACACAGACATACAGCCCATGCATACATACATACATACATACATACATACATACATACATGCATACATACATACATACATACATACATACATACATACATACATACATACATACATACATACATACATACACATCCACACTCACATAGAAACATACACATATGTACACCTACACACGTTACATACACATCCATATACATACACGCTTTCGCACTCACACAAATATGCATACACATGCACACACACGTACAACCATACATACACCTACACACATACGCCCACGCATACGCATACACACATAAATAGACATACATACACCTACACATAGTGACGCACTCATTCATAGTGACTGTATGTATGTATGTATGCACACATACATACATGCATACATACATACATGCATACATACATGGACATTCACGTATACAGGTAAAACAAAACCCTTAAAACGGCAGCAAATGCTGGGCGCAATGTCGTGAAGCACTTGTGTGCGTGCGTGGCGCATACTAAAATGCCGTGGTTGCCACCTACACGAATCCTTACGCGTCAATGCTGGAAATGGGAATCTCAGCTGTGTTACTGCTTCCTGCTCTGCTCTGACATCTCCTGCTCGCTGCACACGTTTCAACTAGTCGGCAGTGACAACGTGGCAAATTCGACGGATGAGTGAAAGGTCAGTCCTCGCCGGTGTCTTCATCTGGAGCGGTCGTACCTCCTCCTTCCTGTCGGCCTCCTCTTCCACTGTGTACCATTGTTGCTTCTTCCCAATTGTCGTCAATTATTTGCCTTTGCTGTCTAAGGTCTATACCATTTCCACATCAAATTGGACACGCTTCTTAGAAAAACATAACGCTTCTGAAATCATCTTTCAAATCAAAACAAGAGTCAGACATAAACAGGAGACTCTCCGAAGATGGTTACAATAATTTTCATGAAGAATTTGGTATAACTTTCTTTGATATTTTTAATTCATCTGCCCGGAAAAGTGAACGCACTGTTTCTAATTTTATAACATTTCAAATTTCTAGGGAGAAATTCTGTATTCAGAGAATATTCGAAAGTAGAAAAAGACAGCATTTTTCTGTTTCTTGCAGTCTAGAATAACATTGAATTTTTGTACTCTAATATATTCTAGAATAGTTTCGATGTTAAACTAGAAATTCTCCTAGATGGTTAGAGTGATTTTTTTCGAGGATATTTAACATGAATTTCTTCTAAAAAGTCTTGATTCATGTGCCCTAACAATCTATACACTGCATGAAATTTTATTTACGAACGAAAAATAATGAAGAGTTAAAGTGCAGAAAGGCAGATATTTGCTGGCACAATAGGAATTCAGCGTCATGCACTCGATTTGGTCTTCGCGATTTTTGTTTGATTGATAGCGTAAAAGTTGCTTGTTTGAAAAATGGATGTGAAGATATGTGTGATGTTTTTTGTAATTGAATTTTTTTATCGTTTACGTCTGTGTTAGTCCACGCAAGCAGAACCTTTGCTATCAATCGAATAAAGGTAGCAGCGATCTAGTGAATTGCATAGCCGATCTCTTCTTTTTAATGCACTAAACGATTGCCGCCTTCTTGCACATTAAAACAAATCCTACTTAGCTATTCTTCCTTGAAAAATAAAACTTTTATTTTATAAATTGTCAAGAAGATTGGATTGGACATGAATATGTCCAAAACGCAATTTATGGTCAACTAGTGGTGTGACACGGGACTCGTAAGGTTAAATGGAGTCGCTCTACAACAGGTCGACTCCTACGTCTATCTGGGAAGAGAGCTGAACATGGATAACGACCTCGCTCCTGAAATCGCCCGCAGGAGACGCGCAGCATGGGCAGCCTTCAGTTCGATTCGCGAAGTCACCGACGCGGTCAAGGATGCCGGCCTCAGGGCCTCGATATTCAGCGCATCCGTACTGCCTGCGATGTGTTACGCGACGGAAACCTGGCCCGACAACAAGACAATCGCCAGAGCAATGCAAACTACGCATCGTGCACTGGAGAGATGTCTTCTGAAGACAAGCCTTCGTCAGCAATGGCAAGAAGGCCTACGAAGCTCGGAGCTACGGGAGAAGTCGCAATTAGCAGACCCGCTGCAGTACATGAAGAAGTCCAAATATCGCTGGGCACCTGCTTCGACGAAAGGACGATAGATGGAGTCTCGGTGTCACAGAATGGCTCCCGAGAGACCATAAGAGACCACTGGGACGACCGCCAACGCGATGGGCAGACTCATTCTCAAGATCTTTCAGAGAGCGGAGTCTGCCTCACTGGATGCAAGCTGCCAGAGATCGAGCGGTCTGGAAGAGTTGTGGTCTCCGCTGAGAAGACCTCCAGCCGACAAAAGGACCATCAAAGTATCAAAATGAGTAATTATTGTCAAACAGAATGCTGTTCACTTATTGAGGAGGGCGATTTAAAAAATGTTCTTGAACAGATAAGTGTTCTAGCTATCTTGAAGTGCCTCTATTTCATACGAAAAAATATGTTTTGATTCGGAAGATGTTCAATTTGATTTCAAGGGCATAGGGCTTTGTTAGAAGAGTGTCCAATATAAGTTGAAAAGTGTCAATTTGACGTGGAAGTGGTATCCTTCAATGCCAATGTTCAAATACGTTTCAGAATTCTGCGCGCTCTGTAAGACATTTGAATTCTGCCTGAAAAGTATTGTTTGTTTGTTTGTTTCGACGACGCATGGCAGTGATCGTACTTGTTCCTTTGCCAGCGGGATTCTTATAGTTAGCCGGAGCATTCATTTATGGTCCGACGTCTTGTCATCGTCGGGCCTAGAAGTATTCCATTTCAAGTGGGTTTGTACACTCTGCGCCCACACTCAACGGAATTTTTAAATTTTTGATGGCGGTCGAGAGAAAGGCCCCTATTCATACAACTTTCACTTCAAACTGGAAACTTTTCAAGCAGAAATAAACAGATCTATAGTCGAAATAGACACCCTATACAAAGGCGGAGTAATCTTATGGACCCATGTCGAGAACCTGAGCAACACTGAGAAGTGGGGAGCTGCACATAACCAATCAGAGTAGCGACTGAACACATGCCATCCAATGAGACTATCAACCACGTACGCTCTCTGTGAATAGCATAGCCATTCGATGCTGCCTGATTGGCTTCCACCTTCCAATGCTGTCCATTTTCGCGACATGGGCCGGCTTTTGTTTTAAGAAAATTTATAAGAAAATTCTCTGACAAAGATTTCTGTTTCTTAAGAAGAAATGTGTACATTTTTGTATGAGCATAGAATTTCTATTTCTTTTGCCAAAAAGAGTGCCTTAAGTACATGCTAAAGTGTTCCGACACAAAGAAGTTCCAGTGCGAAGAGATTCTGCTGTGCTCTCCTTCAGAACACTGCAATATTTATTCAATTGATAGTGTAAATGCTATTTACCTAAAGTTATACAGTGGAGAACGACGGCGTATTTATTTTACTGTGCTGTTGCTATTTCTAGATTTGCGCAATGCATAAACACTACCATTCAAATAGAAATGCAGTGAGCAGAGTCCACGGCGCAATCTCTCCCTATAGCACACCAGCAGGTTCAACGATCTCCAGCCTGTAAGGATAAACCTAATAATTTTGATTGAGGTCTAATGATAAGAATTTGCAGTTTATTCTAACACTATGTTTTAACACATTTGCTTAAGCCTGGAGCGGCTGGTAGAGAGGCTATGTGTTGTTACAGGATGTTTTGTTGCGATCAAAACTCTTGCGCAAGGCAGGACTCGAACCCGCATCTTCTGCTTTCCGGGCAGCGATGTTCCAACACGGTAGACTTTCTTCTCAGCACGCCCCTCACAAGGGAATTTTTTTTGGGAACGTTTTCTCTGAAAAACATATTTTTAACTTGGTCAGACAATATCTATTTAAACTTCACTACGCTTGACCTGGTTTGCAAAATGATCACTTCATTTCTAAAAGTGTCCCGCTTAAAATGAAAATGAAGTAAACCAACGTACAATTTTATAGGGAAAGGTACCCTGTTGTCCTCCCCTTAGACAAAAAATGTTTAAAATAAAAATATGGCTACGGATTTGTGGCGTGGAAGAACATATATGTTGGTCGTCACTCACTCAATCAATGAGCTCTTGAGCAATTTCACGAAAAGGGGATGATAGAGAAAAGATCACTTGGTCCCTCTATTCTGGAGTTGCTCTGGGTTTGCTCCTATTTTGCACGAAGTTCAAGAATTTTTTAGAATCCAGCCTCGTAGCTTTAAAGAGCACAAGCTATAGGTGTTTTGTGGAGATCCCGCCGCATGTTAGCTCAATTCCGAGCACAACGTGTCAATTTTAACGGAAGAGAGCGGCGGCTCTCGAATTAGAATCTGATTCGCGCCATGAGGTACTTTTTTATGGAGTACCATAGGGTATCATTGGTGACTTCTGCTGCAGGCACATGTGACATAGTAGGAGGCCAAGTCGCCGGCTGGCGCGTGCACACGAAATCGATCGAGAGTTCGGTTCCCGCCCGGTTCAACTATACCTTATATCTCCATGAAGCCAGTGAATTAGTATTAACATAATCGTCGGAAGGACGAAGCACTGATTCATTCCTTGATTGGCAAGCACAAATCACGATGCAGGTCAAATACGCCCAAGTGCCTTAGTACAATAAAGCGTGACGAGTTTGAGTGCACGGCGTATCCCAAAAAAAAGTTTGTTGTGGCCGACTTTTAGTTTTATCCGACACTGCTAAGAATAGAGGCCTCAGCTGCGCTACCGTGTCCGCTTCTGGGCTCTCAGCTCTTGCTATTTGCGCACGTTTCTACCGGTTAACATTGACAACGTGGCAATTCCGCTCGACGGGGGAGCATTCCTCGTTGATCCTAACCCTCTTCCTTTCGTCCTCCTAGGCGGTCGTGTCTTCCTATTCAGGTCGAATTCCTCCTTCAATCTGTACCCGCATTGTTTTTTCCCTTTTGATAAACAAACATTATAGATAAATATGATAAATAAATATACAACATATTGATAAATAAATATGATATAAATAAATATATAATAAATGTTTTTATAAATAAGCTTTTCGTTAACATCAATTAGTTTTGCATGACATGACGTCTCTACTAGACATTGGATCCGACGCTGTTTCGGATAATTCGGATCCGTCATTTTTTCCAATCCCTGGATAAAAGAGTTGTGTGAATAACGGCATTTTTGAAAAGCTTGGATCTTTGGGTAATTCAGATATAAGCCATTTTTAGCAGATCAAATTTTCAAAAATTTGGATAACTGGTTTTTGATCGGAAAACTGATATCGTATCCGATTCGGATATCCGACGTGAAATCCGAAGATATAAACAGTTATTTGGATCAATTGAAAATCTTTACTGTTAAGGCTACTTTTATCTGTATTATTCCGAAATCCGGAGCTTCTTAAAAATGTTATTAATCGCATACCCTTTTTAGCGGGGTTTGAAAAAAAAAATGACAAATCCTACTATATATGAGGTAGCAGTGTGTGTGTGTGTGTGTGCGTGTGCGTGCGTGCGTGCGTGCGTGCGTGCGTGCGTGCGTGCGTGTTTCCGTCCGTCACAACTGGAGTGGGGGTTGCCTGGCAGTTCAGTAGACGTACTGAGCACGTAGCCAAACGTGCCTGGCGGTTCAGCAGACGTGCTGAACACGTCGGCAACCGTGCATGGCGAACCGTAGACGTGCCGAACACGTCGGCAACCGTGAATTGCGAACCGTAGACGTGCCGAACACGTCGTCAACCGAGCATAGGCATTTCGGTGATCATCGACGGAAGGCCTTCACAGCAGGGGGGCAATCGATATCGATCGATATTATAGATTTTTTGTGGATGTCGTTTAAGCGGGACAAAACTTCAGCCGTGGGGTGATCGAGATCGTTGAACACGAATCTGAAGTCGACTAATCGATATCGATCGATATTATCGATTTTTTGTGGATGTCGTTCAAGCGGCACGAAACTTCAGCCCTGCGGGGTAATCGAGGTCGCCGAACACGAATCTGAAGTCGACTAATCGATATCGATCGACATTATCGATTTTTTGAGCATGGCGTTCAAGCGGCACGAAACTTCAGCCCTGGGGGTAATCAAGGTCGCTGAACACGAATCCGAAGTTCGTTTTTGAACTGTCGATCGCCAGCAATCGATATTGGGCAAATCAGCGTTTTTGTGGATGTCGTCCATTTTTTCGTTTTTTTCTAACTTGCCCTAATCGGTTAGGATGTTAGTTAGTTAAGATGTTCTTCCTGAGGAAACCATGACATAGGTGGCAGCTATAATTGATGATGAGAATTTATTGCCACGGCGAAGTCGTCAAGAAGCCGTCGGTGCGGAATTCCCAGCTTATCGAACCTTAATATTATTTCGGGGCTCGTGAAAGCACAGTCGGATGATGCACCGACTGCCGGGTTCACTCGATTTCAGGTTCCTGGTTCGAATTTCTCGTTCTGGTCAACCGAACCTTCCACCCTTCTGGGGTTGGTGAGTTGGTACCAGACTTCTCTTGGAAGGATAAAACACAGACATGTTCATCGACTGGCCATTGCACGTTAATATACAGCCCAAATATGCATCCAGATTGCCTCAGAAACATCCCGCCGTAGAAGTATGTAGAATACGTGGCGCATCCCAAAATAGACTGCCTCCTTTTGTCCTTTATTTTATTTTTATTATTATTCCAGATGAGGCGCGTGTAGCGCAGTCGGAGGAGGCGCGACTGTCGCGTGCACCCGATACCAGGTTCCTGGTTCGGATTTCCCGCCCAGGTCAACCAAGCCTTCCATCCCTCCGGGGTCGGTGAATTGGTACCAGACTTGTCTGGGAAGGATAAAGCGCTGACTTGTTCATCGGCTGGCCACCGCAAGTCATCGTATGGCCAAATACGCGTTCATTTCGCCTCCACGACATCCCGTAGAAGTAGAATGCGCTGGCGCATCCCAGAAGGGATTGAGTAACGCCGTCCTTGATCTTTTATCCTTATCCTTATTCCAGATGACTGTTGTGTTAATGCCTCACCACCGTCTATCAACATTCTACAAATTACGCCACAAGCCAAAAACATAACATCGCTTAATTTGTGAGCATGTCGGGTTCCAGACGGGTTCTACCTCGCCCGTATACTGAATACACTGGGAACGACGTAGGACGTTAGGGGAGAGTGCGTGCTTTTTATTCGTAGCAATTAGATCCACGAACCAGCTGCGGGTTCGTTTAATGATGAGGAGAGATATAGGAATGGTGCAAGTCGACATGTATTTTTGTTTCTTCCCAATTGACTTCATTACATTAGCTAGTGTTGGCTCTCAACCTCCCGCAGAACGATGAAAGAGACCTAGGATCCTGGGGCCAGATTCATCAACCGCTTATCGGTCGGTAACGATACATATATCGGTTGTCATGCCTGTACCTCTGTATCTCTGTACCTCTCTGTATCAAATACTACGTAGGCGGTATGGTGAATCCGCGGTAAGATGATACGAGCGGTATCGTTGATGAATCTGGCCCCTGATTACATTTGTCTAGGTTAGAAGGTTGCAAAATGCATCTTCTGATCGAATTCCGCTCTGTTAAAATTACTTGTTGAGCTGTTTGTCGCGCAATTTTCATTCCGGTTTCGTCATTCGGGTGCTAAGGAGGCAATGTTCTCGCTCCACGTGAAATAGACCATGGGTTCGATTTCCCACGGTGTGCCTTCGTTCCGCACGCTGTGGTTTATTTTCGACGAGGCGTTTTATTCCCATCTACGACGCATATTTCAGCGAGCCATCCAGCTACATAGGCTACGCTCTACTAAGGCGTTTCCCGAGGAAAAGCGTCGTATGTAAGAATGCTTGGATTTATCCTAGCAGGGAGAGGGGCACTTCATCCTGTTCTTCTGGTGTCAGTGGTGGAGTTGAAATCAAACCATTTCACCAGGACAATACTCTGAGTTAGTCTACAAGAACGGGCGCGTGTTGCGCAGTCTGGGGAGGCGCCGACTGCCGCCTGCACCCGATACCAGGTTCCTGGTTCGGATTTCCCGCCCAGACCAACCAAGCCTTCCATCCTTCCGGGGTCGGTGAATTGGTGCCAGTCTTGTCTGGAAAGGATACAGCGCTGACTTGTTCATCGGCTGGCTACCGCAAGTCATTGTATGGCCAGACACGCACAGAAATCGCCTCCACGACATCCCGTAGAAGTAGAATGCGTGGAGCATCCCAAAAGGGATTGAGTAACGCCGTCCTTTATCCTTTATCCTTTATGCTTTAGTCTACAAGAGGACCTTCCTTCGAAGTTTCCTAGTCGGGGGAGACTTTCCCGTTAGTGTCTGCATCGCTTTTGTAGCGGTGCCCCACTTCAGACGGGACTCGAACCCTGCGAAATGGCGAAGAGCATTCGCGCCCGATCAGCAGGAGGTGCGCGTTCGAGTCCCGCCTGGCGCTAAAGTTTTGATCGGGACAAGACATCGTTGTGACAGCATGCATCATCGAATCAGCCACTTGAGTCTTAAAGAAAAAGAAGTGGAAGCAAACCTTACAAAGATAACACCGTTGACCTCCGAGAGGACCTTTTTTGTAATTTTCTAACTGAGACAGGCCTCAGTTTCACATTTGTTTCAGTTTTCTAGCCGTGCCTCCTCCGACCTGGATAGGTTTGAGCCAACGATAGACTATGATTCGAACGTAGACGACGTCCACATAGTAGTCCTCGAGGTAAAGTTACCATGGGTGGATTTGATGCAGGAGGGACAGGTCACAGCAGAGAGAAGGCAATAATGGCGAACAAAAAAGCAGTAAGCAATTTGAAATGAATGCTGAGATTTTGAATGAATGAAGAAGTATAAGGTTTTTATTTGTTCTGGGTTATCTTATTGTTGGAATCGATACCAGCAAATCATGGGGTTCCTCCACCTTCTGAAATCGGTTGAAATTCTTCCTTTTTTGCGGCACCCCGTCAGAGAACCTGCAGCTGTGCGTTCAGATCCTTCACTGTGCGCAACTCATGAGGAACCGTTCATTGACGAAAGCCGCTTCTTCGAATCGGAACCAGCCGCGAACGCTACGATGAGCAGCGTCGCTGTCGTCAGGATCGTCACCCGTATCTCTTTTTGACCCGGTCGACACAAGGCATTAGCCTGTTCACGGTAGCTAGCATTCGTGCACTTCATGTCGAAGATGAATTCGGACGACGTTACCTTCGCGTTCTTCGTCGCCCTTCAATCTCTTCTGAATCGACAGGATCCCGCTAGACGAGTGGTCCTTATTCCATGTGCAGATAAGCAGAACCCTATTATCCTATTTTAGTTCAGTTTCCGGATGTACGTGATGTTATTCAGCGAAGCTCATTGTCATCGCTCGTTGTGTTGAGTGTGCAATTACAGCTTTCAATCCGTAATATTATACAATTGTAAACAGTGCAATCATTTGTTGAATTAAAGTATTCCAAGAAAGTCTTACTAAATTTTTTCAACAAAAATTATTTTGACCTGCTTGGAAAATCTTTTGTTTAATCTAGACGATGCTCATTTTGATCAAAAAGTTTGATTTCAGAAGCGTCAAGCTTGCTTGGAGCAGTGTCCTTGCTCTTGGAAATTGTCCAATTTGACGTGAAAAAAATCTTCAAAAGATAATAAAATAATTTTGCTACAAAGTGAGTGGCACGCTGTTCTGGTGCGTCTATCATTATATTCCTTGTGGCTTAGTGAAGCGCAAAAGCCCAGAGAGTAGGGTAAAAAAAGACAAGGATGAAGGAAGGCGTTACTTTTGGGTTGCGCCAGTGCATCCTACTTCTACGGGATATCGTGGAGGCGATATGAATTTGTATTTGACCATACAATGACTTGCGGTGGCCAGCCGATGAACAAGTCAGCGCTTTATCCTTCCCAGACACGTCTGGTACCAATTCACCGACCCCGGAGGGATGGAAGGCTCGGTTGGCCCGGACGGGAAATCCGAACCAGAAACCTGGTATCGGGTGCATGCAACAGTCGGCGCCTCCTCCAGCTGCGCTAAATGCCCCCCTCCCAGAGAGTAGAAAACGAAAAAAATAATCCAGCAACATCGTTCAAAATAATCACTGAAAGAACTATTTTGTAAATTTTTGCTTCCACGAACTAGGGGGGATTTTTGAAACTTAAAAGTTCTCTCACTAAATCCGGTAGCAGGTCAAGGTTTTGTCTCGAAGGGTTTTCTTCTGGCAAACCACTTGATTGCCAAAGGCTTCAATTAAAATCCTTCGAAAAGCTGGTTTACTAGACCTTGCAGAAGAATTCCGTTGTTCCTCCTCGTCGTTATTTTGTTGTTTAACCCTTTCACGACATTGTCCGACGATGTCGTCGGACATCATCATAAAAAAATAGTTTATGGAAAATTGTCAAGCATTTAGGAGTACAATATTAATCAATGACTCCACTAATATCTACGGTCAAGACGGTCCTCGTTACTGTTTCTCATAATTAACAAATAATACAATTAAAATAATTCAAATAATCAGCGCGCGGGAAAATGCGCGATGCCCCACGCGGCAGTCACCCGAAAATCTCGCGAGTCGTGAAAGGGTTAACTGACGATTAAGTCAATCTGTTTTTATTTGTAGCCGTGGAACATTGAGGGTTCTAGAGTTCCTTGAGCTTGTGCTAACCACTACAAAGAGAAGAATTGAAGGAAAAAAGAGAAAGCAAAAATTACACGTTGAAGTCGCGCTCACGATATCCCGTAGAAGTAAAATGTATGGCGCTTCCCGCAAGGCGATTTCCTAATACCGACCTTTATTCTCCACCCTTTTATTCACTGCACAGCTGTAAATAGAGAAGCTAGTGTTTGGGGCCGAGCGCGTTCGTTGAGTTGTTGATCCACTTGGCAGAGGTTTACACGTGGCGCTTACCCTCGATGGAGACATGACGAGTAGAGTCAAAAATGGCCAGCAAATAGGATGTGTGATGTGAAAAAAAATCAATGCCTATCAAATGTTCATCCATTTTTCCCAGTGGTCGACGTGATCATTGGTACGTGGTATACACTGGATCCGTTCGGAAAGCGGATGATAATGCTAATTTTACGGACCCTGGATTTTTGAATGATTTTGATTGTGCTATCTAAATCGGATATCCGAAAATGATTCATTCGAAACCAGTGTATAGTATAGTTGTGCTCTCCCGAAAGTTTCGAATTACCGAATATATTCGAATAGCGACGAACTTCGAATATTCGAAAATCGCGTTTTTTCAAGCATTCGAATTCGAATACATTCGAAAATCGCGTTTTTGCGAACGTTCGAATAGGAATATTCGATTTCGAATAGAATTATTCGAATTCGAATGTTCGAGCATTCGGGCACAACTATAGTATGTAGCGGGTTTGAACGAAATCATCTATGGCCGTGGAGTCCCAACAACTCTCAAATTTTTGATGCTTATTAAAATTACCGGGCCCTTGGTAGCGCAGTCGGAGAAGCCTCTGGCAGTCACTTGCATCCTTTGTAGATGTTCTTGGTTCGGATTTTTACACCTTTTCCGTTTTATGGTGATTCGTTCTCAGAGATTTCAGATCACATTTTGAGATTGAGAGCAGCAAATTTGTCGACGATACGATTACCATTTTCATGTCGAACTGGAACTTTTCAAATCAAACTGTACACCCTTCTCAGCTAGTCTAGAACTTCTGAAATCAAAGCGAACTCTTTCAAATTGAAATGAACTTCTCCTTCTGCATTAAAATAAAGAGCCTCCTGCAAAGCTCAGAAAAAAATTTTCAAGAAAAAATTTAGCATGATTTCTTCGATATTTCAATTCAAATACCTAATAAGTGGACGCATTGTTTGAAATTTCAAAAAATCTCATTTTATGGGAAAAATAATGTTTTAGAGCCTGATTTAAGGACAAGAACGCTGGCATTTTTTTAATGACAAAGCAGCAGAGTGCGCCATGCCGTTTTCTAAGACGTGGCAAATTTTATTCGATTGACAGCAAGATTTCTGTTTGCAAGGAGTTTTACACTTGTAAACCATGTAACAAGAACAATTGTGAAGAACACACATAGCCTCATTTACACTATCAATCAAATAAAAATCGCGACGAGCCTTTCGAGTGCATGGCGCTACTTATCTTTTAATGCGCTATATGACTGCGCCACTGCTGTGCTTTCTTTATTTATGTTTTTTCTCAAAAAATAAATAAATAAGAAGTTTCGAAAATTATTACACTTAAAGTGCTCCGCCAAGCCTATCGGCGTGCCTCGCACTTGCGCGCTTCGCGCGATGTTGCAGGATCACTAAGACCTTTGTTATACCATCGCTCACCCCGAGCGACTCCTAACGATATGCTCTCATATCGATTGGGCGGCGCGATGGAATCGATAGGCTTTTGTCATACCATCGCTCACCCCGAGCGACCCCTAACGATATGCACCCATATCGATCCCATCCCGCTGCCCGATCGATATGGGAGCATATCATTAGGCGTCGCTCGGGGTGAGCGATGGTATGACAAAGGCCATACAGGTGCAGATCATTAGGCGCCGCTCGGGGTGAGCGATGGTATGACAAAGGCCTAAAGGCCTTCGCACACTTTCGCCGCCACGAGGCAGCCCTATCTTTAAGCATGGGGCAGAGACGCAGAATCGCCTCGCGAGGCAAAT
The DNA here is from genome assembly GCA_947359475.1 of Heligmosomoides polygyrus bakeri. Lineage (NCBI taxonomy): Eukaryota > Metazoa > Nematoda > Chromadorea > Rhabditida > Heligmosomidae > Heligmosomoides > Heligmosomoides polygyrus. The sequence goes on from OX375870.1 coordinate 84,830,884, forward strand.
CGATATCTATGGCAATCGTGGTGCCGCGCCGCGTGGAAGTGTGCGAAGGCATTAAGCGAAGGACAATCACATCGAGCTGGCTGCTCTACTTGTACAGCTTTCTTCCCTACCTAGGAGTACAAAAGGCTCGCAGTACGTACAGTATATAGTATGAAAGGGCGATCTATTGGTTCCTCACTACTGGTCCTCCCCTAGTGAAGCGGTCCCCCATTACTGGTCCTCCTCAATGATCCACCCTTAGCGGACGACGTCTTCGGCACACCTGATTCCCCAGGCACATTGAACGACGTCTTCGGCACGTCTACCTGAATCCCAAACACGTTGAGCGAAGTCTTTGGCACGTCCTTTGAGTCCCAGGCACGTCATGCGACATATTCCGCACGTCTTCTGAATCCCCTGGCACGTAGAAGACGTCTGGGTATTCACTGCTATTTTCGTGCCCCGTAATTTGATCAGTATCGATAGATGGCAATCGAAACTTTAAAAACGAACTTCGGATTCGTGTTGAGCGAACTCGACTACCTCCAGGGCTAAAGTTCCCAGGCAGAGAGAAGACGTCTGGGTATTTTTCGCTATTCTCGCGTCGTAATTTCCCCCCATTTTCCCCTCGAATTTCCCCCCCCCCCCGAATTTTCCCCTATTTTATGATTTCTACGACGGCGCCGATCGATAGGATGTCTCATCGTTTAGCGCGTTATTATAGAGTATGATTGAGGCAGGCAAACTAAAAAATTCAAAGAAAGTTATACCATGTCTTGCTTGAACAAAAAATTTAATTATCTTGTTAAGTCTGTAGTTTAACCTGCCTGAAGGGTTTGATTTCAAAGGTCTTAAAGCTAACTTAGAAAAGTATCCAGTTTGATTTGACAAGTGCCCAAATGGACGCGAAATTGGTATATTTTAGGCTAAGCACGTTATTTTTACAATATTTTTTCCGGTTTCACTTCAGGTGCAGCAATGAATGAATGACTGAATGAATGAAAATCGACAACCGTTAATTGTACACCCCTGATTCCGAAGGAGCCATCTTGGTGGAGGCAGTGCGATTATGGCCGTACAATGTGTATTTGTAGAGAGACCGAGCCGTGCTCGAGACCGCAGCCGGCCGGCCACCAGCGCTCGCTACTGGTTTCAGCGTTCGTTCGTTCGGTTCGTCGTCGTGATTCAGGCTACTGCTGCTGCTGCTGCTGCTGTCTGTGTGTCTGTGTGTGACTATGCGAGTAACTGCATAGCCGTTTTGAGTGCGCACGTTGCCACTTATCTCTCCACACACATTTGTGTGCACTGCACTCGCAGCGTTCGCGAAAGGTGAGACCTATGGAATTCACGCCTGCTGATCGTTTGCTCCTCCTTTTTCCGTCACTCTCGTCTCACGATTACTGGAGATCAGAGGCAACCGGTTGCGCCGGTGGGGTGGTAAATTTCATTCGAGACCTCCTTGGATCTCATTGAGTGGTCAGTATTTTCCTCTTCTTCTTCTAGAGATCTAACTCCTCAACAACTTCTTCATATCTCTTGCTGAAACGTAGAGTGGAGGACGCTCCTACTTTGATCCATTCAAGCCTTTAAAATTTCTATGTCGTACCAAGAAAGATGGTTATTCTAGCAGATTCGGAGAGCCCAGAAACGCCGTCCTGGCCCACTATTGTGTAAGAGACCACAATTATAGACGGCAGTGGTAACATCGAGAGCTATTTCCACGACCTGTACCCCACCACCACGTTCTCGAATTTGGCGAAAATCTCGTTGAAGTTTCAACATTGTTTGCGGCGTCAAACACATTTTCAACCCACTTTTCTACCAACTTTCTTCACACATTCGCACTGTGTTTTTAAATGTGTTCAGGTGTCTGCTATTAAAACTTCAATTATAGTATTAAAACTTGTAGGTGATTTTTTGCACATGTATTTTTTGTAAAATATTTGCGATAGCTTTCCTGCTCCTATATGAAAGTTGAATATTTGAAGGATCTTATTTTAAAGAGAAACCATCGAAGAAAAGAAGGTTTAAAAGAAAAACCAACAAAATAAAGAAAAAATTCTGTTAACTTTTTCTTTTTCTATAGATGGTTCGGAATCCCTTCTTCGGTGATTATCAAATGTATCCAAATTTCACCAATTACCTTTACCCAGGGCACGTGTAGCGCAGTCGGAGGAGGCGTCGACTGTTGCGTGCACCCGATACCAGGTTCCTGGTTCGGATTTCCCGCCCAGGCCAACCAAGCCTTCCATCCCTCCGGGGTCGGTGAATTGGTACCAGACTTGTCTGGGAAAAATAAAGCGCTGACTTGTTCATCGGCTGGCCACCGCAAGTCATTGTATGGCCATATAAGCATTTAGATCACCTCCACGACATCCCACAGAACTAGAATGCGTGGCGCATCCCATAAGGAATTGATTAATGTCATTCTTTACCAATTATATTTATTCTTTTCATCATTACCCTTTTTATTGCTTTCATACCGAAGTTGAAGCTTTGCCGACGACTACGATTTTGACATGCGCCCGTTTGAGAAAGTTTATTATTTAATAGTTGGGCGTATCGTAGCACAGTCGGAGTAGGTACCGACTCTTGCACCGAGTCATGGTTCTTGGTTCGGCTCCCGGCCAATTCAATTAATCTCTTCTTTCCAATTTCTACCTCTGCAATGTCCGAACGTAGTAGCAGGTCTGTTAGGTATAGACATGTCAGTGAATTGCCTATCGGTTGACAACCGCAAGTCATCGTATGAGCCTAGTGTTTGCTTAGATCGTCTCTTTCCATAGAGATAGGTGCATCTCAAACATTGGTTTCATTTTATTCACGTCCTTCTCAGACGCTGATATGAGAAAGAAATCAGGCACAAAAGCCAAAGAGCGAGAACATCAAATCACTTTTCCAATCATATCTCGAAACCCTCTAACAGCCATCAGATTTTTTTCATTTTTTCAGATTTTCTTAATCATTAATCGTCTGCAATGTATTACCATTCCGAAGTCGGGGCATTTACATAACTCGAGATCTTCACTCATGTCTGCTTAATGAATTCTAGTAATAGCGCATTCAGAAGACTATGGACAGCTGGCAGATCGGGCGTTAGTTGCCAATGTCGTGCACGTCTCCCTTCTTGTACAGCAAGACGGCACTGCTGGTCCTCCACTGGCAAGGAAAGGGTCTGAAGCTAGAAAGTTAGGTAGAAAACCCCTAAAAATAGTATAGACGTCAAAATCCTTTAAATCTCAACCAATCGGATAGAGAGCGAAAATTCTGCACAGCACGAGAGCCGAATCCCCACCTCCCTCGCGTGAAGCAACGTCACTATCCACTGCTCTCCGAGCCGCTTGCCGGCAGAGGCCCCCGGGCGTACAAGACCCCCGAACTCGTGAGGCTCCGATTCCATTGTAACTTCAAGCACCCCTATTCCTTGGATTTAACGACTTGGCGAAAAGAAACACATTTTTATACTAAAATTGAGGTGTGGGGATCCCGTTCGGACATACGCTTCAGACCCTTCCCTTGTGAGGTGGGACCTTGCACTCCCACAGGCAGCGCGTGAAGAGCCGAGCGAGGGTGTTGATGAGCACTGGCGGGAGGTTCTTCAGGTGATCAGCTCTGTTCCTGTCGGGACCAGGTGCCGTACGTTTCTTCACTGACGAGAAGGCGTGTCGGATCTTGGAAAGGAGAATGGAGAGGACGACGCATCCATCCTGCGGAAGATGGCATGTGGGCAGGTGGACGTGGCTATCGAAGAGATTGGAGTAAAAGACGTGGATAACCTTCTCCATGGTCCTTCTAGAAGAGGTGGTGGTTCATTAGGGCTGTTACAACGAAGTTTTGATCGCAACAAAACTTCGTTGTAACAGCTTACAACCTCGATACCAGCCAACTGAGGCTTAAAGAAACTGATTTGAATTGTTCATTAGGGCGTCAAAGAGCGGTGATCTTGGCCTGGAAGTTGGCGAAGTTCCGACGGGCATTGCGGATGATCGAACCTGCCTAATCGCAACGTAACAAATCGTATGTTTACGTCAGCTGTGGGACAGATTTGACTCACTAAGTAAATGATATTGATCGGGAAGCCACTGTCGATCGATTTATCGATATTTGACAGCTTAGGAATGGAATTCAAACGAAGACATTTTACTTTTTATTTCACTTTACACGAATACAAATGCTTGTTGATCGTTGGGCTTAAAATCAAGCCATGGATGCAGCCATAGAGCCATGGATATATAGCCATGATAGCCAACAATATGAGCAAAATTATAAATGAGGATATTAGTCGTCCCCTTTAGAGGTGAGCTGCTCACCCCACTTTTACGGGACGTTGTGATTGAAGCGTTTTTAGCAACTACAATACCTTTTAGTTGCCAGCCGATGGAAAAAAATGTTTTTCCTTCATAAACATGTCCGGTACCACTATGTCACCGACCCCAGATGGGTTATCCTGGGTGGGAAGTAGAAATCGCGAACTTCGAAACGGGCTGCACGCGACAGGTGGCACCTATACCGTCTGCGCTACCACGCACTACCAATATTGGCAATCATCCGTTACAAGGGCGAAGCCCCTGTCAGTAGTTCGGCCGCCAGACTTACAAACGATGAAAGGAGCGCAGCAACCTTTTCAAGTTTCACCGTCACACCCTGCATATTCCCAAGGCGCACGAAGATGGTGAGAAGGGAAAGTGCAGTGGAAGAGGGCAGCACAGAGTGCGGCAGGGGATGGTGGTGCCCAGTTGTGGATTAAGAAAGGGTTACGTCAATTATCTCTCCTGCAAACCGGTATGCAAGCGAGAGGAAAATTCGCAGCCAGCGAGAGCTGGGTCGCGCGGCGAAGGTGTCACATCTTGTCCCAGCCCACCTCTTAGCGGGGGGTAAGTTCAACCGGTTAGTTTCGCTAGCCGGCCGTGTGGCCAGCCGAGCGCATCCATGAAGTTCAGTGCCACCGAGTTCTTCTAATCGTTCACTCTTAACAGCATTGCCCGGAAAATATTGCTGAGCTCCTTTTCATCCTAGAGCGTTCTCTTGTAATAAACCACAGTTTTTTGTCAAATTTCATTTGAATCCGTTGCTGTCCGATTGGTCCATTCTGATGTCTGTTTCACTTTTCTGTGTCATCGTTAGTTTTTGTTTCTTGAATATGGCATCCACGCGTAACCAAAATCACATTATTTGATTAAAATATGGTTAAATGTGATCGACTTATTAATCTTATTCTAATTTTACAACCATTCATTGGTTCAGGCTCCTTGTATTTAGACTCCTGAATGGCAGCACAATGCTGAAAAATACGAAATTGCAGTGCATAATGATATTTCTTGAATCGTTTTTTTTTTGCCGATTTTTAAAAAGCAAGCTTGTCCTCTAATCTTTCGCGATCAACTGATTTTCTCACGCTTTCGGCACAATAATTTCGCTTTTGCTAATCTTCAAAAACCAACTTTTGCTGTATTCCTTTTGCCCAACTGATTTGTATCACTTCTGACTCAATAAATGCTCTATGTTCCATTATCACGGCTCGTGTAGAGCAGTCGGAGAAGGCGCTGATCTCGCGTGTATCCAATACCAGGTTTCTGGTTCGGATTTCCCGCCCAGGCCAACCAAGCCTTCCATCAGTCCGGGGTCGGTGAATTGGTACCAGTCCTGTCTGGAAAGGATACAGCGCTGACTTGTTCTTCGGCTGTCCACCGCAAGTTAATGTATGGTCAAATACGCATTCAAATCGCCTCCACGACATCCCGGAGAAGTAAAATGCGTGGCGCATCCCAAAAGGGATGAGTAACGCCGTTCTTTATACTTATCCTTTATGTTCTGTTATGTTATATTTTGTTGCTCCGCGTGAATTAACAAAATTGTGCAGGATTATTTTGTTCATTTTTAACCTGTTCTATGAGCCCACATAAGGTGCTGTTGGGAATCATCGTATTCCTTACTAAACGGCTAGGTCTACTTTCTCAAATTAGAACTATCAGAGCTGACCTTTAAAATAGTGAAAGAAAATGGTCGGTATTAGTGAAAGCGCGGCGCATCCCACTTCAATAATGCAACGTTTTGGGGCTCTTCGAAATATTTGTTGGTTGAGTCAGCAATTTTCGCATTGATTTGCTGTTGCTGCCAGGATGTAAGACTTCACTGGACTTCTCGCAGATTTGAATCCAACTTTTTTGAACGCAATGATGCCTCCCACCCTGTCATCTGCGCCACAGGATCCTTTGGCACTAGCACCTTTAATAAACATTTTTCGGGCTTCAATTTCATTTTACTTTTTGTAAAAAAATCGTCTATTTTAAACTTTTACTTTTATTTTACATTTTTTATCTATTTTATACTTTTGTTCTATTAGATGAACCAGCAAGATTTTCTATATCGTCTGAGCTATAAAAAAAATCCCGTGGATATGGTTCACTTCATTCCTTCTCTTCAGTTGCAATTTCAAATTTAAGTTTCTTGCTCTACAACGTCTTGTTTTTGAAGGGTTTAGCCTTTTACAGGTTTGTAATAGAAATGTAAATAGTTGAACCAAAGAAGGAATTCGACAGAATTAACACGGTTACTAAAACACAAGGTATGCAGTAGCGCAGTCGGAAGAGGCGGCGGCTGTCGTCTTCACCCCGATTCAGGTTCTTGGTTTGAGTTTTCTTTCATCTTACCGGGTTAGTGAGTTCATTATTACGCCACTGCTTTAGCAACTCTCGAAGACCACAGTGCTGAGCCAAGAATGCGCTGCTTATCTCATAGTCAAATACGCCCACAAATAGCCTCCACGATATTCCATACAAGTAGAATGCGTGGCGCATTCCACAAGGGAATTGACAGGCACCGACCTCTATCTATACTATACTAAATGTTCTATAATTTTTTCTTTTATTGTCAACTGTATTCCTTCTCTTTGCTTATAAGCTTCAGTATGGGGCTATGCACCGTTTTAGTCACTTATTTTTTGCCTTTTATAGAACTGAACCTCTAGACATTTGTACCATGAAAATTATTTTAAAAAATTAACATGAATAATAAGACACCCCTTAAACACCCTTCCCCGGAGACCTCAGTGTCGGCCCAGGAGTGCGATGCTCAACTTCAGAAGTTGGCCGACGGAGTCGTCAGAAGATAGCCAAACTTGGAATTCAAGGAGAGCATGAGGTAGGGGACGGCTTATCCCATGCTTCTTATGTTCCAGACTTGACTCCTTCTGAATACCGTCTATTTTCTGCCGTACCTCAATTCGATATCCGAAAGGCTCGAGTCGATGAGGCGTATGGTCGGATAGTTCGCAACATCCGAACCCACAAGCCACTTTTAGGCCTCTCAAGGCGAAGAACGGGTCGAAACTGTAAGCCGCTCAATGAATACTGATCCACTTTACAACCTCGTTTGGCACAGAAGCAATCGAAACCACCTATTTATTTATTTATTTATTTATTTATTTTGCGCCCTGAAGCATCCTCCTCGCGACAACAACTTCAATGTGAGAGCTCGAGAGGTCGTCCCACGTTTTCCACTCGCACTCGCCACATTTCTGGGTCGAGGTATTCGAAGAACTGGCCGACCATTGAGCACATGCTCTAGACTGTGATAAAGACTGCGTAGAGGATTGAGTTCGTACTGTTGTAAAATTGTGATTTTTTTTTTGAAAAAAAAAGAAAATCAGGTCACGCCTTTCTCTTCAACCCAACGCATGACACTGTGATCCGGACCCGCGCGACCAAATTCGGCACTTTCGCTCACCGCTATTGCCTTGAAGGTTTCGCTCGTCGCTGTGCACATGAATAGGGATATTAGCATAAGAAAATAGGGCGTTGGAGAAAGGACGCGAACTTCCATTCAGCGACGACCGCGGCTGTACGCAAGAACTCCAGCACCTGCGTAATCGGAGACAACACACAATGCGCATTACCAGCTTCAACTACTCTCTGAACTCCTGTTGAACGAGCACAGTACTCCAGAATAAGGAATAATGCGAAGAATACGGCGTGAGTCAATCACTCCTAGAATGCGTCATGCACTCTGCTTCTACGGGATGTCGTGGAGGCGACTTGAATGCGCATTTGGCCATACAATGACTAGCGGTGGCCAACCAATGGACAAGTCAGCGCTTTATCCTCCCCAAACCGAAAATGTGGTATCAACTCAACGACCCCGGAGGAATGGAAGGCTTGGTTGGCTTGGGCGCGAAATCCGGAGCAGGAACCTGGCTTACGACATCCGGCACCTCTTCCGACTGCACTACACGCGCCCATCACGCCGTTGTAGGAACGCAAAGAGATCGTTTAATGTGCTCCGACGCGCAATGCGATATAGTGATAAGCTCTCGTATCGATTTATCATGAAGCGCGATCGATATGTAAGGTTATCACCCCGTCGCGCGTTGCATGCGCACTAAACGATCCCTAATAGACAGTGATGATCCTGATCATTTGAGGCCAGCCGTGATTGCTTCACGCTGAAAAAGATCTGTATGCTAGTCTAGGTGGCGTTTCGAGAACCTTCTACCACATTTTGGTACGAGCTAGCGGTTCTAGTTGCGAATGTGAGCAGCAATGGTAGGTTAGAACGCGCATCTATGCTGACAAGGAATGATATGGTCGACTGCATGGCATGTGTTCGGTCGTTGCCTGATAGGTTATGATTGGCCGGCGCGTTTTTTCCTCCAGATGCTGCTCTCATTCCCGACATGTCCATGTCGGGAATGTGGGCAGCATTGGACATGTCTAGAAATTGTTCTATATTCTCGCATCGCATTTATACTCGACTCACTCGGCAGCTTTCGCGTAATTTGCTCTGTGACTCGTTTCTCTGGTGACAAGATGAGCGTCCTTAATTGTAACAGTTCTCAAGAAATTCATTTCTGTGGCAGGTTTCACGTCGCTCCTCGTCGTCTTTTTGCGACATGGAGCGAGCTATGTCTCAGCACAATCCGAAGAACCTGGTCAGCCGAATTTTACAGGTAATTTCTCTCTTCTATGTTCACTTGATGGATCTGAAACCATTATTCATCTGCCTTCATTCAGGTAGCACTCGGTTTGTTCGTGACGACAACTGATTTGCCACCGTATCCGAATAACCACGAGAGTCTGTCGTATGATTGCTCCTTCGATAGCGACTGCAGGTTTGGCATTACAAGCGCCGTGGGTTTCGGGAGAAGGGCCAATTGAACGGCTCTCCACTGCGAACCATTAAATTGGTTCAAAACGTGCGCCTTCAAATTTTTTCGCGAGATCCTGTAGTCGTGGAATGCCTGGCTCATTCCACAAATAACGTCGATTTCTATGCCTTTTGAATTTCACACTGATTTTCAGATGGGCGTCCATTGGAAACACAATGGATCACTGGAGAGTTGCTCGCGGTGAACCCGAAAGTTTGCTGTGGCTCGCAGCAACAGGGACAATGCAGCTTCCAAGTAAGGCATTCCTAACCTATAAAATCCTTCTATCTATAAAATAAGATATCTGACCCACCAAGCTGTGCGTCTGTCCGCATGTCTGCGCAAAATTAATAGCCGCTCGGAGGCTTTCACAACAACTCTGCCGCTGTTATTAAACCATGCTCAGAATTAACTGCTTGAAGTAAAAGTCACACGAGTATCTACTCGGTAGACATGCTTCACGGCGATAAACTCTACTAAATGAATTACTGATATTGATCGATATTATCGATTTTTGTCTATAAATGGTCGTCGGAATTTCGAATCACATAAATATTCTGGCTGGGGAATAGCCTTCACAGCAGGTATACAACATGCATAGGTCTAACTTCCACACTTATCGCAACTTTATAGAATGCAGTTTTCTCAGTGGCGAATGTGAAGGCATAATAAAGCATACTAAGCATAAATTTTGAAACATATTTTATTTTTGCAGACGGCTTTGGATGTAAACCTTTATGAATCTTGTGTCCTTGTTTTCTGCGCGTGTGAATGAGTGCAAATAACGTCTGAAATTTTTAAAAATGTATTAATTATTAAACAAACTATCTGTACCAAATAAAATTTATTGTCGATTGGTGTCCACAAAAATATCCGTTAAAGTTGGAATGTACCAAGTGTATCGCCATTGGATCTGTTTCGTATATTTTTTTTATTTTTTTATATCAAGCAAAGTCAATGTCAATCGATAGTATCGATTTTGGATGAAAGTTGGATACAGGTTTGCGATGTTAGAGTTTATTTTGTGAAAATGAAAAGGGTTGCAGAGACAGGCACCTGGAAAATGTGCACTTTTGCAAAATTCCTGGATTCTATGTACATGCTTTCGTGTTCAACCACAGATTGCGAAGATGAATTGATTGATTGATTGATTGATTGATTGATTGATTGATCAAGGCGTTTAGGAAACCACAATTAAATCGCCGGATGAAATTGGATTCGCTGTCTAATACTTAAACTACACACTACATTGCTCCCTTTCTCTTTCAGGGGATCCCTTTTTGCTTATTGAACAGCGAGGAAATCCAGTTGACGTCCTCATGACAGACGAAATCGCGTGTCAGAAGGAATCGGCCGATTTCTCATTCGTCTACTGGACGATTGGTATGCTCAGCATTTTCTTCCATTTGGTGCCATTTGACCACTTATTTACTAACTGCTTTTTTTTATCAAACAGTAACGACAGTTTGCAAAGATAAAGGTAATGAAAACTTCTTTTAAAATTTTTGGAACTGTATAGCATTGAAGTAAGTGGAGCGCAGTCGGAGGAAGCGCCAGCTGTTGCTTGTTCCCGATACCAGGTTCTTGGTTCAGACTTCACCCACCCACAGGCCAACCAAACCTTCCTTCCCTCAGGGGTCGGAGTACCAGACTTGCCTGGGAAGGATAGATCGCCGACCTGTTCATCAGCTGGCCAACTGATTGTATGGCCAAATACGCATTCAACACGCCTCCACGACATCCCGTAGAAGTAGAATGCGTGGCGCATCCCAAAGAGGATTGAATAACGCCGTCCTTTATCCATATGTATTATTAGTAATGCTCAGTGAATTCACAACCGACTGAAAGTGTGCGATGGAGGTTTTGTTTCGGCTTTCGTTCACAAGTCTTTCATGTCACTAACATCTGGGGGAGCAGCTGGCGCAGGCGGCAGAAGGCGCGCATTTAGAGGTGATCGATATAAAGTTCGATTCCAATGTCTCCTCGAATGCTCTCCAATTACAAGCAGCTCACGTAGGTCGAGCACTGTAACATCCATTGCTAGAAATTTGTATGAAAGGGCAAATATATCTTCTTTCCCTCTGTCTGTCTGTCTGCCCGTCTGTCTGTCGGTCGGTCGGTCGGTCTGTCTGTTTGTCTATCTGCGTTTCTGTCCATCCATCCGTAACAACTTGTACAATGACCTGGGGAAGAAGTATATATTTGGACCAGCATTATTGATAGCTGTTCATGGTAACATTTGAAGGCGGGAACCGAGTGAATACGTCGGACGGTAGGCAGACTTCACTGTAGTTAAAAACATCGATCGGTCGATTATTATCGATTAAGCAAATTGATTTTGGCCGGGGTTGAATATTTGCGTACAGAACCATGCGAAATAACGTGCTATGAGCAGACTTCATAGCAGAAAACGAGTTTGCTTCCTGTCGGTTTCCTGGGCTAAGCCCCATCCAGCAGTGAAACCATTAGGCTTGTTGAATGATGGTTGCGAGAATGTTTTATGCATTCGTTTTAATTCCTGAGGGACCTGTTTGAAGGATATTTATTTATTTATTTATTTAATTTATTTATATGCTGTTAGGATGTTTCGCTGGAATCAAAACTCTTGCTCCAGGTAGGACTCGAACCTGCACACTCTACTTTCCGGGCAGAATGCTAGCACATTGCCACTAAAACTGTTTGACCGCCCGCAACATCTTCGATGTCATCGTTGTCAGAATAGGTTGTTGCGAAGAGAAAACGGAAAATGTTGTTAGAATCCTTCCTAATTTAGCGGTCAACGTTGTAACTGATCTATTCGTTTTCCTTTCACGATGAACGCAAATTTCTTTTAAAAAAATAAGCACCCCAAATAATTTTTTTACTTAATTCTCTACAAGCAAAAATTTTTTATATGCAATGCTGATTTAAGGGAATGCTGATCTCGAGATCTGCCTGACGGACGTGCGAGGGAATCCGTTCAACTGTACGGGAATGCTGGCTTCCACCGCTATGCCTGGCAAGGTTCACTTGAAGATTCCTGAGATGCAGCGGCCGTATCGTGTACGTCGTTTCTACTTGCGTTTTTATTAAATATCCTCATTTGCAATTGTATATGGCGTAGTCGGAAGAGGCAAAGGCCTTCGTGAACACCACGAATCGGTTCATGGTTCGACTCCCGCCCAAAGCCTTCCAGCTCTACGGGGTCGATGAATTTTTCCCAGGTTGTCTGAAAAGGGAACAGAGACCTGACCATCGCCTAGTCACCGGAAGCCATTTTGTCGGCCAAGTACCTTTTCCGCAATAGAAGAGAAAGAGTAAAAGGCGCAGCGTATGCCAAGCAGGGATTCTCAACGACGAACACTATCCTTGACGAAAATGCGCAGAGAAAACCAGTAATTGCTGAAGGACTACCGTGATGTCATCCACTTCAAAGGCATTTCCTCACAGTCTAAAGTGGGTTTTCAGATAATGATCTCTCCGAACAACCTCCCTGGTGTACTTATCATCGACGACATTCGCTTTAATGCCAGCATTTGCGACCGCACTATCCCTTCGACACCTCCAGGAGAAGATACAACATCTAGAGTGAGTTGAACAAGAATTTCTTTGACGAACTTTAATTCTTTCTCCATCATATCTGCTTAGCGGTTCTGTGACAGATATTTTTGCACGGACAGTATGTGCGTATAATAACCTCCGCGACTAATCTGATTGGTCTTCTTCCCTGTTTGCGTACTGCATTAACATCTTACCAGGGTAGGTCGCGAACTTACCCCTGGACTTTTTAATAGGCCATGTCTTGTTTGGTACTTTCCAGGGTGGTTATTCCAAATATGGAATCAACATTTGCTGCGAGTCGGTTTTGAACACAAATAACAAGATGAAAGACTATCGCCGCAAGCGGGTTTCCCAACAACTGCAGATGTGTACAACTGGCTAGCAGTTCGGGCTCATATTCGCATGGTCGCAGGTTCGATTCCGAACCTGTCCGACCTTTCATTTTTTGTATTTTCATTTTCAAGTCTGAAAATAAGTAGTTTTCAATTGCATCGCATTTTTGACCAACTTTCACGACTCTTCTTCGCTAATAGCGTGACGCCTGGCCGTAGACCATAATGACGTAAAAAGTCAATAGATGCGAAATGGCACCTTATTATTTACAAGTCTATGAAGAAATACAATTATTAAGCAAAGATGAAACATAACATATTCCGTCGAAAGGAGCGAAGAATTCCTTATTAGACGTTATATAAAGATGTGGAGTAAATTGAATATTGATTCAGTAACAAACAACGAAAAGCGGTTGCACAAATATCGGATTCATGAACGACTTACCGGCCGGTAAGTATAAAATCTACCGCCACTCCTCACTTACCTGCGACTCACGAACGCGTAGCGGGGAAAATCAGTGGTAAGTTTCGAGGTAAATGCTACCTCGCTAGCGTCCGGGAACAATCACCGCCAAAGTAAGGGCCTGTTCGTACTTCGCGACAGCAGCGACGAGCGACTAGAGCGACAAAAGCGACTGAAGCGACAGCGCCAGCGCTCGAGTACGAACACTTTTCGGCGGCGCGAGATCGATTTGCATGTTCTGCACGGGCTACGGAAGCGACGAGAGCGCAGTGCGCGTGGCGTGCGCAGCGCGCGGACGTATGAAGACGACAGCAGCGACTGGAGCGACAAGAGCGACTGGAGCGACAAGAGCGACTGGGGCGACAGCGCCGGCGCTAGAGTGTGAACACTTTTCGGCGGCGCGCGCTCGGTTTTAATCGATATGCATATTCTGCACGGACGACGAGTCGCACTTGTCGCGAACTATGAACAGCCCCTAAAGGTTTTTGGTCCCCTGCTAATTTCTGACCCCACCCGGGCACCTAGAAGCAAAACCCTTGCTTTCGCGGTCATGAATTGCAAACAGAGGTAAATTCCCGGTAAGTGGCTGGTGAGTGGCCGTCTAGAGTTAAATGGGGATAGGATTTGCTGCCAGCCGCGTTCATGATCATGGGCCCAAAACTTTCCGGTCAACCTTTTTTTTTTCCTATATACAAGTACGTTTCCCCTAGAGGAAGTAAGGCATAAGAACCTTCCCCGTTTCTTCCTCGCTCCGGCGAAGTACAGCATGTATCTGTGCAATTTGCAGACGGTCACGTCACCTACTACAACTACGGTCGCAGCAGTACCATGGACGCAGAGTCGACCAGAAACCACTTCCCTGACGACGACATCTGCAGAAACGGGTGAATAACCATTTCACGGCTACCCTCTCTGATTTTATCACTGACTGATTCTGTAATTACAGTAATAATGCCTAAAACAATTCCGAAGGGTAAAGGAAGGAGCACGTTCGGCGCAACCACTTTCAAGAAATCGATCATAGAAAGGTTCGATTGATCGATTCGATTTTTCCTTTTCTCGCAGCTGATTCGCTGCGCTTTTCTCTAGAGTCACGCTACCAAGCTCTACTACGGAAGTGCCATTCGAACTGATGGTCTACGGCAACAGAACCAGCCCTCTGTTCGATAGAAGAACAGGTGAGAAGAACTCACAGGACTACACACATAGAGCAGCTTTAGTGTTATCTAGAGAACAAAAAACGCTAAAATTAGATATGTCAGCTGTTTAACCAGATTTTTTATCATTTTGATAATTTTTTCGACATAAGCTAATCTCTAAACAAAAGTGGGCACTTGCATAGGACGATGGGGCACAGCTATGGTGATACTCCTAGCGGGCAACTGTGGCTGAATGTGGTGATCTCACACTCCTAGTGGTCAACTGGAAGGTCAAGTTGATCGACACATGGACAGGATTTCTGCTTTTTCAACGAAATTTCTATAGCTGAAGATTGGCACGTGTTCTTCGGAAGGCCTTAACCCATTTCAGTCTTACATCCAAAATGCGGAATTTCACTTCTGAAGTTCCGCTCCCCTACCGGTGGAATTTCGCCTGTGAATTGTATTGCTCCCCTTGCAGTTTACCGCTGTGAGTGTTGTGAGATGATTTATGATGGCGACGTAAGGTAATGTGTAATTTGTGTAGCTACGTATGAAGCTTCAGATTTTAGACACGAGCGAATCAACTCATACACTCGCAGCGATCAATTGTAAGGGCAACTATAGCTTACAGGGGAAAGTGCACCGGTGGATGAACGAGATTTCACCAGCAGTGGAGCCGACCACTTTGAGCTGAGGCTTAAAATTGGGTTCGAACTTGCTGAAGATACGTTTCCATTTCCCGCTATAGAAATTTCGTTAACTTCCAAGACTAATTCCGTTCATCTGCCTGTCAATTTCTTCGGTGAACTACAGTTGCCCTTCCAGTTGACCGCTGCGAGTGTCCGAGATATTGGAAGCGTTCTTGATTCATACGACAAGTAGTTACTTCCTACTTCTTTAAAACTTCACCCGTAGTTGAAATACAGGAATTTTAGAATTGTCCTCGCCCCACTTGTGTTCCATCGTCCTACATAAGCGCCTAAAAACATAAGGCTCTAGTGTTTGACCAGACATACCGAAACCTAAGCAAGAGTGGTTTAAAGGACTGTTCATAGTCTACCATTGTAGCGAGTAAATAGCCCGTGCAAAACGCACGAATCGATTAATGCCGGGTGGCAAAAATCGATAAAATCTACTAGGTCGCTGCATATGAAATGGCCGATTTCGCTACCTCAATTCCTGGCCGATTTTTCGTGGCTACGAACAATATGTGGCCCACCTCACAGCGAAATCTAGTGGACACGTCTCGACTCTCATCGTCTTTCTGTTTTCTGGCACCGAACATTGCTTCAATCCTGAGCAAAGCCGTGTGTGTGTTGACATACCAGCCACCACACTTCAAAGCCGTGTTATAGCAAAAGTGAAACGGGAATTTCTTGAAACCGTCAAAAATCTGGCAGTCTTGGTGAATGAGGTTCCTTCTCTGCTATAAGTCAAACGAACGTGATTCTTCTTCATTTTTCTTCGCTTCTATCTCATTTTTACATGAAAGCCAGTGCAGTCGAAAAAGGCGCTTTATGTGAAGGGTAAAAAATTCAGCAATCAAGGTGATGTCGAAAACGACTTTTTGTAATTTATTAATTCTCGTACTTCTGATTTTTAAACAGATGGAATGCCTAAGCTATTGCCGAGTTGGGAAAGTGCAATAATTGTAATGGTATTTATTTCCATTAATAAAATTGCTTAATAGCAAAGTTATGATCTATCAAAATTTTCAGTCGAAATCGGCCGTTTCATATGCAACGACCTAATATATGTACATGGGCTGTCAAAAAAATGTATGCACTATTTGAAAGGTAGTAAATTTGCTCATAGTAAAAGTACTTTAAAAGTTAAGAAAGAGCTCGTATGGATGCTTAAGAAAATGTAAATTTTCTGACATATGAGTGATGTGGATTGCGCCATGCACTCGTCTGAAGTTTTGCGCTTTACACTGGATTGATTGTGTTTCGCTTGAATACTTGTTATAACTTCTTCACAATGTAGCCGCATCGATCGATTTGTGCCTTTTTTAAGGTTTGCAACTTAAAAGCAAACCAATGCTTGCAAAAAAATGCGGGGTATCCTAAAAGATGCACGAACTGTTTGAGAAGTTCTAACATTGCTGCTAGTAAAGCTTTTGAGGATGTTTGAGACTCACATGAAAGCCCAGAGTAGCATGATGCCTGCATATGCAAATAGTCAAGATTGCGCCATGCTTCCGCCTGAATCTTGCATTTCCGGCTCGATTGATGGTGCATTGGCCGAATGCATGTTACATCGTGTTGGCCAGATTAACCTGTGCTGTGCTTCTTTTAACTTCTAGAACTTACAAACCCCATCCTACAAGACGGAATCTGTGGGCAGGTGAAGCAACGTTCAAGCTGAATGGAGAGGTTAATCACCATAATTACAGCTACTGGGCCAAGGACGAAGTCAAACGAAACGCAGCACAGATTAAGGTGACCAAGTAGTAACAAGACTATAACAAGCATTCATCCTATGCTCAATCAATCGAGTCTGAAATGCAAGCTTCCAGGCGGGAGCATAGTGCAATCTTGACTAATTTACACGTCGTAAAGATCGCGATACCCTTTGCTTTCATATGAGTCTCAAACATCTTCAAAAGCTTCAAGAACGCTTTAGAATATTAGTTCATCTAGCACTATAAGGCAATTCAGAACACAAGTTGAGTGGTATCTCCAAGAGGATTTCTAATTGTTTACTGCCTTTCTAGATTTGTTGATTTCTGTGCTTGTTTGTATTATTGAAACCTATGACTTCATTTACCATTCCTTTTGTTGGTTTGTAACTATTTTTGTTTCTGTTATGTTTGTTTCTTCTTACCTACGTGGCTATCCACGTACAAATAAATAAATAAATAAATAAGAGCAGTAATGTTAGAACATTTCAATGCAACCTGCATTCTCTAACATTTTACCGAAACCTGCACTGTGTTTTCAAGTTTTAAACGTTAAAAGGAGCACAGGGAGCATCCGCGGACGGGCGGGAATCGCGCCGAGATCCCTCACCTGGCCAATCGCCGCGCCTCGCCACGCCCGCCGTCCGCGGTCCACCCTTCGTCCGCGGACGTTCCGCGGATGCTCCCGCGGGAGTATAACAGGGGCCGTGCGTGCGACGCGCGACGCGATGCATGTGTAGCGGCCAAATTGATCGAGCGACGCGATTGATCAATTCGGCCACTACACGTGGCACCGCATCGCGCGTCGCGCGCACACTAAACAAGGCCTAAACGCGAAATTTCAGACGAGTCCTTGGCACAATCAGCACCGCGCATATGCCAGAAAATTTCCATTTTCTTAAGCTTCCATAGCTCTTTTCATAGTTCATAACTCCTTCAGTACCTTTACTGTGAGCAAAGTTGTCACCTTTCAAACAGTGTATGCATTTTTGAGACACCCTGTACCTTGCCCGCGCGACCAACAGCAGCCGCCTCAGACTATGAGCAGACTGTAAACTTCAAGTTTGATGCAGGAACAATCATCGCCGACTCGACGAGGCTGTTGTGTGACTTCAACAAGGAATTCGCCTGTCAGTGGGGTGCAGAAGCTGGAAAATGGGCAATTATTGAGCAAGGTAACAACGCTACCGTCCCACGACACCTAAAAATGCTTTAATTTTTTTTCATGCGCCATACCTTCGCTGGAGGAATCGGTCGCCGATCCTTCTTTGCTTCCTTCGTATCCGGCTGCACTCGTCTTACAAGGTCCGTCTATGCTAGCGAGTGACCCGGTGCAATGCCAAACCGGACCAGGAAAGGTGAAGTTGTCACATGAAGTTGTCGATGCCTTGAATTTCTACTCTCAAATCTCTACCATGGTCGAGCGTACCGCCTTCAGTGATTTCACTTGGTCTATGGTCCTTTTTACAACATCTATATACAATTTTCACGTCGAATTAGACACTTTTCAAACGAAAATGGACACTCTTTTAGGCTAGTCTAAGACTTCTGACATCGAAGCGAACTCTTCCAAATTGAAATGGGCTTATTCTGCACTAAACTGGAAACTCTCCAAAAAGTTGGAATAATTTTTTATTCAACGAAAATTTTAGTATAACTTTCTTTGAAGTTTTAATTCATCTACTCAATAAGTGAGCACATTGTTTGAGATTTTATAGTGCTTATTTTTTGAAGAAAAATAATGGTTTAACCCTTTCACAACACGCGCGATTTTCCGGTGACCGCCGCGTGGGACAGCGCGCTTTTTCCCGCGCGCTGATTATTAGAATTACTTTATTTGTAGTATTTGTTAAATATGGAAAACAGTGACGAATGAAGTTTCCCAAGGACCTCTTGACCGCAGATATTAGTGGACTCATTGATTAATATTGTACTATTTAATGTTTGATAATTTTCCATGAACTATTTTTATGATGATGTCCGACGACATCGTCGGACAATGTCGTGAAAGGGTTAAAGCTTGTTCTAAAGAGCAGGAAAGCGTCCATTTTTCACTGCTAAAGAAGAGACTGTGCCTTCACTTCGTTCAAAACGTCGCGATTTTTATTCGATAGATAACAGAAATTCTGTTTGCATGGAATTTCACAGCTGTTAGCAACACAACAACAGTAACGAACGCACATACCCTCACTTTGTTAGCTTACGGAGGTGGCATTTGCACAATCAATCAAATAAAAATTGCGGCGGACTTTTTGAGTGCATGGTGCGATCTGATTTTTTAATGCACTATATGCTTGCTTTTTTGCTGTGTTTTAAGAGATATTTTAATTTATTATATTTCATCTAAAAATAAAACTTTTATTTAAAATAATTGCTCTTATTTGGGCGGTTAAGCTGAAAATTTTCAAAGAATGTAATACCAAATTTTCGCCGAACAAAAATTATTCTAACCACCTTATTGAGTCAGCAGTTTAACCTGGCTGAAGGTCATCTCGATTTGGAAGACTTCGTATTGATTTCAAAAGTCTTAAAGCTAGCTTAGAAGTGTCTAATATAATCTGAAAAGTGTCCAATTCGACGTGAATACGGTATACATTTATTTATTTATTTATTTATTTATTTATTTGTGGAATCTGCTATCACAGTTCCTCAAATTGTTTCGATACAACGTGTTAATGTAACCTACAACGGTAGGAAGCAAAACACCAATCTACTTATAAGGGAATGGTTTGAAGCGTATATTTGAACGGGAAGAGCGAGTCGTATAAGAAAAATCCCCACTCCTCATTCAGTATAAAAATGTGTTTCCTTTTTGCCAAATCGTTAAACCCAAAGAGTACGAGTCCTTGAACTTACCATTTAATCGGCGCACGAGCGCTTTGGAGTCTGTTGTACGCCTACGATGCTGCTGCCGACAAGCCACTCGAGGTGCAGAGGATAGTGGCGTTGATTAATGCGAGGGAGGTCGGGGGTTCGGTTCTTCTGCATGGCGATATTTTTGCATTTCAATTGACTGGTTGAGATTTGAGTGACCTTGACGTCTACACCATTTCCAGACGTTTTCTGCAAATTCTTCCAGCTGTATGCTGTGGGAAGTAAATCTGTTGGGACTAGTTTATTGCCCACCAGTTCTTAACCAAAAGGCAATGAGAAAACTATTCAACATGATGATGTAGGAACGTCTAACACCAGTGATATACAGGTACAAAGCGTATGAAGTGGAAGGACTGATCACAATATGAGCAGCGTAAAAGAGAATCAGGCTCTTCACAGTTTGCTTCTCTACATGGAATAATGACTCCAGGGGAACTATCCTGCTCGAACTTTTCTTTTGCTCGGACGTAGGTTTTGTTGAGAATTGCTAGGGTCCTAAGTTCACAGACGACCCTTGTTAGAAGTGGGATCAGGTACATTCGAAAATCGTAGTGACTACTTGTACCCTTCTGTTTTTTTTTGTGGGTATATGTCGCGTAGGTGAGCAGCATTGGTAGGTGGGGACGCGTAAACCAATCAGACCGCATTGAATGGTGGCATGCCGTTCGGAGAGGGCGTATTCAATCGCTACCCTAGTGGGCTGGATGTGTTCGGGCTGTGCTCTGTTTGGTTATTAATGGCTGGCGCGCTCCCACCTACCAATGCTGCTCACCTATGCGACATGTACCTTTTTGTGTTTATTGTGCAAAATGTTCACTCGATAGCGCGTGTAGGCCTCGCGTTTCAAGGCTCAGAACTTCGCTAAGTTCAGAGCAGAAGCAAATCAGATGTGCACTGATCACGTAACCGTAACGTATTTAGGGAAGTGTGAAGAGGCACCGGAATTGCTGATAATTCAGAAAAAACGTGTTTGCCACCGATTGTTCTGAAAATTGAGCGGCGTTGGTGGATGATGACAGGAAGATAGAAAATGTGAGAATTTCCCAGATTGTGCATGTCCCTTCACGGATATGGTACACTTTCGTTCGGCATGATTTTGAAATGAAGCACATAGCTCGAAAAAAGGGGAAACTCAGCCCCTAGAGCTTTTTTTCAGCACTTCTCCAGTGGCTTGAAAACTTACAGCAATGTCAGAGCTGTTGCTTTCATCGACCAGAAGCGTTCTCTTCCCATGAAAGTGTGAAGCGCCATTTAAATTCTGGTGCGTGGTGCACTTCAGAAAAGGATTGTGTGAAGTAAACCCACGTTTTTTTCATCCGCTTATTGTGGAAGACTTTCGGTAGATAATGCACACAGACTCCGAAGATGGAAGATCGACGTTCTTCCAAACTGGACAATGCGGCGACGTTCTGTGTGCAGCAGTCACGTCATCACATACCAAGGAGTTGTTCTACGAGAAGGCAATGACTGATAGCGCTTTAACCTTCCATCTTTAACGAAGGCGATCTGGACATTTGACCGCCCAGAAGATCATCATCGTTTGACCAACCAATCGTCCGCCTGATACGGGCCGTATCGGCCCGCCTCCGAACGAAGACGAGGATTTGCTAAAAAAAATCCGACGAAACTTCTTTGTTACCGATTGGTCTGGGGTAAGACAGCGTTGAAGATCAATGGCTGAGACATGGAGAATGTGAAAATTTCCCTTGTGAAACGTGTTTTGTTTTTCTCAGATATTGTGCACGTCTGAACAGGTTAATTTTAAAGTAAAGGAATTATGGTAGTTGGAATTATCCTAGTCAGGAGGGGACAACCATCTCATGCCACACAACCATATCCCCTGACATTGATTGAAAGGCGTCGCTTCATGGGAGAACAGCCGAAGTTTTCGTAGAAACTTAAGCTCATGGAATGGAGGCGTAAACCACCATATGCCCCCCCCCCCCGATTAGGATAGATCCATGAATGTTATATCTTTAATACGATGCAGAAGTCAGCCTGCTAATTCTACACTGAAACCGGAAATAGCAACAAAATCTTTGTCATCTTAAGAAAAATCATAACCATATCTCTACAATAGCTTATTTTCTCGGCAGTTTTGAAGCGGTTTGAAGATCCGTAGTGGCTTCCCAGGCTTCCCACCCCACAGATTCTGAAAAAACCTGTTGCAAACTTAGTCAAATTGTGCACAAACATTTCACTAGGTTGTTGCTCTGATATTGTTAAAGTTCGTTTCGTGCCCGCGACACGCGAAGCGATGCTATGATAAGCTCCCATATCGATTCATCGCGTCGCGCGATCGATATGGCTATCCTAACATCGCGTCACGCACACTAAACGATCATTTAGTCGTGTAGATCAACGAGCTTTCAGCCTTAAATTCTCATAATTTTCTCCGGTTTCAATCCGTTTGGCTGAAAGCCATTAGCTAGACTGCACCAATCCTTACACTTAATGATGCGGTTTGAGTCAAAAAGTTCCTTTCAAGGACCTCATGATGATGCCTATAGCAATTTTGACTACAGCTCTGCATTGGTCGTTAGAGTTCATCGCCTGTCTGTCAAATTCGAATCCTGTAGAAGACATGGCAAACCATCTTTCTTTCTTTTTTTCAAAAACGAGATTTCAAAACGGATTTCAGATTCGTGATGAGCACCCCAAATAACTCTATTGGGTGATGTTCTGAAGAAATTCTTTTTCAATTCCTCAAGCTCTGGAGTGGCGAAGGTACAGTAGTGCCAAAAAATCACAACAAGGTTACCATCCACAGCATAGAGATGTATATGTGCAAAAACACCTAAAGAATGTATAGAAGTCAGGACCCCTCAAATTTCAACCAGTTATTTGAAATGCAAAAACATTGCGACGAAGGAGAACCGAACCCTCGACCTCCCACGCATGAATCAACGTCACTATCCACTGCGCTCCGAGGCGCTTGCCAGCAGGGGCATTGCGGGCGTGCGGGACCCACGAAATCGTGAGGCGCCAATTTCATTGTAACTACAAGGACCCCTCCTCCTTGGGTTTAACGACTTGGCAAAAAATAAACACATTTTTATACTAATTGACGGGTGGAGATTCTTCTCATATGACTCGCTCTCCCCGTTCATACATACGCTTCAGACCCTTCCCTTGTCAGACCACACCAAGCAGGGGTACCATACAGATGGGCCTTTGCTCGCTCTGATTAGCTAGAGCTTTCCCGCGTCAATATTTAGGTCACATTAAGCATTTGTGCCGTTGCCTCTTATCAACATGTTCAGAAATCTTAAAGACCACTAAATTCAGGTTAATGAAGCATGATTCGTGCAAAATTAGTCTTAATTTTTTGTTGTTTTTTTCTGAGCCGAGAGCAATCCTGAAAGATAAGAAATTGAACGTGGTTTGCGTAGACACAGCTGACTTTCTCCTGTGGCTTCAAACAATTTTGCCGATTTCGGACCCAGTTATTCTCGCAAACGACAACATGGAGTTATCGGGGAATTCTGCCTGGGAGTGTACCAGGGCAGGCGCAACAAAGGCGTCAGCCAATCACATACCTTTTGCATCGTTCCCCAAGGCAGGTGATATGCTGACACCTTCTTCGCCTGCCCTCACCTCTTGCACACACCAAGGATTCCTGGTAGAGCCACCATGATTTTTTGCCCAATATTGACCATGTGCGGTGCGTTATTGATTGATTATAACGTCATTCAATTGCCATTATATTTTCAGGTATTGTTTCGATACTGGTCGAATGGAGGCGTGATATTACAAGTCTGTATACTAGGTTACGGTAAGTAGCTCAGCCCTTTTCTGTCATTCTTTTTTTTTTACAAAACTAGATACATTCAAATTGTCTAGTGGGAAAATGCCCGCTATGAGTCGGTAATGTAGCCTACATAGGAAGGCGGGAACGAGCCAGCCAATCACAGGCCAGCTGAGTACAAACCGCATGTTCGATGCGACATGATTAGTCTGGCGCGTCCCCTCTAAAACGTTAAATTCGATCTTACAAATTTTCGAATAAATGAATGAACTAATAAATTCGATGTCGAAAAATTCCGAGCCAATGAATGAACGAATTCATTCGCTCATCAATTTTTTCGAATGATTGAAATTCGAATGAGCCCTATTTCTCGAATATTATTATTCGAATATTCGAAGTTACT
The DNA here is from genome assembly GCA_947359475.1 of Heligmosomoides polygyrus bakeri. Classification (NCBI taxonomy): domain Eukaryota; kingdom Metazoa; phylum Nematoda; class Chromadorea; order Rhabditida; family Heligmosomidae; genus Heligmosomoides; species Heligmosomoides polygyrus. Next base: position 84,854,908 of record OX375870.1, read on the forward strand.
TCGATATTCGAAAAATTTATTCGCTTCTTGAATAAAGTTGAAATATTCGATTTTCGAGTAACATTCGAATATGGTTCTCTTTTGATGTTCGAATTCGAATAAATATCCAGCTTTCTAAAACCATCGATGTTCGAATTCGAACGAATATTCGAAATTCTGGAAATATGCAGTGTTCGACTGCTCGAGTAATTATTCGAATATATTCGTTGACCACAACTATAGTGTACACTGAATTGAAGTCCTTGGTTCGAGACCCGCCTAGGCCAATCAAGCTCTCCGGGTCAATGAATTGGTAACAGACTTGTCCGTGAAGAATAAATCACTGACTCGCCTATCGACTGGCCAACGTATGTTATTGTGTAAGCGTTCGCATTCAAATTGGCTCCACGACATCCCGTAGAAATAGAGTGTGTGGCGCATCCCAAACCTAAGCAAGTCCCCCAGAATCGCATTTTCTCGATCTGTCATTCCTCATGTGGAGCTCAAGCAGCAGCATATCACTGCAACAATCGGTATCATTACAGCGGCAGACAGTCAGCTAGCGGAATGTGTAGATGAGAACACGAGCACGATTCGCGACAACAAACTTGTCGTCTTCGATCTGTCCAACAGCGTCAAAGAGCTATTTACGGTAGGTCAGATGCCCACAGGCGACAAGGATATGACTGAGAGAACTTATCCATTAAGATAAACATCGTTGCACATTGGAGGGAAGGCGTGAAGAATCGCTATCTGGTGATCGATGAAATCGCTTACATTGGCGAATGCTCGCTTCCGGAGAGGCCGTCGGTTACCACCGCCACCATCACGACCTCGCCTCAAGTGAACAGCACAACAGATGAACTCAACGTGATCTCGATTCCTGGTCATATCATCACCTTGAAACCGCCACGGGAGAACAACGTGACCAAAGCGGAAGGTTCCCGCACCCTAGTGAGCCTTGGCAAAGGCGGGAAGCTGTGGCCGACGGCAAGGGTGATCACTTTGCCACCTGTCACCAGGGCCGTGTCTTCGACAGCGTATCCGCTTCCGAAAGGCAACCCCTATTCGACGTATGTTGCTACTTTTCTTTCAATTTTTTTTTCTATTTACACGAGACTGTGCTTAAGATTTTTGACAAATTAGTATTGTGTTCTTTTCGGCTGAATGACTATTTGTATTTGTTTTTAAAAAAATCATGCCCTCTGTCAAATGCAGAACCGCACTCAAAAAAGCTTCACGAATCTTTTTTGGCTCGTGTTCTTACAAAAACAGCCTCCAAACTTGCGGTGAGGTTTTGCGACGCAATTTTTGCAGGATGTAGGGTCCTTGCAGGATGTAGGGATGTAGTGTGAAGACCACAATTTTTTCAGAATGCTCTTCTTTGGTCGAAAAAAGGCGTGTGAAAACGTCCTGCGCGAAGCTCATCACGTCCTGCTCCCACCCCATCGAATGTGGTCGGTTGGTGTAGTGGATAGCGATTCACCTCTCGGGTGCATTAGGTGGGCTTTACGGTTCGGTCCCGATGTCGTCACAGTTTTTGCACACACCGGGTCGTTATTATTACAAAAGGGCTACATTTACTTACTAAAAGCAAGAATCGTGCACAAATTGACTCCTGTGATCATGTAAGCACAACGACCCAATGTGTGCAAAAACTTTGGCGACACCGGAAACCGAACCATAAAACTCATCCGGTGCGCGCGAGATACAACATCGCTATCCTCTGCGCCAACCGTCTACACTTGACGCACTGGCAGCAGGTCGTGATGAACTTTGCGCTCACGTTTTCACACGCCTTTTTCAACCACAGAAGAGCATTCCGAAAAGATCGACCATGGTTTTGGACTCCTCACACCGGACCCTACATCCTGTAAAAATTGCATCGCAAAAACTCACCACAAGTTTGGAGGCTCTCCTTGTTAGAATATATGATGAACAACTTCCTGAATCGTTTCTATATTCTTTGTCGAGAACGTTCAACTACAAGTCAAAAACTTTCTTAAACAGAAAGGACATGAGAAATTAACTACGAATTAGTTCAAGCAAGAATATACTATATTTGATCGAGCATTTTTCCCAGTGAATGAACTGCTGATTCACTTTTAAAAAAAAACTTATCGCCTTACGCAAATCATGGAGGAAATCTTTTTTTTTTGCCAGTCTCTAAAAAGCAAGCGTTTCCTGTAATCTATGTGTCCAACTGATTTTCTGCCAGTTTTGGCTCAACAAATGCTCTATATTCTAAATTTTACAGCTTCGGGCAAAATAGAACAGGAGCCTACTGTAAATTCCCTCACTTTCTAGGCACGTTGCCTCATCGAAACGCAAGACGGGACTTCTCTTCGAGAAAACGACATCGTGGCCCATCCCTCAGTAGGTTTACGTGACGATCATTTCGAGCTGATTTCTAGATGGTTAGGAATGAACAGAAAAATTTCTAAGCAGGAAATCTACCACTCGATGGATTACGGCAGTTCGTACGACAACAGAGGAGCCAGAGTCTGAAGATTACTGCGCTTCCTTGAACTGCAACTTCGACGGTAAGCCATGAACGTCTATTAATCATTCCTTACGAGTAGAATTCAAGACCACGTACAGCTGGAGCAGATCGGCAAACGACCCGTTTGTGTTTTCACTTTTATTATTGATTATTTATTTTATTTTGTTACTCAATTCAAGTATCAATTTCAGTCCTTTCCGCTATTTGTAGAAGGAGACAGCAATTATAGCCATTTGAATTATTATCAAGTCTACTTATTTGTTACGAAATTTCGGTGTTTATGTAGGAAGACGGAGCACAGCTGCTGATAGTATGATTCTGAAACCACTGGAGGTCAACTGCGGGTGAAAGAAGATGATGAATGAAAATCGTGACGTGTAACTTTGCAATGGCTAGGAAGCGTCACACTGCGTCACACACCGTCATACTGTCACGCAACCGTAATAGAGGCAGGCGGCGGTGGCATGTTACCGTAACTCATGGAGACACCTAACGGACGAATCCTAAACGCTACGCACGAGGACTGAACATGTACAAACCGCCTCTTTCTGGCAAATTACAAGCAACCCAGCGACGCGACCGCTCGCGTCGCTCGTGTCGCAATGTAGATCACAAAGTACGCTTACGCTAAGTTGGCGAAGTGGGCGGAGTCGCGCTCTTAACTTTGCGAACTGAGAGGCGGGAGAACACTTTTTGTGTCCCCAATGTTTCGTAAGGCAGCCATTACCCAGCGGTTGGGGAGGGGTGGGCAAGCTATGGGGACGAGGGAACATATCCCCATATTTCGCGCGTCATGACCATCCCCCACAATGCAGCCGCTGTGCTTTTTGGTTCTGCCACTCGCGCACGTTCATACCGAAATTCACCCGCAGTTGACCGCTAGGAGTTTCAGAACTATCCGCGTCCCAGCTGTGATGCTCCATCGTCTTACATAAGCACCGAAGCTAGTAGTGATGCTGGATGTGCTTATTTGATGATCAAATCGTTCAAGCGAAAGCACCTTTCCATGGCGCATACCAAATTCCGCTGATTTTTCTTTATTCTAAGCATTTTGGCAGATGTTCTAGTATCTATGAAACACTGCGATCATTCCCTATTATTGCCCTTATATAATAGAATTTATCGTTCCATAAGAATGAAACAGCATTTATATCACCATTTTTTCTTCTTTTTTCAACGACACCTGTACTACAGTCACAAGGCTGACTCATAGTGTGTGCACCCAAAATCGGCCAACGTTCAGGTCCCGCCCAGGCCAACCAAGCATTCCGTCGCTCCGGGGTCGGCAAAATGGGACCAGACTTGTGCGGAACATATTAGAGCACTGACTTTTTCATCCAACGGCTCCCAAATGTCGTTCTGTAGACCAAATGCGCCTTCATGCTTCTTCTGCGAGCCTCTGTGTGGTCAGAAGAGGCGCCGACTGTCGCGTGCACCCGATCCCAGGTTCGTGGTTCAGATTTCCCGCCCAGGCCAACCGAGCATTGTATCCCTCCGGGGTCGATGTAATGGTGCCAGACTTGTCTGGAAGGGATAAAGCGTTGGCTTGTTCATCGGCTGGTCACCGTAAGTCAACGGTATAGGCCAGATCGCACTCAAATCGTCTCCGCCACATCCCGCAGAGTTAGAATGCGTGGCGCATCTCGAAGGGAATTGCTTATCCTTTAAGATTTCTCTCGTAATAAGCTAATTTCAGAGAATGCCTGTAACTATCTGAATCACGGACTGACAATAAAGCCGTGGACTCTAAGAAACAGAGGATATGGCTATCCGTTAACCGGACATACTGACATCCGTCCAAGTAAGCTTAACCGCCTCTCGTCTGAGGTATGGAGTTCCCATGTCCATTCGTTGCAGCCGGTTCCAACGGCCAGTTCGTCTCCACTATTCTTGGTCCTGGCGAGATTGCCATCTTGGAGTCGCCGAAGGTCAATGCCACTCCGTCGCTGAACGTCCTTCTGTTCCAGTACTTCCGACCGTCTCAGACATCCACACTGCGGTTATGTCTTGGTAGGTACTTCTCCATGTCATAGTGATGTTCTGACTTAATCTAACTGATATCGCATAGGATCTCACTACACTGGTCTGCTGCGGACGGTAGCCGCCTTTATGAGGTGCCCGGCTATTCTACGTTCGGTCACGTCGAAAAATTCGTTGCGATGGAACACCGTGCACGTGCAGCTACCTCCTGGCACTACTCACGTAAGTACTTGAGCACATATGTAATAGCCACGTCAAATCGGACACTCTTCTAAACAAGGTAGGTGCTTCTGAAATCAAGGTGAGCGCCTTCTGAATCGAAACTAGCTTCTGGCAGGTTAAATTATAGACTCCAAGATGGTTAGAATAATCACTTGTTCAAGGAAAATATTTTTTGTTCACCTTCCGGAAAAGTGTAATAAATTCATAAAATTCTTATTTTTTTGAGAAAAAATAATACATTAAATCTTGCTTTCAAGCACAACAAGGCAGCTATCATTTAGTGAATTAAAGACGTCATCGCGTCATGCATTCGAAGAGCTTGTCGCAATCTTTATTTGATAAGTTTTCAACTTTTCACAGTTCTATACTCTGCGTCCCTCAGTAACCAGAGGGGGTCAATATAAATTGTACTTCTCTAAGCCTAAGACCACGGTAAGAGCCAAATTTTTCACAGTTAGAGCAGGTTTAGCCTATCTACAACTTAGTAAGACTACCTCCCTCCCGAAATCCAAATACTCTTTCAAACGCATCGCAGCAAAACAAATTCTCTGCCCGTAGATATTTAGGAGCTACCTTTGTTTGTTAGTTTTGGTGTTTATTGTGTTGCAATTTTATCTCACTCCTGTCTTATACAGAGTATTCCAATAAATAAATAAATAAATAAATAAATAGTGTAAACGCTGCTTACATGAAGTATCAAAATCAGGATTCGTGTGTTCTTTACAGCTGTTCTTGTTGTGTCGCTTACAGGTGTGAAACTCTATGCAAACAGAAATTCTGCTACCAATCCAACAGAAATGGCCACGTCTTGAACGAGAGCATGGCGCGATTCCTACTTTTGGCACAAAAAATTACCGCCTTCCTGCTCTTTAAAACAAGCTTTAAACCATTATTTTTCCTCGAAAAATGAGAATTTTCTAAAATTTCAAACAATGAGTTCAGTTATTGGATAGGTGATTCAAGATTTCAAAGAAAGTCATACTGAAGTTTTCCTTGAACAAAAAATTATTCCAACCTTTTTTGAAGGGTCTCTAGTTTAATGCAGAAGAAACTTATTTCAAGTTGGAGGCGTTCGCTTTGGTTTCAAAAGTTTTCGGCTTCCTTAGAAGCGTGTCCAATTTGTTGTGAAAATGGTATATTACATACCAGACGTTCAACGGCCTAGCGGCCGCCAAACGTCTGGTTGGGGGCTTCGCCCCCAAACCCTGAAACCCTGAAAAACTTCTTTACACAGACGCATACCATGCTGATTCGGTTTGCTCATGTCCGAAACCTTCTGCGATTGTGATACAGCTGTTTCATATAACTGCTCTCTTGAAATGAAGTTCCCAATGAAGTCATCACTGTTAGAAGATGGAAAGAATCACACAGATATCATCCATTGAGGAGATAACCTCTCTCCTATGTTTTAGAAAAATGTTTTCCTCAAAACTGTCAATAATAAGAGATACTAAACGGATAAGCGAACGCGCCTGCCTCTGTACGTCGGTGACACGTCTTGCAATCCCAAGCGGCCTTTGACCGACATCGGAGACACGTCTTCTGAACGCGGAAGCCCGTTGCCCCACAACACTGACACATCTTTTGAATCCGGACGCCACCCCCCCCCCCCCCTCCCCACCCCACCTTACTGGTTCTCTCGAACAGGTCATCCTTTAGTGGTCCCCTCTTGCCCGCTTCAGCTGCTGGACCCCTTCTTTTTGATTGCCCTTATTGGTAACCATCCTTAATTAACTCCTCCTTTCTTGTTCCCTTATTGGTAACCGTCTACTGAACACCATTATTGGTTTCCCCATTCCCTTGGTCCCGTCTACTGACCCCATTTTAGAGATCCCGTATTACTGGTTCCCCGTCTCCGTGTCACCTCCAGACCCCCTCCCCCTTCCAGGTCACTTTCACGAATTTCAAGAATTTCACTTTTCAAGATATTCCCCCCCCCCCCAAACTTGTCCTCCCACGCTCACGGCGTGACATCGGTGACATGCCTGAACCCGGACATCGTTTAATCGACATCGTTGACTCGTCTTCTAAAGCCGGACGTCTTTTGAAGGACATCGCTGACATGTCTTCTGTACCTGCCCCCCCCCCCCTTCCCCCTTTGCGCGACTTCGGCGACAGCTCTTCCGAACCCGTTCGCCTGTTGCACGACGTCGGTGGCACCTCTTATGAACCCGGACGTCTGTTGAACGACGTCGGTGACACCTTTTCTAAATTCGGACGCCTGTAGAACGACGTCGGTGACATGTCTTCTGATGGTGAGTACGAAAGCCCTTTGCGCGACATCGGTGACACGCCTTCTGACCCTCTCGACCTGACATGGGTGACACATGGTCTGAACGCCTGTTACTCGACGTCTAGGATAGGAAAGGCCAGACGGATAGGCAGACGGACGGACAGACGGACGGACGGACAGACGGACGGACAACCGCTTACTCTTTTATATATAGTAGGATAGGAGCGCCAAGAGTTTATGAATCGCAGGTTTTTTAGGAAAAGAAAAATGATTTTTTATTGTAACCATACTATGTCTCATAGAGTCCATATATTCTCTCATACATGTCTTTTTCATGTCGAATTGGACATTTTTCAAACTAAACTGGGCACTCTTCCAAGCAAGCTTGACGCTTCTAAAATCAAGCTGAACGTCACCCAAATCAAACCGAGCTTCTTCCATATTAAAATACAGACTCTCCCAGAAGGATAAAGCATTTTTTGTCCGAAAAAATTTATTGTGACCTTCTTCGGAGATTTTTTTTAGCTCACCTGCACCAAAAAGTGAATAAACTGTTTGAAAAATTATAAAATGTTTAATCTTCAAGGAAAATAACGGTTCGAAGTTTTTTAAGGTGCAATCAAGCTGCTAAACAATTTTAGTTCTAAACGAAGACAATGCGCCATACCCTCGTCTAGAACGTTTTCCTTTCCTTGGTAGCAAAAATTCCGTTAGCATGGAGTTATACAGTTTTCAACGGTACACCGTAAGCATTGTAGAAAACACACATATCTTCATTTCGCTGTTTCAAGTAATTTTCTGGCTACCAATTTCCGGTGAAAATCTTAGAAGAAAATGAAATTGTAAAATTACATGGCACGAGTCGCTAATGTGGCCTACATGGTGAGTAGTGATTACTAGACCAATCGTATGGTAATCGAATCGGCGTGCCTCTTAGAGGGCGCTTCTACGGTCAATGTTCTTCGGTCGGTGCTCTACATAATTGGCTGGGTTCGGCAGACTGGTGCGCGCCTCCCCATGTAGGCCACACTAACGACAAGTATCTTTTATTCATATTAAAACTGCACCAAATGCTCTTCTTTTCTTCTTTTCAGTTCTTTCTGGTGGCTCACAACAGTGAGCGATCCGAGTCTCAGATAGCCATCGCTCTAGACAACATCAGAGTCGCGATATGCGATCCAAGAGAATTTGCACAGAAATACCTCGCCAAAGCTGAAACGCAACAGCACCACTACGCCGACTACGAGCCGGGCATCTAGCCGTTGTCTTCGCACCTTAACCTTCTCTCTCACTCACAAAACTGGTTGATACTGTAGTGAAGGCAATAGCTTGGCCAAGAATTGTCAACAACAACAAAAAACTCGAGCCTTAAGTCTACTTTATTCCATCGCTATTTCACAGCTAATTGCCTGACCCCATGTCCAACAAATGCTCGTGATTTCATTTTAACTCATGGTTCAATAAATCGATAGATTCCTTCAGTTAGGTATTAAATATTTATGTGACATCTGGCATTAGCAACAACTGTCCACAATGTGTTTGTACATAGGGTTAATTGAATCGGTAATATTGTTGCAATAAAATTGGTGCATTTTTGTATAATTGAATGCGTCTTTCATATTCGTCTTTCATATTCGTCTTTCATGATGATTTTAGCTATGTATGTATGTGTGTGCTCTTTGATTTATCTCATCTGTGATGCTGAATTATAAACCGCTCATTCTCCTAGTACAATAAAAGAAAGTAACACCGTTTCCAAGTTCCAGGTACTATTTTGAAATCAATGTAAACTATAGACTCTTATGTTGTAACAGGATGTTTTGTTGCGATCAAAACTCTTGCGCCAGGCGGGACTCGAACCCGCATCTTCTGCTTTCCGGGCAGCGATGTTCGCCTTACAGCACTGTTTGACCGCACGTAACATCCGCGATATCCGATATAGACGCTTAGACATGCACTTAGGAAAACCTATAAGTTCTACGGAGAACAATCTCCGAAAAACAGGCTATGTAACTGAAGCGATTTCCTGAACTCGATAAGAAGAAACAAGAACCCATTTCTAGACGTTAAGACTGAGAATTCCAGGATAGATCAGGACCCGCAATGGTTGTGCGGAATCATTTCCGAAATAAAAAGTGATATACGGCTAGAAATAAGAGGAACAAAGAACACGACGCTGCTCGTGTCTCTCGAGATAGGAATGACCCACTGGGTCACTCTGGCACGCCACAGGCATGAATACAGACGCTGATGGCGACCACTCGTGCAAATCCACGATGAACGAGACGGCAGACGATGATGCCTCCTTTTCCTACAGTTTCCCGTTCATTTCTACTTCACATTAGCGCTGTGCGCCAAACTCCACGCATTAATTGTTTTAACGAAAACGTTTCTTTAAATTTCGTTAAAAAATACAGTTTGCTGCGTAGTACTGTTTTAAACGAAAAATCTGTGAACGATGCTCACGTGAAGCTGAACACTTTTAAAGGAAGACAAACACTTTTAAAATCAATCTGAGCACCTTACAAAAAAAACTATTGTCTGCCAGGTTATAATAGCTGTGTCTTCTTCAGAGAGGTCAAGATAAATGTTCAGCTTTAATGGAGAACTATGACTTTCTTTGAAAATTTATAACTCGCTTGCCCCGAAACGTGATTACAGTGTTTGAACCGTAATAAATTATTTTGTTTTTCTAGCTATAAAAATGTTCTTAAATGGGCGCGTGTAGCGCTGTCGGAAGAGGCGCCGGCTGTCGCGTGCACTCGATACCAGGTTCCTGGTTCGGATTTCCCGCCCAGGCCAACCAGGGCCCGGATTCATCAGCAGTTATGCCCGAGGGCATGCGAGGTACAAGGGATAGAGGAATGGTAGGGGAATGCGTCATCGTGGGCATCTATACCCTTTCATCCATCGGTTTAAACGTTGATGAATTCGCCCCAGGCTTTCCATCCTTCCGACGTCTGTCAATTATTAGACTACCAGCCTACCAGACTAGTACCAGACTTGTCTGGGAAGGATATGAGCTCTGATTTGTTCATAGGCTGGCCACCGCAAGTCATTATATGACCAAACACGTACAGAAATCGCCTTTACGACATCCCGTAGAAGTAGAATGCGTGGCGCATCCCTGATTGAATGGTCCATTTCTTTATCCCTTAACTATAAAAAATGGTACTGAACTTATCTTAAAGCGGAAAAGCCAACAATTTTTCAGTGTGCTTTCAGAAGAGATCGAACATGCGTTCGACTAGGTGCGTCCGTCATCTAATGGATATCAATGATTATGACCGCGAAGCGCTACCCACTATACTTATGCTCGAATGACCCATTCGAATAGGTATTCGAATGATTTTCATTCGAATTTGAATATTCGAATTCGAATATTCGAAAAATCGCGTTTTTCGAATGTATTCGAATTCGAATGTTCAAAAAATCGCGTTTTTCGAATGTATTCGAATTCGAATATTCAAAAAATCGCGTTTTTCGAATGTATTCGAATTCGAATATTCAGAAAAATCGCGTTTTTCGAATATATTCGATTTCGAATGCTCGAAAATTTTCGGTATTCGAAACCATTCGAATATTCGCAATTTCCCAGAAAGCAAAAATTATTCAAGTATTCGAAAAGTGTCATTCGAATGCCCAACAAAAATTTGTGTATCGGCGTATTTTGAACAGGCTTGGTGGGTTTCTCGGGTAATTTGGATCGCCAAAACGGTTCTGTCTGTGAATCAAACTGTGGTACGATGGTGGCTCGGTGCCCGGATACTGAGCGCCTCATCGATACTAGTCACTTCCCGAGAAGCCTTCCTGTTGAGAGGGAGAACTTCCACAACGTCTCACAATGTTGAATTGCAAAAAATTTTCCACGGAGAATCGCTGCAGTGGTGAATGACCGATCGGGGACCAGTAATCGTCGCCACCCCGACTGGTGAACTCTGAGAGAAAACCACTTTCACCGATAAAAGTATGGATAGTACCAACCGATATTGATTGCCTGATCAATCTGTGACATCGTCTTCTGAATTCAGGCGCTCGCTGGAGACGTCCGGATATTTTCCAGTATTTTGTGTACCTATTCTACGCTAATTTTATGCACCTGTTCCTGTCAGTAATTTCTGACACATCGACGATCGACAGCTCTTAGCGCTCTCCTATATGGTACCAGACGTTTTTTTAGATCTTAGAGTATGGACATAAAGGTTAGTTTGATCTGGACCAGTTTTGCATTCCACTTACCAGTCTTCACTGAGTGGAGGCGGCGTAGGTCGGCCGGATGTTATCGATCGATTTTATCGATTTTTGTTCTGAATTGGCCATTTGAAGTGGGATTTGCATGGATACGTCGGCCGTATGCCGGACTTCACAAAGGGGAGGCGACGTAGGTTGGCCGGATGTTATCGATCGATTTTATCGATTTTTGTTCTGAATTGGCCACTTGGAGTGGGATTCGCATGGATACGTTGGCCGTATGCCGGACTTCACAAAGGGGAGGCAGTGTATGTCGGCCGGATGTTATCGATCGATCTATTTTTCTGAAGTTTACCATAGTTTATCAATATGTATAATTACATTCACAAGTTCATCGCAAATAAGAAATATTTATTCCTACCACTTACTTGGGTGAATCACCAGAACGAAATGAGACTGGCCCTCATGGTTAGCCTATTCCTAGCTACTTGTAATACATTTTGTGGTCGCAAAATCGACAGTGTGGTATTTCACATTTGTAGATGAGCAGGACAGACTTGCTACAGATTTACATGTAGTACTTTGTCGTCAGTCCTTCATTAGCTGCCGCTAGGTAAAAGCACTGTTTCATGAAAGTTCATTAACAGTCAGTCTGCCACCAATTTCAAAAAGGATTGTTTTAAAGTGACCTAGAAGCTTACAGTGGCTCAACCAGATAATGTTCCCTTCAAGTGTGTTGTAAACCTTTCGTTTGTTCCTCATAAGCAGCAATTAACAAAACACTAGTATTCCTTTGAGAAAAATTTGTATTCCAGTAAGCAAGGAAATTAGACGCTTCCATAAGCCCTTTGATCGTTCTACGTGTAAGTTCTCTATCTCATTTTTACGACTCACATAGGGGTTTATGAGATGCCTGTCGATAAAAACCTCGTGCCTAACTAGGAAGGGATCCGTTATGTATTGCTTCCCTTTTCTCTTCTGTGTTGGCTTCTATCATGTCTATAATACAGCCTGATTTTTCATTCGAATTCGAATATTCGAATCGAATATTCGAATTCGAATATTCGAAAAATCGCATTTTTCGAATGTATTCGAATTCGAATGTTCAAAAAATCGCGTTTTTCGAATGTATTCGAATTCGAATATTCAAAAAATAGCGTTTTTCGAATGTATTCGAATTCGAGTGTTCAGAAAAATCGCGTTTTTCGAATATATTCGATTTCGAATGCTCGAAAATTTTCGGTATTCGAAACCATTCGAATATTCGAAATTTTTGGGAAAGCATAAGTATACTACCCACTATGATTGGATTCGATCGAAACTCTTCGGAAAATTGGATGATTCGGATAATGCTATTTCTGCGGACTCCTGTTTTTTTATGACTCAGATACGGACAATTCATAGGCCTCGGATTTTTGGATGATTCGAATCGAGGCATCCGAATCGGATACCCGAAAATAGTTCTCATCCATTTATTCGTGTTTAATGTATACTAACCACTGGTCAACGATGGAGGCGATTTGAACGCTTATTTGGATTATACAATGACTTGCGGTGACCGGCCGATGGAAAAACGGAAAAAATAGAACAATTATTTAAAACAGATACATATATAACCGCTTCGTAACGTCACGTGAGCAGCATTTTTACTGTCAACCACATGAAAATCGTAGAACAGTGCATGGACTTCTTGTTCTAATATACTAAAGAAAAGTTCTCCCTCTTGGAAATAAACGAAAACGGCCATTTTTCATTCTGAAAAAAATAGACATTCCATAGCGTTCCACTGTTCACTTTTTTGGGGCAGCTGATCTATAAACTTTCAAAGAAAGTCAGAGTAATTCTTCAAAATGGAAGATCTGGTTCAGCCTTCTTAAAGAGCGTCTTATTAAATCCGGACGACTTTGAAAAATGTTCAGGTTGACGTAATCTCCTAATCTGCGCAAGATTCTAATGGCTGCGTCACGATATCTGAGGCTCTCGAGCAAGTTCAGAAGAGAGTTGATGAGCACTCGAATCACATTTGGGAATGCGGCGTCTTCGAACTTCTCATGTACCTTACCAAACCTTTATGGAGGTAATTTTCAGCTTACAAATAGCGAACGACATGAAATGAAAGCGACCAGATGCACTCACGAATAACGGTAGAACGTTCGAATTAGTGTTGAATCACAGTATATCCTTCGCACCATGAAAAAGTAGCATATATTTACATTTAAAAAAAAAAAGCTAGACATGTCACACCAATATTATGTACAGTAGTATCGACATAATTTTCGCGAATGAAAATACGACACGAAACGGACTTGGAAAAGAATCCACTCAAAGAACTCAAAAAAATCAAATCAGGAATATTTAGCCACAATGACTGCTGAAAAGCAATGGCAGACAAGTAGAAATGCACTGATAAGGCAGCAAACGATGTGAAACATTGAACGGAAACGAAGAACGCAGTTCATCATCGCTTTTTACACAAAAAAAGATGTACAGGAAGAGACGTTCTATGACGCTTCAATGGCATTGTGCAAGTCTCGGCGACAAAAAGCGTACACAAAATATTCTACATCAAATCTGCCACAGTGAAGAAGAACAATGCGAGGTAAACCATTCAGTACCCAACCTAAACCTCTCTGATACAAGACGGAATGTGAAAACACATAGAAGTGACCCAGATCATTTTTGTTTCGATCCAGCACTGGTTGGATGATGCGGAAACTCTGACCATTTGTCTTACAGCAGACCGCCTTACAAGTCCATAAGCTTACCCCCAACGATTAGGCTAACAAGGAGCATAAGGACGAGGTTCGTTTTCGCTGCGGACCACGGGTGGTCCAAAAATGGAAAAATTGAAGCCTAGTAACTCATGGACTGGTCGCGTGTAGCGCAGTTTGAGGTGCTGGTTGTCGCGTGGACCCGATGACAGGCTCCTTCCTGATTCGGATTTTCCGCCCAGACCAACCAAGCCTTCCATCCTCCGGGATCGATGAAGTGGTACCGGACTTCTCAGAGAAGGACAAAGCGTTGGCCTGTTTATCGGCTGGACACCGCAAGTCATTCATTGAATGGCCAAATACATCCACGACATCCCGTAGAAGTAGAATACGTGGCGCATCCCGAAAGGAATTGAGTAACGCCGTCCTTTACCCTTTATCCTAGCACATGGACGTATTCTCCCCATGCAAACCAGGGCTGGTGATTTGGCCGCGCTCACTTTAACACCTTGACGAACGTGTGACAAGATGTCATCTCACACCCTTCCGACCGCGTGGAACCATGTGACACGATGTCGTGCCACAGTCTTGTAATTTATTTTTCTAGTTGGATACAAATCTTTCAAAGGAATTTTTCTGTTTCGTAAAAACTTCATCTTTAAACATTGTTGTTAAAAGTGTACTCCACGCAAACAATTTAACGATGCCGAGGTTTCAAGAGAACATGGAAGCTGTTAGACAACTAAGGGCTTCAATTAACAAACAACTATCGACGCTATAAAATATCGATTGGTCCCACACGCCATACATGCGAAAATCGCGCGATCGTCAATGTATTAAGCCAAATTCGTGTCGGCTTTTCAATTCCAATCCAAAAGTGGGTCAGAATTTCTTTAGCACACGGGTTAACTCAGAGGTCCCCATTCCCCTACAGTCAACTGCAAATCGAAAAGGGTCTACTAGGAGACAATTTTTACCATTTTTGGACCACCCGGAGGCCCGCAGCAAAAACGAGCTTCACCCCTGTGCTCCTTTTTAGATGCCCTACAAAACCATATACGTCTTGTTGAGAATCGTTGGAGTAAGTTCACAGACGTCGCTTGTTACAGGACATTTTTTCTACATAAACGGCCACTCAGCAAGCCGACTTCATCCTGCCGAATCAATTCGCCGAACGAAAAGAATCGGTCATGTAGCTATGGAGTATGATGTATATTAGAACTAGAAGTCCTTGAATCTAATACTCCACCTCATACCTATGGCTAAGAGCAGAGATAGGTTTGAACCATTGAAACAAGAAACCTTCTGAAGTGAACTTTAATTTGGCAAGGACTCAGATGTCACTACCTTTCCGATCGAACCCGGCAAGCATTAGAAGCTGCACGTTCACAGACTCGAGACTAAACTTCCAGATATAGCGACGTATGACCGTAAAAACGGAGAATTTTCCGCCGTGAAGGCGATTTGGACGAGTATTTGGTTCATACAACGACTTGCGAGCCCAGCTGATAGAGGAGTCACTGTTTTATCCTTCCTGGATAGGTACGATAGCAATTCACCAACACTATACAAATCCTAGGCTTGATTGACCTGGGTGGAGAATGAACGAAGAACCTGAATTCGGGTTGCCTGCGACAGCTAGCGTCTTCTCAACCCCGCTACCAAGCACCCAATGGCTATTGACAAATATAAAACAAAGAAGCGTCTGAAGGAAGTACTTCAGAAGGTACTTATGGAATCAGATGCATCGGAAGATTACCTTCCCCTGATCTTCAACGACTAAAGACACATGTGTCCCTTTATGACTAGTTGACGACAAGCAAAACGAATAAACAGCTATATTTTCTAACGAAAAAAGCACAGATTTTTCGAAAAACTCTTAGCAAAAATCGTTATGCAAAGTTAAAAAGCAATAGCTTCCACGTGAACAAACCAGTGTAGCCAAAATTTGTATCCAAGAAGTCGTAGAATTATAGGTTATAGTTACCGCTTTTGGTGACCAAACACTGAGCTCCTTGACGAGTCTCTGACATGGACCGTTGACTTTCGATAGCTCCACCTCTTTTCCATTCGATATCCACTTGGAATTAAGAAAACATGGACTTTATGCAGTGCAGTTACAAAACCTCTCGCTTATTTTTACCCGCTTTATGCCAAGCTAACTAATCACATCAAAAGTCACCCTAGAAAGAGGCGTTGAGTTAAGTGTCATTGAGGTACATTCATAACGGAATCCTATACATTAGATACATGCACATGGAAAAGTGAATTCGACGTACTATAGCCTTCAGCTAAACCTTCGTCGGGTTACTTAGTAGAACGCTTGAACACTCCAATTACATGGTTGGTGCTCGCGCTGACCTGACATCCAGAGGCTCAACATCAACTCGATAAACCCTGGTCTCGACCGGAAGACGATACCTGCAAAGTTGGTTGGCCGTTTGGGGTCTCAGAAATGTCAAACGACTGCTAATGAATACGAGGCAAAATTACCTGTTATCAGCCTTTCTTATCACACAGAGATCAAGATGGGAAACCTTTCCCATAATCCAGTTCCGCCTTGGAATATTGGGAAGTGTGGTAGCAAGTCCGAGACGACGTACAGACGATTCCTTCACAAAGTGGCTGTAGGCAGACGTGCTGAAGTAGAACACTCAGAATTAACACTTGAAGGACCGTCCCAATCAGTTGAATTCTGAAATGGCTCCGCGCGCACCTGAAAAGCATATAGGCGTTGTGACGGTCGTTCCATATCACCAACACCGTCGAGCCTTCGATGATATCTTCAACTGCCACCATCCGATCCATCGCTTTCATCCCTGCAAACAATCCCAGTAGGCACCTCCCATCATCACTCCAGCTTCCCTTTGTATTTTCAAAGAATAGAATGAACTCTGCCTTCGGAGTCGGAAGAGTTGCCGGCTTTAGCTTGCACCGGTACCATTTTCTTGGTTCCGATTTTCCGCCCAGGCCATCCAAACCTACTATCCCTTCGGGGTTGCTCATTTGGTACCAGACTTGTCTGGGAAAGATGAAGCACTGATTTGTTCATCAGCTGGTCACCGCAAGTCATTGTGCAGACCAAATACACATTCATATCGCTTCCGCAACATCCTGTAGAGATAGAATGCGCACATCAATAGAATGGCACATCCCAAATGAATTGAATAATGCCGTCCGTTATCCTTTTACCAGACGTTCAACGGCCTACCGCCAGCCAAACGTCTGGTTGGGGGCTTCGCCCCAAACCCGGAGAATAGAACACCCCGACCGTCTCCTTGTCCTCTTTAGGCCTTGTCTCATCCATTACAGTAAAAAACTGGTTTTGCTATATAGAATGGTATAGCGGAATACGGTAGGGCAAAATCTTCAAAACTGCTCCTATGGTGCCTCACCTCCTATTGCACGTACGCGATTCATTCTCTGTAGTACCCCGTTCTACACATGGCGAGGAACAGATAGAGAGTCTTAATCCGAAGTGCTTAATCTGCGGAAACACAAATGAAACCAATTGCTATTGGAAGACACCGCTCGATACCGTTCACAGTTCGACTACTCATTCTCCCTACCCCTCCTCCACCCATTCCACCAATACCCCCTTACCCATGTGCCGGCAAAAAACGGATTACACGAAGCCTTTAAAGGTCATATGAAAATCTAGCGGATGTTTTGCAAAGTCCTCTCTATAACACGTCTTCTGGATCCAAATGCACATTGTATAACGTAATGAGACATTTGCTGAGTTCCAATGCATGTGTCACGACGTATTACTGAACCCTTTAGTGAACTCACTTAACTGGTGCTCCCTTTGTTGGCTCCCTTACTGGTCCCCCTTGACTGATCCTTCACTGATACCCCATTTATTGGTCTCCTTCACTGGACCCCCACCCCTTCACCGCTCCCCATTGCTGGTGCCACCTTCACTGGTACCCCCTTTACTGATCAACCCTTTACCGGTCCCTCCTTACTGGACCACCATCCTTCACCGCTCCCTTATTACTGGTTCCACCTTCACTGGTACCAGATAGGCCTTTCCCGACACCGGTCACACCTCTTTTCAACCCAGGCACCTGATGATGGATGTCCGTGACATGTCTTCTCAAGCCGGACGTCCCTTGCGTGACATCAGCTACATGTCTTCTTAACCCAAACACCCATTATGCGACATCAGTAACACGTCCTCTGAATCCGAATACAGCTGACGCGACATCGGTGACACCTCTTCTCAACCAGGACGTCTGTTGAACGACGTCGGTGACACCTCTTATGAACTCGGACGCTCGCTTTCGCGACGTCGAGCGGCTTGGTATGCTGTCGGCCAAATTACTAACGCCTATCGACAACAAAATTACCCGCTTTTTCAAAGCGGGCTTCTTTCAAGTTTTGGGTGAACAAATATTGCCATGAGAGTTCATCAAGCCGCTCGCTTCCTCTTACACTTGAGAACAGGCAAAAATTTCTCACTGGGTTTCCATTACCTTAGAACCTTAGAACACGTTTAAAGCGGACCACACTTCTTTGTTGAGATGGCTTTAAGATGCAAGAAAATCAAGTCAACCACTAACGGAATTTAATAACTTCACGAGAAAAATTACCAACGTCTGAACTTGAAACGCTGTAGTTTTCCGGCCGAATCAACTATTTTTTTCTATCTGCTACATTTCCTTTTGGTTTCCATCTTCTAATTTTGGTCTCCATTAAATGATGAAGGATACAGGTTGGCGCCATTGAATCTTTTTGGACGCGCCACGAACTCGCCACGAATTGATATGAATATTCACTGCAACCTTTTTCTCGTCTCATTTTTCAACAAAAAAAAATTATGATAGTGGTGCACCAGTAAATGTATGTTGATTATACATTGGATCCGATCGAAAATCTTCGGATAATTGGATGATTCGGATAAACACCGGATTTTTCGGGAACACCGGATTTTTAGATGATTCGGATCGGGTTACCCGAATCGGATATCCGAAAATAATTCGTTCGATACAATGGATCCGATCGAAAATCTTCGGATAATTGGATGATTCGGATAACGGTGATTTTGCGGACTCCGGATTTTTGGATGATTCGGATAACGACGATTTCACAGACCTCGGATTTTTGGATGATTCGGATAACGACAATTTCGCGGACAACGGATTTTTGGATGATTTGGATCGAGTTATCCGAATCGGATATCGGAAAATGATTCATTCGGATCCAATGTATAATGTTGATCTTACTCCTTGTTATTTTATGGGACACATATGAATCTACACGGAAATAAATAAAGACAGAACATGCGTTCACTCACCTATTCTTGTTTGCACAGAGACTCCGATGAGCTTGTTATCATTGCCTGGTTCCTCCGCTCTCACAACTCTTCAACAACAAAAAATGTTACACACATATATCATAATCTCTATGAAGTTGTCAAAACTCACGCAGACTCAGGGTCGACATCAGCGACTTGCTCGAAGGCGAACACGCTCTCTCTCATATCGTCATATCTGCTGGAAATGACAGCAACGTGTAAAAAAATTTTCTAATTACTATCCGATGCGATATCCGGAACAATTTACAAGCATTTAGGACCAGCAGAACATATAACTTCACAGCATTGCAAGTTATTTAAAACACTCCTTTAAAAAGGGTTTCAGCCGATTTTCATACCGTGGGAAGAGCGCCTTTTTCGGCTATTGGCGCTTAGCGGCCTAAATCTTGAACAGAGTGCACAGCGATCCGATGAAAATTGATTGTGAAGAAAATTAAGGCTGCATTTAGATGAAACGTTTCAAAGGTAGAACGCTACATGACTAGCTCGATGTACTAAGGTCTGGACTTACAGAAACCGAAAATAAGGTTCTGCCTGGAAAGTGACAGCATAGTAAAAACTCTTCTAAAGAAACTAGTGAAACAACGAAATGCAAAGACACCTTTAATGAATTAACCAGAGGTCCTAGGATAACTAAGGATAACGTGAACAACCACCTTTATGTATTAAAAGGTAGAAGAAGCCTATTGGATTACTAATCTTATTTTAAAAACGTCTGGTGTTTTTAGTTTTTTTTTTCATATGTAAACGAAAACTTATAGTTCTACTCCACATCCTGACGCCTCATCGGATGGCGATACGAGTAGAAGTACAAGTTTTCTTTTACAATTGAAGGATAAAAAAACGCAAAGCTGCTATTAACTAAGAATAGTAATCCAACAATAAGGAGTTGTGGTTTTGAAACAATACAAAGCATTTTCCAAAGCCATGGTCAAAAATTGGCCTCCCCAAACAGACATGGAGCACCGACTTCACATCCGAAGAGTAGGGTGTGGTTTTCGGTAATCTACTGCCGGTGTAGCCCAACACAAAACCCAAAAAGTCTGTACCTTAGTCACAATAGAGCCCAGCAATAAAAGGATAAGGGCAGCTTATCCTTCAGAACATTCGTGAAAAAATTGCGAAAAAAAAGCATTTTTTCACAAGTGTTCTGACTTTTCGAAAAAGGTGTTTCGGAGATAAAACATGTGATGACATCTTTTGGAGATCCTAAAGAAAATTCGTGAAATTAAATTTCCTTGTGAAAACTGGAACATCAATAAAACTTTCAGCTTAGATTCTTAAAGGAAAACAAGACGGATATTGTATGCATTCTTTATTTAGGGGAGAATCGCTGTATTCGCTGAGAGCAAATGTTCTCAACTTTAACAACAACAACAACAACAACAACAACAAAAATACAACTGAATGGAGTGACAACAATTTCAGCCAATAATAACAAAAGATCTAACCTCATGTTCATTCCTTCGAATGCCGTCGCTAAAGCTGGAAAATCAGTTTGCGTTGCAGAGTTGGAGCAGTAAACAGACTCTAAAACACTAGCAGGTTTTTCTACACCACATTTCACAGCACAGTACTTTCATCACTCACTGGAGGCACCTTCTTCGGAGACAATAGCAGCTTTAATATCACTTTCTACGCCTGCGCATACAGCATTCCCATCCTCGACTTTCTCAATGACGTAGTCTTTCAAGCGATCACGCTCTGCCGCTAACCACTTCATAGAAAACTTCTGCAACATTCAGCGTTGTCATATAACAGTTCAGCAGAAAGAGTTCAAAATTAAACACCAACCAATTCCTTTTCGAAAAGTTTCTTCTCGTATTCTAGCTCCATTCTGACTCTCGATATGTCTTCTTCCTTCTTCTGGGAAATGCCTTTCGTCAGCAATTCGAGTCTGTTCTAAAATGAGCCATCAAAATACACCTCAATTCTTTACAGCCGATCGTATCAAACCTTAGACTCCTTCTCTAGCTCCGCGCGAATATCCGCAATCACAGCCTTCCTGAAAGCCTCGCCCTCCGGATCTGACTGGAGGTGAGCAACCTCCGCCGTCTTCTTTTCGAGCTCCTTCGTCAGTTTTCGTATCGTTGCATCTTTACCCTGTAAATGATTGTTGTACAGATTTTGATGATCGCAACATCGGAAAGGAAACATGCTGGACCACATGATAAACCACGAACTTCACCGTCCTTATACCGTTCCGTTTGAGAATATGGAACAGCCAAAAAGGTGGACAACGCACCTCTATCACTTCCTCATATTCATTGCTCACGCGAGTCTTCTCCAGCTCCATTGCAATGATGCCTTCTTTGTATGTTTCACTTCGCACCTCCTTCACCCTCGTTTCAAGAGCTTCTACCTGGCTTTGGAGTCTAAACATCTAACCTCTATTTCTGCACTCACCGAAAATGTGGCTATAAATCGTGATAAGTCTCATACCTTTCCACTTCAGCTGCCTTCTCTGCCAGTTCCTGAGAAGAAGCGTCACATTTCTCCCGGTGAATTTTCAGCACTTCAATCTCTTCGTCCCGTTTCTTCAGCTCCTCGGCCATCCTCTGAACAATTTAGTATGCTTACTAAAGCAAACGGCGTTTGAAAAATAGCTTTAAATGTAATCAACAGTTATAACAAAAGGATAGGAAGCATTATAGCCATTTCTTAAGTTTATAAATTTGATTCCGAGAGGTGTAGAACCACATATACGTTTAAGTGGCCTAATATGTTAGGCTCTTCTATCTGGATGCGGAGCTGAATTTCAATTCTAATGTTTTAGAACTAAACAGTACGGAGGACTCTGTTCCCTAGATCCAAAAATATGACCAGCACTGTCCTGATTCCTCTTTTTGAAAACAAAACAATGCAAAATGGACAGTGAGATGACGAAAGCCTCACCTGACGCTCTTTCTCCGCTTCAGCAAGCTTATCCTCATAAAGCTGCCTCATCTTAGCGATTTGCTCCTCGAGGGCAAAACTCGTCAATTCCTCCAGTCGGGCGAACTTTTCCTTGAAGAAATTGCAGTCTACCGTTACATCGGCACGCAATTCAAGCATATCCTGAAATCGAAAATGTAAATCTATGCCGATGAATCCACTACTCACCAAGTGAGCTGATTAACCTAACAATTACCTTTGATAAGGAGCTGATCTGAAGAGCAACAGGTTTGAGAAACTCGTATGATTGAGACCGACTGGTTAAATCATCGACGACAAATTGCTGCAAAGTGAAGAATAAGCGAAAACCATTCCAAACCAGAGCAAACGAAAGACGGAAACTAACCCGTTCTTCGCTCGGATCAGGGTTCTGGAAGTGGTCGTCTGGAGTGCTGAACTGACTTGACTTCTCTGACATCTGGAATAATTTATCTCAATCAGAACAACTAGCAAAATGTTCCTAATCAAATGACTGGAAGGCTTTGAAACACTGAAGTTCAAGATCCTCGTAGCAAACGTAATGATTTACACATAAGCCGGCTACTTCCACTTTTCCAAACCAGGCAATCAATGGCAACGAAAAACTTGCGTTTCGCACCGTAGACGGGCAGAATAAGAACTTTATGAAGTTCTTCTAATAGTTAAAACACAAAATACTGAAGAAAAATGACATTGAATCAAGTCTAATTAGTTCCACCGAATACAAAGTCCAACCATCTGATACTGATACTTCCAAACACAACTGTAGCCGTTTCGTTTTCAATCATAAGAAATTATATGTGAAGCTTCGCAAACAAAAACAACATTTTCACCAATAGATTATAATTCTTTCAGCAATCCATGATCATATGGGTCCCCAGCGTAAGGCGCTTCGAACTTTCTCACTATTTGACTTTCGCATTTAAGATTTCATGTTATTTGAGATTTCTATGTTAAGTATTATAGTTGCCAGTAATTAATATAGGCAGCACATTGCACTGCATTTTTTTCTGTTGATGTTGATTGCACTACCACACAAATGTGGTCACGTAATAAATAAAGGGTAAGAATAAAGAACGGCGTTACTTAATCCCTCTTGGGATACGCCACGCATTCCACTTCTACGGGATATCGTAGTGGTGAACCTGGTAGCGGGTGCAAGCGACAGCCGGCACCTCATCCGACTGCGTTACTCGCGCCCAATGTAATAAATAAATAAAATAAATAAAACAAACTTGTGAAGATAAATGATAATTGCAACAAACCTGTCTAGGCTGAGGCGTAGGAATCTGAATCGGCGCCGTTTTCGCAACTGAAGTGGAAGCTGACGTGAAGGGTAGCTCATCTTCTTCACCCTAAAGACAACACAGTGTGCTTGGAAAAGATGAACTAATGTAGCGCGAAGATCGGGTTTGAAAGGCATACAACAGACGTAAAACGTGACATCAAGCCAAGCATGAAATTCTGCTTTCTAATAATTCTAACTAGCTTACTATCCACTTCAACTTTTCACGTTTTTTGACATGACCACTTGGTCTACTGACAGCGGGAGCACTTTGCGAACTTATTCGTCAGAAGCACTTCGCCGAAACAAAAAAGGTGAACACCTACTAGCATAGACAGCTGGTTAAGCGATGGTGTGATAGGCATGTTCAAGCTTGACGATGATCCTACCCTCGACGGAGGCGACTTTGCCATGAGCAGAGCCGGTGCTGTAGAAGGCGAGGAGTCAATGACATCATCAGTGCTGAATAGAAATACCCGATTTACTTAGTTGACCATTTGATGAGGGTTAAATAGAAAACTTAGGCACCTCAACCAGTTCGTACTGGGGAAGTTTCGAGACAACGTCGGCATAGCATACGCTGGATCAGCCGTTATGAAGCTCTCTTCTCGTCGCAGGGCACTTTGGACGACAACGGGAGAGGGTGCAGACGGATCCCTTAAACAACACGAAATTTATTCAGCCCTCACTAATCTGAATGGACTGAATGGAAAAAGGCAGCCCAACCTGACACTAAGACGAAAGAACACTTGAGGAGCTGCGACGTTCAGGTACTGCTTCAGTTCCTCGATGTTCTGAAAAGAAGATTCAATTACCAAAAGAGTATGACCACAGTATTCGATGAGAGCTGACCTTGCGAAGTTCCCTGAGATGTTCAGCATCGATTGGGCCAAGAGAGGTATCGAACTCGGGCACGTTCTTCACAAAAAACGGAGGAAGGACATCGAACATACCTAAATGAAGACAAGTAATCAAGCCTTCACGACAGTATCTGAGGAAACATCTGTCTTCCCAGATAACTACTACATATTTACTTTATATATTATATTTATCTGTTATCGATCTATTCATATAT
Organism: Heligmosomoides polygyrus bakeri; assembly: GCA_947359475.1. Lineage (NCBI taxonomy): Eukaryota > Metazoa > Nematoda > Chromadorea > Rhabditida > Heligmosomidae > Heligmosomoides > Heligmosomoides polygyrus. The sequence continues at coordinate 84,879,320 of OX375870.1, forward strand.
CTATCCAAGTGAGTGAAAAAAACATTTTCTGATGGTCGGGCCTGAAGGCGTGTCCAAATTCCGGAATACCGGATTAGCGGTCAGATTTTAACCGTGACTGATGGAGTTCGAGATCGCGGTTATATAATAAGAAATGTACCGTTTCTTTCCGACGGTATACTGTATTTTAATAATAAAAAAATAAACTACCGCAGCTATAACCTCTTTAGGGCTTCTAATCTAATCTACCTAGGATTTATATAAGCGATCTTAAAAAGTATACACGTCCTATAGTGGAAAATGGAGTATCAGTGTTCAATACAACGAATTAGGAAGATATAGACCTTCTAAAAAACGCTCAGAATCCCTTCACTATGAAGCACACTATGAGGTAATTCTCAATGGATTATAACTCTATTCCAAGCGGTACCAGTTGGCCGCGCTCTTTGACATTTCTTCACTGATAAACAGAATAAAAATCGCTGATTTCATCATGAAGTATAAAATTGTTGCAAAATAAAAAAAATTCATCGATCCAGCAAAGTTCATTTCCGGGATTCTCACAGGGTCGATGAGAGGGAAGCTGAAACTTCAAGTCTCAACTGCTAAATGCGTTGCTAATGGCGAATCGAGGTTGACTTCTCAACCTATCGAACTCTTAATGAATTCAGTCCGCTGCTAGGAAAGTATGAACATCTAGAGGGGATCTCTGTTCAAACCTGTAGAAGATTTGTCAAATGTTAAACATAAACATGTGAAAGGTGTTGGTTGTTGTTTACATTCCTGATGGTTACTACACCCCGCTTTATGTTGTTTCCATTTATGCTCTGCTACAATCTGCATACTAGGTATTTGAATATGCCTTAATTGAACTATCGAATAAATAACTGAAGTATAAAAAAACGAGTATAAACCACTGCAAAGCATGAAAATTTTCTTGTAGGAGTTCTGTAAAAAAAACCTCGCTTGCAATAAATTCCTTCTCCTCAACAAAAAAGAAAACTTACCGTGAAAGAGAACGCGTAGAAAATGCTTTTCAAATTTAGCAGAAAACTGAGCGCGTATTTCCGACTCCTCTTCGGACAGGGACGAGCACTTCTCCACATGCAAGGAATGCCATAATTTGAATTCTTTTTGGAACGTCTTCCGGCGAATCACTTCTGTAACTGCTGTAGCGTACATAACAGGTGCCTCCTGAAACGTACGTATATGAGAGAGTAGACAAAACAAAGCGGTCATCAGAAATCTCCACGAGTTCAATGATGAAACTCACCCTTATTTGCCTGATAAGGTCAAGGCGCTGCTTTAACCCGGTGAATTTCTCCTCAAACACTAAAACTTCGTTGTGAGTGTGATGCAGTCGGTTGTATGTCTGAAACATTTACGTTTAGAAAAACGGAAGGCAGATGTTTTTGATGGTATAATTGTTGATTTATGGCAAAATAGAACAAAGCGGAAATTTCTATTCTAGAACATGATCGATTTTCTTCTGAGCATTCGCTAATCACGCAGACATTCCGCATAGTAAATGCTTGGTCAGCACTTTTTGAATATCACTTGGTATTGTTCCGTAGCGGAATATGGAGCCATTCTTGGACTCAAGGGCTTTCATAAACTGTGAAAAAAACCGCATAACCCCATAACCCCAGATCTATAGACGAAGCTATACACCAAAATAACTTATCCAAGATCCACCCATGTCAATGCTTTAAGAAGCCTAGTATCCACAGTCCTACACTTTATCACTTGAGAATCCGGATGATCCTAGCCGGGAGTGGGGAGCCGTAAAGTGACAGTTCCCTACGTCCACTCATGCTAAATCACTTCCTTTTCTGAACCGAGAATGACCATACGGCTAGTAGCTGAAGCTCTTGGGCTAATTCAGGGGAGCAGATGGTGGGACAAAACACCTTCCCGGCTAAGGTAAATCCATTTCACACAATATCACCATTCAACGAATACACGAGGTATCATCTAAGAAACAAACCCGGGCTATCCACGTGTTGAGCCGCGCTCTCAAGATTCGAAGCAGTTCCAGTTTCGATTGAAAGAACCGGTTACAAATGATGCGAATTTCCTTGAGCTCCGTATATATTTGACCCATCAAATATCGGTACTCAGTGAGAAGTTCCTGAACAGAATCTTTATGAGGTAACATACATAGAGAACGGTATCGACGTAGTTTCGAAGTACATTACCATTCGAAACACGAACACTTGTGACATTTGTTGTTGTTGTTATCAAGTGCCACAATATGTGCAAAGAAAAACCGCGAATAACTTTACATTGGTAGCATCACTAGGAGTTCTGGTTTAATCTATCTCCTATCAGCGGCCGATCTTCTATTATATAAGGTGAACAGATCATTCCGCCTATATGAATAAAGCGTTATGCAAAGCTCTAGTACCCCTGAACACTCTTTAGTATTCTATAAGGTTCTTTTTTTTGTGCGAAAATTAAACTATGCTAATAGAAGGCGAAGCTTACGAGGTATGAATGTGGAACGAAAAGCTTTCAAGGAGATGCCTAGTAGTTAATTTCTGGACCGCAACATTTATTTATTCTCTAAGTAAACAACGGAGGGTTGAAACCAAAAAAAAAACGAACAAAGCAAACTATTTAAAGGATAGTATGAGACATATACTGCTAGTTAGAGAAAACATGCACAAATCTGAAAGAAGAGTTAAGCTACTAAGTAACTTCCTGGAGATACCGGTATTTATATGCCTTCCATATTGCCTCAGTGAATTCGACAAAATGATTTTCCTTGAAAAGTTTAGGAATCCAGATTCACTGCGATGTGTTAAAAAGTATGGATCTTACATAACTTATTGTTCTTGGGAAGTGTATTATACCTTAACTACCTCTAGTGTTAGTTACAGGGCAGTAAGCCCTAGTTTATACCATCGTCGCTGCGCGGCGCGGCATTATGGTCTGGATAGATATCCACCGCGCGGCGCGGTAAATCGATATCTATGACAATCATGATGCCGCGCAGTGTGGCGGCACAAGTATAAACTAGGGCTAACGCAGCGTAGATGAGCCCTTTTTTAGCTGCGAGAATTACCTCCCAACAAGCGCAGAAAGATCCCACGCTTCATCTCTGTGAAACCAGATTAAGACACAAAGCTACGTAAACATTACAAAAACAATGCAAAGTAAGCGACCATGGATTAACTCACAAGTAGATAAGCAGCAAATCGCAAAATGGTTACCTCAAGTGAAGACTGATCTATGCGCGGTGGTGTCTCAAGTATTTTCGAGGTGTGTTTTTCTATCGCTTTACCTCGTCCTGCAAAGTATGATACAAATGAAGAGAAGAATGACTTCTAAATAGTGACGCACCTTCAGCTTGCCGCAGATGATGATCCAGATAACTAAGCCGCTTATTAATACCCTTTATTTCCCGATTATTGAGATTTTTGGACCACTCTGTCACCTTCTCGATGTTTTGTACAGTTACATTCGCATCAGTTTGTTCAAACTGAAAACCAGCATTAAACCTTAAAATAGTGTGAAGCACCAAACCGGATAACTGGACTTCAAAAAAACCTTACATTTTTGAACTGCCCGGCAACTTGTTCGACAAGTTCCGTAAGAGAATGCTCTTGATCGAAAGCAGAAATCCATGTATACAAGGACATGTCAGAATAGAAGGACCGATCGGCGTTACCCCGTGAGTGCGCCAGGAGCGCTCCTGGAAGACGAATCTGAAACAAGCACACTTAGTCAGTCACGGCTTGAATCAATAGATGGAAATCACTGACCCGCTTGAGCTCGTCGATGACTTCGTCAAAACCCTGCAGAAGAGCAGCGGCTTTTGGTTTTTGCTGTTGAACCTAAACTAGCAAATAACTACAACCTTGAAACCAAAGAAGACGGAAAAGTCTCTTAACACCATATTAAGAAAATCGAAATGGGTCAAGTTATTAGGTTGTAACGAATTAAATGGCACTGGCTCGCGCCATTTTTTGGCGCGTCTTTACGCGTTTGATCAAGAACAAACCGTAACATGTGACATATCATTTAGAAGCGCAAACTTTGCTCTACCGATGAGTACCAAATTTGCTATGTAAAAGTGGGAAAACTTTAGAGTTTTATTGACTTTTTTGCAGATGGACAAAAGGGTAATCCGAGGCATTTTCTTGTATGAATTCAAGCTGGGCACTACAGCTAAGGAGGCGGACGAGAAGATCAACGCCGCATTCGGTCAAGGATGTTCCACGATTCGAACGGCATATCGTTGGTATCAGAAGTTCCGGAATGGAGATGAGAGCTTGGAAGAACATGAAGGTCGTGGGAGGCATAGTGATGTTGATGAGGACAAGCTGAGAGATGTGGTAGAGGAGGATCCACACAAAGGTACCAGGGAGATAGCGAAGGTTCTTGGCGTCAGTCACAACACAGCTGCCCGGCATCTGAAGGAAATTGGAAAGACCAAAAAGCTGGAAAGATGGGTGCCTCACGAGCTGTCTGAGGAGCAAAGAAACCGACGATATGAGATCTCGTCCGCACTGCTTCTACGGAACGAAACGGACCCATTCCTTGATCGCCTCGTAACCTGTGACGAGAAATGGATAATGTACGACAACAGGCGACGATCGGCACAGTGGCTGGAAGCGATGAGAGCCCCAAGGTTTTTGCGAAACCGGAATCGCACCAAAAGAAAGAAATGGTGACAGTATGGTGGTGTTCGCTGGGAACTATTCACCACAGCTTCCTCCCTCCCGGTGGATCCATCACGGCAGAGAAGTACTGCATTGAAATTGAAGAAATGATGAAAAAGTTGAAGGATATCCGGCCGGCCTTGGTAAACCGAAGGCGAGTTCTCCTTCTGCACGACAATGCTCGCCCCCATGTAGCACGAATGACGTTGCAGAAATTGAATCAGCTGAGCATTGAAACTCTACCACATCCGCCGTTTTCTCCCGACCTCTCCCCAACAGACTACCATTTCTTCAAGCATCTTGGCGACTTCTTGGTAGGGAAAATATTCAAATACCAACAGGATGCCGAAAGTGCCTTCGAAGATTTCGTCAATTCCAGAACTTCTGATTTTTATGCTACTGGGATAAAAAAGCTTGTGTCACGTTGGCAAATATGTGTAGAATCAGAAGGTTTTTATTTCGATTAATAAACTTGCATACAAGCCGAGATATTAACTGTTTAAATTTACAGTGGTTCAGTGCCATTTATTTCGTTACAATCTAATAAAAACCTAGTGTCTACCTTTTGGATCCAGAAGCCATGTACCCTGCTCACTATATTTGTCATCGAATGCTTTTTTAGTAGCTCCTTCCTCTATGCCGATTTATGCGCACCTTCGTCAGTGTAATAGGGGTCCTTTAGTATGCACGCGACGCGCTACGCGATGTTATGTTAAGACCCCATATCGGTTCATCGCGTCGAGCAATCGATATGGGAACTCATCATAACATCGTGTCGTTCGTAAACGACAAAACTAAACGATCCCATAAAGAATGCTTCAGCTGTGCAATGTGAAACCAAACACCTCACTAAGTTTCTTTACATCTATGCACTCTAAAAAACCCCTTAAAGGTTCGTTGAAGATGTTCGACGAGGTTTTGAAGTGAAACATGAAAAATTTCTAGTCAGCTTTAGCTCTCAAAGACAACCTTTCCGTAGAGAGCAGTTGACAACTTCTTGACAAGCCAATTCCTGTTCCCTTTCAATTTGCCGTCTTCCATTTTCTAACGCGTTTTAACCGTCCCCGTATTTAGTCACTTTTTTTGCAATAAATTTGCCATTTTGTCAAAAACCTACACGAAACTCATCGTTAACTCTATCGCACGGCATAAATCCTCGAGTTTTCCTTATAACCCGATTACTTCGTCATTCTGGCTACCTCTAAATAATTATGTTTATATCGACTTTAAAAGTGCACCACCATCACCAGCGAGCCAAAGTGGAGGTCACAAAGGGCCTGTTCATACTTCGCGATAGGAGCGACTCGTCGACCATGCAGATTATACGTATCGATTTTTGCAGGGCGATCGCCGGGCAAATGTCGATACGTATGATTTGCAGGGCCGATCAATCGCGCCCATGGCGAAGTATGAACAGGCTCATAATTCAAAAAAAACTCCATAATAAGAAAAAGCTCGAGGTAGAAATGCCGTTAAATTAACCTACCTTCTCAGCCTGATGCAAAAATCTAGTAGCTCGCTTCGTTAGTCGAGCTATCGACGCGTCCATGTTGTTCATCAGGGCATCCCAACCCTAAATTCGAAAACGTATTCACTAACTAGACAGACTATTTTCCTAAAAAGTTAACAAAAAAGAACCTTAACAATAAGACGGTGCTCCTCAGCGAAGCGAGCACAAGCATGTATGGCACTCTGAGCAGCTGCTCGACATTCACGAGCCCGCTGAGGAATATCCATGTAGACGCGATGCATGTCTGAGTCCTGCTCCAGTCGAGTTGCCTGTAAGCTCTAGCCATCCCACAGAAACTTAAGAGAAGACGTATAGCAAAGCCACACCTACATTCTCTATAGAAACGTCAATGATACTCGTAATCTCGTTGATTTCTTGGTCCCACAATCGAGTGTCCTCCTTGTCTTGTCGATTGCTTCGTTGGAAAAGGTACACTGGAGCATCCGAGTTGTCTGAAGCACTAGTTCTCTTGAACAGAATTACATGCAGTAATACAGTTTGCAACAATTGTATCCAGAGTTGCTACTACGCTGACCTGATACACAATCTAAGGCACAATCAAAGTGAAAACATTCTCTAATGAATATTCCTGCGTGAAGCAAAAGGAAACTGCAGCTTAACGTCAATATTTCGTCCGTAAGGAAATTAGAACTGGCGAGGTACGTTCCTAGTTTACGTCTATAAACCAACGTCCTCACTCCCCTATACATTCACAAATTTTCCTCAAAGTTCTAGTCTACAGCATAAAAATGGAAGCGGTCGAACTAATAACGAACACCGGACACCTACGCACGAATCTAGCAAGACTTACTCCCAGAGAAACTGCACTGGATGGTCTCCTCGCTATCCATAATTTCTCCATTGTTTTTCAGAAGAACCTGAAATGATTCCGCAGATGAAATATGTGAAACCAGGAAAAATATAAAGATATGTGAAAAATTATGCTTATAGATGATAAGCGGAAAAAATAAAACTATACTGAAACACATCCGCAAACGGAGAACTCCATCAGGAGATAGCTACAACGAACCAAAAGGACGAATAGATGTACAGTGAGGAAGTGTGGTGGAGACATAAAATCCCTCGAACTACTCCATGTTTCTTCAACAGCACCACTTTTTCTACTTTATTTCATTGCATGTGACCTCAAGTACAATAGTCACTGATGTCGCACAAAGGGCGTTCGAGTTCAAAGGACATGCCAGTGACGTTGCTCAACAGGCGTCCGGCTCTAGAAGAGGTGTCATCGATGTCGTGCAAAAGGCGCTCGGATTGAGAAAGCATGTCACTGATGTCGCGCATTGGATGTTTGGGTTCAGAAGAGGTGTCAACGATGTCGCGTAATGGGTTTCTGGGGTCAGAAGACATGTCACTGACGCTGTTCAACAGGCTCCGGTTTCAGAAGACGTGTAACAACGTTGCGCAAGGGATGTCTGGGTTCAGGAGTAGTGTCACCGATGTCGCGATAAGGGCGTCCGGGTTGAGAAAACATGTCACTGACGCTGTTCAACAGGCGTCCGGGTTCAGAAGACGTTTCACTCAATGATGTCATGCGAGCGGTGTCTGGGTTCAGAAGGGGTGTCACCTATGTCGCGCAAGGGGTGTCCGGATTCCGAACACGTGTAATGGGAGACCACTAAACGGGAGACCAGTAAGCGGGGGTCCAGTGAAGGGTGGGAGGACCAGTGAAGGGGGCGGGGTACCAGTAAGGGTTTGACCTTTAACAAGAGCCAGTGAAGGGGCCAATAAAGAATACCACTAAAGTGAGGGTTGGGAGGGGATAGAAAGGAGGAGAGTGAACGGGAACCAATGAAGTGGGAGGGTCCTATGGAGGGGGAACCGGTAAAGGGGGAACCATTAAAGGAGGACCAGTGAAGAGGGGACCAGTGAAGGTAGGACCAGTCATGGGGAGCTGTGAAGGGGGTTGGGGCAGTAAAGGAGGGACCGGTAAAGGGGACCATGGGAGCTAGTGAAGGGGGACCAATAAGTGAGGAGGGGGGAGGGCCAAAAAGGGACAGTGAACGGGAACCAGTAAAGTGGGAGAGTCCTGTGAAGGGCGGGGGGGGGAGATCGGTAAAGGGGGAACCTGTGAAGATGGGACCAGTAATGAAGGTCAGTGAAGGGGCTGAAGAAGAGGAGGGACCAGTGAAGGCGGGATCAGGAGTAGGAAGGGGGATCAGTGGAAGGAACCTGTAAGAGCGGACCAGTACTTTTTCTCACTATCGTCCAACGTGCATGTGACAGGAACGTCGTACAATGTGCGTGTAGATCAAGAAGATATGCCACAGATCAAACATTGCGAAGCATGCGTTGGATTTTCAGATCACCTTTGAAAGACAGCGAGCGTGTGCGTGTACATTCCTCTCACTGTCACTACTGACTGATGCTCACTACATTTTTCTGCCTGTCTCTGGGTGCACATGGGTAAGGGGTATTGTCTATTGTCGGGGGGGGGGGGGGGGTTAGGGGTGAATGACTTCGGGAATCGGAGGATTATTATTGCGTCGGATATTTCGCGGTATAGAGCTCTCACAAGAGTATCACAATCGGTCCTCGCCACGTAAAGAATGTGTACTTCGGGGAATAAATCGGCGTAAGTGCGATAGAGGGTGGTTAGGCTTCATAGGAGCAGTTTTGAAGATTGTGCCCTACTGTCCCGCTTTCCCGTAAAGCCAGTTTTTCACTGAAACGCGAGTAAGAAGGCCTAGACGGGGGTGTTCTATTTTCGGCGTTTGGGGGCGAAGCCCCCAACCAGACGTTTGGGAGGCCGCTAGGCCGCTGAACGTCTGGTTTCCAATGATTGTTACAACTACAAGCAACCAAAACAAACAATGAATCAAAGTATCAATGTATAATGCCCATAATCTCTGACCATTTCTGGATACGACATACACATACCTGGTCGTCAACATGGATTCCAGTTAGTTGTAAAACACTTTCCTGTAGTTGACGGACCTTCCATTGGGGCTGAAATGTAGAACGATGAAGAAAAAATAACACGATAGAAACAAGTGAATTGAGATTACTAACCAATACTTCAACATGAAAGCGATGTCCGCTGGGAACGTTGAAGATATAGAAAAACTCCATCAATTCTGTGTATTCTTGAAGTCCGGCATATAACTGAAAACAGCGCTATAGAAACGATGGATATATCATTTTAGACTTCTGTAGATGGGCCCCAAGAAAGTTTAAGTAAACCTGAGCAACCATCAAGTTTGCATGAAATGCGGCTAATCAGGATGCATTAAATTTGAGAAATAAAATCGCTGGATTGAAGCAAAAAAAGCGCAATGTGGAAAAATGTTAAGAATGCTGCATCCCGCACAAAACACAATAAGTAATACAATAAAAAATGATCAGAATGTACCTTTGGTGCTACCGCGATTTAGGTGCCCTCGACAGCGGTGTCAAAAGTGCCTTTAAGAGAATGCCACCATCTATGACAGCCACGAACAAGTTCGTCTGAAAACTATGAATACCAACAGGTCGCGAAAGCTCGGAAAATTAAACCAAAACTGTACTAAGATTATAGAAGGGTTAAGGATCCACCGGTGAGCAGTTCACTCCTTCGTTCTTACCGTACCTGAAACCCATAGTAAAAGGTAATAAGGCCCTCCAAAACCAAAAGTGGACTGCCCTGTAGCTTAGAAAATATGTCCATCTTCCATAACTTCTCTTCTAATGCTTCTCAAAAAATGCAGAATTCACCCACAAACAGATCTCCACAGGACCTTGGCTCAGAATATGACCGTTTCGATCGTTGTCTGGGAGAAAGGAAAGAACGGTAATGAAACTGTTCATCGCCTGCTTATGTGCACAGCTAAAAGTACCATTTTAAAAAATTTCTCAAATCTTAAATATATTTTAGCGCTAAAATTTAGAAGACAGAAGCTTCCCGCAAAAATAATGGACAAAGCTAAACATATTATGATGACATAAAAGATGGAAAGAAATCTAGATAAGAGGTTTCGCCAAATGTAAATGAAGTCAAATCATACAAGATAAAGAACAAAGAACCGCTCTACTCAATCCTTGTGCGAGATAGGTCACGCATTCTACTTCTACGGGATGATATGGAAACTGCTTGATTCTATGGGATGATATGGAGGCTATTTGAATGCGTATTTGCCCTCTACGATGACTCTCGGAAGCCAAACGATCAAGTCAGTGCTTTATCCTTCTCAGACAGGTCTACTGCCAATATAACTACTGGGGGACGGAAAGCTTGTTTGGCCCGAACAGGACCCAAACAAAGAACCTCGATTCGGTGGTGCATAGGGTACTCGGAACGTACTTCATCTGCGCTGCCATAATGTAAGATACTTACCGCGAAGCCCTGTCTGGCGTCCGGAGCTGTGGAGCGCACTGCCTTCAGCGGTCCACAAGACAGTGATTTCCGCGACGTCGCGGAACACCTTAAAGGGTTTGAATCAGTCAGAACTTATGCAAGTCGCACTTAAACAGACACCCGATGTTGCACGAAGAATAAGTAACGTTGCGCGGTTACCTCGTAGTCATCCAGATACTGGCCTCTGCGCGCACAGTGGCCTTGGGAGGAGAGCACAGAATGAGCAATGAGCAAGGGAAGGAACTCCATGATGTGGTCAATTTTGACGCAGGTGCAGAAAACCGTTATGTGTCGCATGTCGAAGATTGGTCCACTGTTGCCTTGTCGCCTGCGCCCTCCCTGCCTAGATATTGCGCACCCTTACCACCTCACATGACAAGGTCTGCCCCATTTTTTACCGGATCCTTTGCATTGAAGCATTTTACAACAACCGTTTCAACAACTCGTTGAAGGAATCATTCGAGAGGAATTCGCTTCAATATCTAACTTGCTCTCCTTACTTTTGGAGCATAACAGAATTCCATTACGTTGCACCAATGCCATTACACGGCCTGTCGTAAATTTGCGCGTGTCCAGTGCAGTTTGCTGTCTGCGCCCTCCTAGCTTAGAGATCGCGCGTGGTCGTCCACGTTGCCACGTTCGGTCGATCTCTTGTGCGCCCGCGATGGCACCGCCGGCAAGCGCGTTATGGTGCAGTGGAACTGGCGTCGCTTCTGCGAGGAAGGTCGGGGTTCGGTTCTCATGCGTGGTGGTTCACTTGCATTTCAACTGGATACTTGAGATCTGAGGAGCTTTGGCGTGTGAGCAAATTTGAGGCATTTTTCTGCGTATTTTTCCAGCCGTAAGCGTTTCGCCGTTCGAAGAGCGCAGAACGCAGCCGCGAACTCCCCTGAGCAACGAAAGCAGTTTCCACACGAGCAGCTTGGATGGCACACACCCTGCAGCCCTTTCCCTAGCCGAATTATGGAGACAAGTTATGTGTGATGCTTCGTTTCCATTCATTTAGGTTCAGTCCGAAACTCAAACCCAATTAGGAAATCGAATTCTGGGCAGAAGTGATGTGTGTAGCTCCGTTTCCATTTATCTAGGTTCAATTCGAAACTGAAACCCTTCTAGGAAGTCGGATTCTGGACACAAGCGATGTGTGTGGTTCCGTTTCCATTCATCTAGGCTCATTTCGTAACCAACAGGAAGTGAGTGATGAGGCGTGAGGGAAAAAGAGAGACGGTGTGTGGTGCAATTGTACTGCACCACACACCCAAATTCACGACAGGCCGTGTAATGGCATTGGTGCAATGCAATGGAATTCAGCATTCCATCATATAGGTTCTCGCAACACAGATGGATGGCTTCTGGAATTCAGTGGACGCAGTGAAATAAATAAATTCAACCTCTTCGGTGAGAAATTTAGTATTCTGTATGTGTATGGGATCTATCCCAGCGGAGGGGGGGGGGGGGGAGCACTTTAAACTCTTCGATCACGACGGTAAAATTATTGAAAGTCTGCGATTTTACAAAGAGAATACCCTGAGCTAGCCTATGAGAGGACATTTCTCTGGGATTTCCTTGTCGGAAAGGTCGTCCTGTGTTTGTTTCGCATCCCTAGCAGCGTCCCCCCTCCGACTAGGATAGATCCTGTGCATGTGTCTGTTATATATTCTTCGACATTGGACTATGGAAGAAACCCCAGAGGCCGGATTCAGCAAGCAGTGGGTATAGGTAGAGATACCGTAAGGGAATCGTATCCCCCACTACCAGCATTGGGTAGCGGATCTCTACCCACTGATATACCCACGATGTGGCTGGTAAGGTTTATCATGAATATGCCTCACCGTGGGTACGTCTACCTCCTATACACCGCATATCCGCGGGTACAAGTGTTGATGAATCCGGCCCTAGGATGTAGGCAATTTTAACCTCAGTGGGTTGGTAAGGCCACATCCTACAGTTCGTTCCGCTGCCCAATTCTGTGCTCTCCTCCATGTCAGCGAAAGAGAGCACAGAACACGGCTATATCATTGTTTGTTTTCTTTACTGTCAGTGCCTAACTACCATATCGCCGAATGTGCTAGAGAAGATTGCCTACAGACAAGGAAAAACGTGAAGGAAAGTCCACGCACTTTATAAGTGTGATAAGAAATTAAGGAAAGTGGAGAATGACGATGGAGTCATCAGTAAACAACATCAATTGAAGCAAACCAAGCACTCCCATTGACACACAAAGACAGCATGATCCTGCAAGGGAAACTCGTCCAACTCGGCGGACAACTCGTCACTACACTTGGATGTTTATCCGTCACCAGGGAATGAAGAGACAGATGCTAGCGCCGGAACAATTGGTTAAGCGAGCAAAACTGCACCTTAGCTTAAAGACAATCAATAGAAAAGTCATGAGAAGATATGGAAACCGCCTAGAGAGCGTAGGAGCTTCCCTAGGCGAACGACGCTGTAGAAAAGACCGCGCTCATATGCCATTGCTTCGGAATTGATCGCCTAGACGATAAGGGTTAAAGATGATGGGCGTGGAACGCTGTGTAGCATCGCAAGAAGTGGAAATAGACGACCCGAGCCAAGCCAAACAAGGACAAAGTCCGTCCGTGTACTGGGAACGAGGTTTTTCTTCATGCGAGACGTCACGGGGTGAATAACATGTCACCGGGTAATATTGCAGATTCTCATTGGAGCGCATCAGCCGCCACTGGCTTTCTTACAGGGGAGTGCATCGGGGATATAGAGGCGATAGTGTTTGCTGCGGTTCACTGAGAATCTTTCACAATCAAATGACAGTACTTTTCATGCTAGTGAGAAAGGCGGAGGGGGGAGACGAGTGGAGCTGTCGGTCAGGAATGGGCGGAAATTTTGAAAACTTTCCAGGAAAATGGAAAATTCTTTAGAAGGGTCAATGAATTGGTTAGAAACTTTGGCAAAGGATGTCTTCGAACACGCTTGCTAAACAAGTAAAGTCACATGATCCAAGAAGTAACAATAGCAGAGAAATAACAAATCGAAAGCAGGCGACATTTATAATCCGACAACCTAATAGAAAGGCCAAAAACGCAGGAAAACCAGAAGATTTCGAAATTATCGCTTTAGCTATTTATTGTATCTAAACATACATTTTAACTAATAACCAACACTTTTACACCATTTCATGTCAAACCGGACGCTTATCGACATAAGATGGATAGCTTTGAAATCAAAGTGAACCCCGTCCAAATAATGGCCAAGGGTATATGATTAAAGCAGATCCTCTTTTTTTGAAAATTTATAATTCACTTGCCACCGTAAAATGAGTACAGAGCTTGAAATTTTATGAAAATTTGATTTTTGCAAGTAAATGAATCAAATAATTACGTTTCTACGTTTTTACAGTTTCTTTTTTAAATAATTGAGTGTTGATGGTGCGCTTACATTGAAATGGTTTATTGTCGTATCTATGTGTTTAACGGTCACGCTGATCGCGTACGTATTGAATAAATAAAAAATAAATAAATATTATTTCAACGTGCAGTAAAGCAGCAACATTTGAGGGTACATCACGATTTTTACTTAACTGATACTGTAAATGCTGCTTATTATGAACTGCAGCAAAAATATGTGCAATTTTTACAACTGTTATGTGTATTTTCAATACAGTCTACAAATGTGCAAAAACGTGAATAAAATTAAAATTAAAGTTAAGTAAATAAAAATTTTAGGGGCGCGTGTAGCGCAGTCGGAGGAGGCGCGGCTGTCGCGTGCACCCGATACCAGGTTCCTGGTTCGGGTTTCCCGCCCAGGCCAACCAAGCCTTCCATCCCTCCGGGGTCGGTGAATTGGTACCAGGCTTGTCTGGGAAGGATAAAGCGCTGACTTGTTCATCGGCTGGCCACCGCAAGTCATTGTATGGCCAAATACGCATTCATGTCGCGTCCACGACATCCCGCAGAAGTAGAATGCGCTGGCGCATCCCAGAAGGGATTGACTAACGCCGTCCTTTATCCTTTATCCTTTATCCTTAAATAAAAATTTTGACGCCAATCAAAGAAAAATTTGAGATGCTGTGAAGACATGTATTCAATAAACACACTGAAAAATTGCCGTTTTTCTGCATTTAAAATAAATTGTAAAATAATTTTCTGCTTCAAAAATAAACATTTTATTAAGTTTCAAACACAGTAAGTGGTATGATAGTGAACTCTCCTGAGACAAAAATTTCAACTGGATGTCTGGTTTATTGTGGAACGCGATCGTTTTGCTTTAGAAAATAATCGGTTTCATTTCAAGAGTGTCAAATTTATTTTGAAAAGTGTCCGAAATGATGTGAAAAGTGTCCAATTTGACGCTAACATGGTATGTATAGGTAGAAACGTGTTCTACAAAAGAGCGCAACTTTTCTACAACAGAGAGAGAAGGTATTTTTCTTTTTCTAAACTTTCCACTTTAATGAACTAAAATTGACCAAAGTCGAAACGGTTTTCTGACAGTGCAGATCATTCCATTTCGAATGGTTCATGACATTGTGTAAAGAACTTCATAACGAAATTCAGAATAAAATGATTTAAAAAAACTGCGAGGACCTAGTTTCCATCCTACATATTCAAAGACTTTCAGAAGAGCAGAGGAATCGGTATGATGAAGCAAGAGGCCATCATTCGCCGATATTCTACTGCCTAAGACCGCCCTTGAATACGGAAAGGTTTTTGTTCGTTGAATGCGCCAACCAGCTGTGCTTCTCTAGCGCACGTGTCCACACGTGTCAGTCTGTCCGTCCTTCCTTCGTCCGCCGAGACAAAAAGCAGTGAGAAGCCTTTTCCATGCATTTCACCCAGCTACTTCAACACTCTGATGACGTGCAGGTGGATATTTGAAGCTCCATCGCGGCAAGACGTGACGCGACAAATCATAACTCTGTATCGATTAGCGGCGCGAGAAATCGATATGGAGTTTTTCAATAAGTTGTGTCCCGTCGTAATGAAGCTCAAGACGTCCCTTAACGACGAACCATGGTATCAAGGAAGAATGGCAGTCAGATGGTTACAGGGTCAGTTTGAGATGTCGACTGTCCGTGTTCCGCTGGCATATCTCCTGACAACTTTACACAATGTTCACAGGATTTTCTCACGACTTCCTGCCTTTGGAGAATAGAACCCAGCGCGAAAGACAAATATCTTGCTCAGCCTGTGCAGTAGCTGTCTTCTTCCGAATCTTAATCCACTTAGAGTAGATCCTTGGATAGCATTCTCTTATCCTCTTCATGCGCCAAATGTAGTTCACACAGCTATCAGTTTATAAGGACGGTGCGTTGAAATATCGGTCCTTTCAAAGCAATGATTCTATTAAAATAACATCTAGCATGGCTGGCTGCGACGTGCCCACTATACACTGGATCCGATCGAAAATCTTCGGATAATTGGATGGTTCGGATACGGGCAATTTCGCGGACCTCAGATTTTTGCATGATTCGGGTCGGGTTATCCGAACCGGATAACCGCTAATGATTGGGTCGGATGCAATGTATAGTGCACATCAAATCGAAGTTATTGGTTTGGGTCTCGTCCAGCCCTACCAAACCTTTTATCCCTACGGGGTGGTTCATCACCTATCCAGGAAGGATAAAATATAAAATTGCCCATCGTCTGGTCATTGAGTAGGTCGAACACACATTCAAATTGTCTTCACGATATTCCGTAGAAGTCGAATGTGTGGCACATCCCTGTCCTCTATTTTCGACACAGGCTCGTGGAGAGCAGTTGGAGGAAGTGCCCGCTGTCGCATGCACCCGATATGCCCTGCCCCGGGTGAGTCAGCTGCACCGGTGGTAGAACTCGAGCGGCCCTCAACGCGAGGCCACGTGTGAGGCGCAATCAGAGTCGAGGTCCTGCGCGCTAGCTCTTATGTTACCTGCCACGCTAGGGTTAGGCCCTTGTTGCCCCGACTAAGCACACCTCATACCAATGCAGATGTTGTTTAGGTTCTCCCGCGCGGACTGCCGTCCTGCGCTGGCCTCCCTGCGACCCTCCCCCATGTTCACATCACTCACTTGATAACTTGAACCAACTGACCTTTTGTAGTATTTACGACTGCGCTCGGAATAAACCTTTTCCCACTCTCGAGTCATATGACAGTGCGCAATAGATATCAGACTTCATAGCAACTTCAATACACACAATATGCCAATAGAGGAACACAATGCCTAGGAGTTAAGGCTGAGCCCCGCCACGTTACCTACGGGTCGGCCCCAAGCGCAACCCGCAGATCCTCCATGGCTCCTACCCTGAAGCCTCCGCTCACGAGGGCGGTGGCTCGGCCGGTCTCTGCGGTTACCTCTGACTGATGCTTCTGCGCGTCCTGTCCTGGTCGTCCTGGAGTCCTGCGCGACTGGTCGAGTCGATCTCCCGATGGAGTGGAAACTGCGCTGACGATGGAGTACCGGAGCGGAGAGCGGACCGACCGCTCGGCGACGACGACGCAGACTGCCGGGCGCTCACGGAGAGCGATTCATACTGCGCCGCGGCGCGTGCGCGCGACCGTATGCCCTCCGCGTCGGGACCTGGGCGACTTCCAGCGTGTGTGTCCTTGAAGAGTCGTGATGGAGCGTGGCGAACGTCACGACACGATAGAAGGTTCCTGGCTCGGATTTCCTGCCCAGGCCAATGAAGCCTTCCGTCTCTCCAAGGTCGGTGAATTCGGTCACCAAACCTATCTGGGAAGGATAAAATAATGACTCGTCCATCCATCGGCTAGCTCACTGCGTAGGGCAAATACACATTTAACTTGCTTCCACAATATCCCGTAAAAGTATGATGCGTGGCGCATTCCTGATGCAGATTAATTGACGTTCTCATTGATCACTTTTATCCTTGATTCCCGATGGTATTTTCATCAGACTGAAATCGAAGGTCGATTTACGTATTGAACGTATCCATTTACAGCACTACTTTTTTAAGTTGAAAACTCAAAACCTCAATGATTACCTTTGCATAGCGCTTTTTGGCTTCACGCTAAAATCACTGCAATAAAGCAGGAAGTGATAACAAAGGAATTTCAAAAAGAACAGAACAGTTCTCCCATTATGCACCTTTTTCTGGATGCGCCATGCATTCTGCTTCCGTAGGATACCGTGTAACGTTCATTCTACAAGTACAAATACAAATATTTATTCATCTAGAATGACACAATTCTTCACTCTGCAAAAATTCAAGATATGCTTGGCGTTAAAAGTATTTGTAGCAAAAATCTATTTTATTACGTGCGTAATTTTTGTTGTTTCTAAGAGACTGAAATTGATTCCCTTCTATTGAATTGCTTAAAGTGGAAGATTTTTTTTAGCATTTCACTCACTGCTTACTAAAAAATAGCTCTGTAGTTCAGATCAGGGAAGATTTTCCGATACAAACAGGGTTTCTAACTCAAAATAGGTAAATTTCGGAAGGCATTGAATAACTGGAGCAGTAGGTGGAGTGGATGTATTAGGTTGTCCCATAAGTCCTTGCCGTTTTTTTCAACGATTCACTGCAGATTTCGCCGGCGGTCTCTTGCATAGCGCTGCATAGCTTTCGAAAGAGAATGATTTGCTCTATCAGAACTTGTATTGCATTTCTTTTTTCATCACGAATTTTGTCAATTTTTAGGTCGTTGAGGTGAAAAGTGAAAAAGTGAAAAAGTAGCCATTTGCGCGCTTGTTCTCTCCGCTTAGGTTTGTAATCTTTTGCGCAGTTTTTTATAGCATTTAGAAGACAATGTTCTGTACTACAAGGATATGTGTTAGTGCTATTTGCTCATTTGTCCTTTATTGATTTTTAGGTCATCAAATTGGGACGTCCGACTTTTCGGTCCGAATTTTTAGCAAAACTCCGGTTCTGTGGTTGTACTTTTTTGCTTGCTGTTATATGTCGTTTGAAAGAGGATGTCTTGCTCAGTAAGAATTTGTTTCGCGTTTATTGGCTCCCGCTGATTTCTGTCGAATATCAACAACTGAAGAAGGAGAAGGAGTTGTTGGTGAAGACGACTTTTCTCTTTTTGGCATTTTGTTGATATTCAATAGAAATCAATAAACGCGACACATATTCTTATAGAGTAAGACATTCTCTTTCGAACGACGTATAACTCTAAACCAAAAAGTCCAACCACAGAGCAGGAGCTGTCGGCAAAAATAACCATCCTCCTTCGGACGTCCCAATTTGATGACCTAAAAATCAATAAAGGACAAATAAGCAAATAGCACTAACACATATTCTTGTAGCACAAAACATTTTCTTCCAAACGCTATAAAAAAAACTTCGCAAAAATTCCAAACTTAAGCGAGAGAAGCAACTGCGCAAATGGCTATGTACTTTTTCACTTTTCACTTCAACGACCTAAAAATTGACAAAATTCAGGATGAAAAACGAAATGCAATACATGTTCTGATAAAGCAAGTCATTCTCTTTCGAAAGATATGCAGCGCTATGCAAGGGACCGCCGGCGAAATCTGCAGTGAATCGTTGAAAAAAACGGCGGGGACTTATGGGACAATGTGGCAAATAATTGTATGTTCTACGCTTAACATTAAGCCTCGTTTCCAACTTGTCGACCCCAGAGTTATAGAAAGCTTGAACGGCGTGGACGGAACCCGAACCTTACCTTTGACTCGTTGTGCACGCGGAGTCGAGGCCTCCTCCAACTGCGCTACTGCCAGGCTCACAGAGCTATACCATGTAACTCGAGCCTGTTGTTCGAGACATAGCTGAAGACGTTTGCTCTGACTTCGCCTAGTTCAGACTGTATTCTTAAGCTTTGTTTGTTCATCACGTTCGCTTATACAACCCATAGCAGCAGCTTTATGCAGTTGGCAGTAGAGCAATTCCTTTGCATCGGAAGACAATTTCAGTTGATATTCTTCATCAGAATGGCTAATATTCAGATGCAGTGCAGTTTGGTGAAAAATTTCGTATGGCTGCAGGTTTTCGTGCAGCGGCAAGGTTTCCTAGCAACAGCATCGGTGTTGGACGAAAACAACCTTCATCGTTTTTTGTTGGCTCAACGGTTAACCAAACCACTACTACTATCCCTACGTATCTGGTTATCCGGATCTCGCCTTGGAAGTGTTTGTCGTTCCTTCGCGACGAAAACGCTCCGTGTTCAAAGATCCGTCTAAGAAACGATTTACTCTTTTTGTAACATTTTAATTAGACTCCTTTTTATTCTTTGAACTCTTCAACTTTCGACGGTAAGTACAGGCCGTACATGAATCTCTAGTGTAGTTTCTTTCTTTTTTTATTTCACTCCCTCGAGCGATTTTAATGTAACGGCAAAATGGTATTTTAATCCTTCTATACATATCTATTCAAAAAGGGCGCTCATGGATCATTTTGCAAAAGGTTTCCCCCTTTTCGGCGTTATATGTGACTGTGTATGTATATTATAAATAGCTGTGCCCTTAACGTTTTTGAATATTCAAATGGTTTAAGTGCCTAATTTTTTCGAATATTCGAATTCGAATGTATTCGAAAAAAGCAGCTCTTGTGAATATTCGAATTCGAATGGACTCGAGAAACGCGATTTTTTTGAATAATCGGACTCCAATACATTCGTAAAACCCAACTTTTTGAAATATAAATTCGAATTAAATCGAAAAACGCGATTTTTTGAATAATCGGACTCCAATACATTCGTAAAACCCAACTTTTTGAAATATAAATTCGAATTAAATCGAACAATGCGATTTTTTGAATAATCGGACTCCAATACATTCGTAAAACCCAACTTTTTGAAATATAAATTCGAATTAAATCGAAAAACGCGATTTTTTGAATAATCGGACTCCAATACATTCGTAAAACCCAACTTTTTGAAATATAAATTCGAATTAAATCGAAAAACGCGATTTTTTGAATAATCGGACTCCAATACATTCGTAAAACCCAACTTTTTAAAAAGATAAATTCGAACTAAACCGAAAAACGCGATTTTGTGAATATCCGTATCCGAATACATTCGAAGAACGCCATTTTTTTGAATACTCGAATCAGAATGCATTCGGAAAACCTCATTTTTGGATATTCGAATGGTTTCAAGGACCTACTTATCGAATCCAATATTCGAAATCGAATATACTCGAAAATGCGATTTTTGAATATTCGAATTTGAAAATATTCGAAAAACGCGATCTTTTGAATATACCAATTCGAATACATTCGAAAACGCTATTCTCTGAATATTCGAATTCATGTATTCAATTTCGAATAAAAATCATCGAATCTCTATTCGAATAGGTCATTCAAGCACAATTATAATGTACATGTGTTTTTATGGTTTTAAACGTTCGTTAAGGTATACGCCGTATTTTACTGCACAGGAGAAACCGCAACATTTCGCGCTTCAGCCCTCTCAAAGATGAGGTAAAGTCGTCAGCCTATGAGTAAGTTACATTTCAATTATTTTTGAAGTAAGGCAGGTAGCCTCTGAAAAATTGTGGATATTTTTAGTGGAGAATCGTGAGCCGTATGAACAAAGAAGCACGCTCAGCGTCAAGTACCGATATACGACTTCCTTGGAACAACAAATTCGACTTCTTGAACTCGAGAACCACTTCCTGTAAGGCCTAGCTAATTGAAATAAATAAATAAATAAAAACAGGGATAAATAATGGCGAGCTGCGTTAAAAATCAAGACATGGTGGGCAGTTTGAATAGACTATAACGCGTTCTAGTTCTACGGGACGTATTGGAAGTAATTTGTGTACTAATCGTTAATGTGATCTACGAAAGCGCAGGAGGGACGCTACAGAAAATCACCCGCCCCCCCCCCCAGGCTTCATCGGATGAACGTCCGATCCCGAGTGGAAAGGGGTACGGATATTCGTTGCTGTCATGTTTAGCTGACGCGGGTTACGGGGTGCTCTGATTGGTTGTGATTGGTTGTTCCATCTTCACCTTTTCCCGCCCCTCCCCCATGTAGGCCATATGTACGACCAGTAACTGACATCCTAACATTCCGTATTTAAAAACTTTGTTTTTAGAATGCGAATAATGCGGTTTTCTATGGGTAGATCTCCAGCAGTGAAGAGTACACTAACAGACGACAAGGAAGTAAGTTCAATGCTTCAGAACGGATCCACCATTTTTATTTCACTAAATTTATTTTTATTAATTATTTTTTATGTGTACCGTTTTCACGTCAAATTACAAAAAATGTGACATTTCTCATATCAAACAGGACACTCTTCGAAGCTAATCTAACCATACGACTTTTGTCGTCAAAGCGAACTCTTCCAAATCAAAATGACCTTCTTATATATTAAACTAAAGGCTCTCCAAAAAGGATAGAATAATTTTCTTTTCAAAGAAAATTTTGGTATAACCTTCTTTGAAGTTTTGATTCATCCAATAAGAGAGCAGATTGTCTAAAATTTTATAAAACTTTTATTGTTTGAGGAAAAATAATGGCTTAAGGCTTGTTTTGAAGAACCGGAAAGCCATATTTTACTGCCAAAAAAGAGATTGTGCTAATCAACACTCTTTCATTTTATTACTTTTTATAATTATTTTAATTATTTCCAGACAGCGTCCTAGATAAATGAAGCTTCCCAGAATTTACAACTGAAAAGGTGTTCTCCTATTGGTAGATGTGATATTTCAGAACACTGGACCGTCTGAAAGGCAACGTAGGAAAGAACAAATGGTGGAAGGTCACGACTGGAAGAAGAAGTGCCAGATCTACCCTCTTCTATTTTCGTTCTCCATTTCCTGATAAAAACAGCTTTCAGCGTTAATACTGCGCAGGTTGGAAGCATTTGTAGCTGTGCTCAAGAAAAACGTTGTTCAGACATGGAGGAAGATGTCCACTTGAAATGATAAGTTTTTAAATTCTACTTACATGCCAGAATTTGTATTCAATTCTGAAGCGATAACATCGTATTTTACGATTAGGCGCCTGCACTTCTTAGAATCGTCACTAGAGGATATGGTTAGGGCAGTGACTGCTCAGGAACAACGAATGTCCGCCATCAAACAGAAGTTGGAAACCGTTGAAACAACTATGCACATTGAAGAAGGTTGGATAGCAATTCAAGAGCATTATACGTTAATTTTGACGTGCAGCTCGCATCGAGTAAAAAAGCCAGCGTTAATCGAAGCTCTCTGAGGATGCGCCATGCATTTTACGTAACTACGCGGAGTATCATGTAATGAATTTGAATGCGTAATTGGCCTAAACAACGACTTGCAGTGGCTTCAGATAGTCAATTCGTTGTATTCTCCGTCCCAGATAAAACTGACAATCCACTGATCCCGGAAGGATCGAAGAATCATCTGGCCTGGGCGGGATCCGAACAATGAATCGATTCGGGGTGCATGCAGCAGCAGGCGCCTCCTAAACCTGCACTTCAAATGGTGTTGATTGCCAATATTACACCGATTTAGAATGCGAGAAATTCTAATCCACTGTTCTGAAGGTTCTGCTGCCTGGTTCATCTCTTCGGCCCGATGTGGGGATGATGACGTTCTCCTCCAGACTGCTATTCTTATGTTGGCGATCACGTATAGGCCCCGATGGTGCTGTCATTCTAAACTTCTATTGATCCGTTGATATATTACATATGTATTTATTTATTTATTTCATACTCTCAACAAAGGTGTGCTCAACAAGAAGCATAGGAAGAAGCAATAAGTATTGCTGTACTGACAACATTGGATAGCGATTTGTTTCTAGATCTTTAGGCACAGGTTTTTACAATAATGCGCTTAAAAAATATTAAATTTTAAATTTACAGTTCTGAGCATAAAATAAACATTTTCTATTTTTCTACAGATTTCGGAGCATATAAATGTTCTTTTTTCGTAGTTGCATACATGCAGAAGTCTTGCGAGTCATAGCCTAGTCGGAGGAAGAGAAGGCTGCCACGTGCACCCCGAAGCGAGGTCCTTCGTTCTGATCCCAGCCAGTTCGGTCAACATTAATTCCCTTTGTAGTTGGCGAATTCAAATTAGTATGCGAAGGACAAAACGCTGACCTTGTCCAGCACCTGGCCACCGCAAGTCACTATGTCAGCTAACAATTGATTGAAACTACTTCCACGTTACCCTGCAGAATAGAATGCGTGGCGCATTCCAAATGGAGGTTAACACCCTCCTTTATCCTTTTTTGCCCTTTATATAATCGATGTTGGTATTCAAGGTAAATGGTCGTTGATGGAAGAGCTGCTTCCTCTACAGCAACGACTAGATGATCTCGCACCGGCTATCGCGGCAAAGGAAGCTAGGTAACACTAAATTTTTCGTTTAAATTTTTGTTTTAATATCCAAATTTTTTGTAATTTTCGAAAACACATGTGAACGACGATTTGAACAGGAATTCCCCTCAAGTCAAGTATTAATAGGGGAGGTAATTTAATGTCCATAACCAGGACAGGTTTCACGGCAAATTGTTTACGTTTTCCAGCCACTTTCCGTAGCCTAAATTGGCCACGTTGCCATAATATGTAGAGAGAGCAGAACTACTGAATATCCTTTTAGCTCTGAAGGCCGTTGTTCTTAATCTATGCAGTATCTTCGAAAATTTACATAGTGTTTAGAACCAGAATAAAGATCGGCGAGAATCAATAAACAATCCCTGTTTGGGATACGCCACGCATTTTGCTTCTACGGAATATCGTGTAGACAATTTGAATGCGTTTTCAGTCTACCAGATGGAGGAATCTCATAAATTCTGGAGGAATTCAACGCACAGTTAACCTTGACGGATCCGAATTACAGATCGATTCGGGGTGCACGAGACAGTTGACGCCTCTTCCGGCTGCGCTTCGAACCCCCACCGCGCAAAGTGTGTACATGATGCGTCGACACAACAAAATTTGATATGAGAATGATTATGAGAGAAAGAAATTATATTCCTCTCAAAAAAATTTAAGAAATCAAAATGAAATGACCTGCACGGAATCAAAGTGTGGATATTTTGTGTGTTGATGTTTTTGTAATGCGCACCAATTTGCAGTGACAAATAACTAAATAAATAAATACATTTTAAATTTTGCTTGAACCTAGAGCGGCTGGTATGGAAGATAGAAGATGTTCGATGGATGTCTAGTAACGGTCAAAACTCTTGCGCCAGGCCGGGCTCGAATCCTCACCTTCTGCTTTCCGGGCAGCGATGCTATGCCTTATACCATCAAACAGCTCTGGTGGTGTAAGCCGTAGTATCGCCGCCAGCAAAGCAGAAGATGCGGGTTCGAGTCACGCTTGGGGCAAGAGTTTTGATCGTAACTAGACATCCATCTAACAGCTTAAGTAAATAATTATAAAATGTTTAATCCATTCGCTCATGGAAAAGTAAGAGAGCAAGTCTTGGAAGCAACCTGTCGAGATTGTGCCGTGCATGCGTGTAGTATAAGGCGATAATTGCTCGATTGGTGATGCAAATATTTGTGGCAATTTCTCCATCTGGCACTCTGGAAGATTTTCACCTTAGTAAGCCTTGGAATCAACCTGAATCTTTTTCGTAGCTTAGGAGGAAACAATTTTATGAGCATTCAAACACTGTGAGCGTTTTTTGATTTCTGCTAACTGTTTAAGCAGTCCCTCTCGGTGGATCGCCTAAATTACTGGCCCTTAGCTTAGCTCTTTCTACCGTATATTATCGGTCAAAGGTTCGTGCAGCGCAGTGCGACGAGTAGCTAACCCTTGCGTGCACCTTGAATCGATTCTTGGTTCGCGAACTATCCAGGCCAAGCATCTTCTCCTCGGTGAATTGCTACACGTGTGCCTGGGAAGAATTAAAAGACATATTAAGACATTAGACACTAACATATTAATCGCTCGTGCATCGCAAATCACTGTAGAGGCCACATACATTAAAACTGCCTTCACATCCCGTATGAATGGAATGAGTGGCGCATCCCAAAAAGGATTGATTAGCACTAAGCTTTGTTCTTTTTATTATGTGGCATATATATATATATATATATATATACGACGTGTATGACAAACCACATATTCTGAGTGGTGTAGAATGAGCCAAAAGATGTTTTAGATTATCGTGGAATCAGAATTTAATGGCAAGAAATGCCGTCAGTGTGCCCGAAGTTTTTTTGTGAAGAATTCATATTCCCGGAAGAAGGGGCGGGGAGTGTTGGACTCCGCCTTCATGTATAGGAATAAAAAAGTGTATGCTAGACACAGGGCGCGTGTAGCGCAGTCGGAGGTGGTGCCGGCTGTCATGTGTACCCGATACCAGGTTCTTGGTTCAGATTTTCCGCCCAGGCCAACCAAGCCTTCCACCCCTCCGAGGTCGGTGAATTGGTACCAGATTTGTCTGGGAAGGAGAAAGCGCTAACTTGTTCATCGGCTGGCCACCGCAAGTCATTGCATGGCCAAATACGCATTCAGTTCGCCTCAACGATATCCCATAGAAGTGGAATGCGTGGCGCATCCCAGTAGGAACTGAGTAGCGCCGTCCTTTATCCTTTATGTTAAAGAAGTCACAGACCCTATCCCCACGATGAAGCGCGTGGTAGCGCAGTGTGAGGGGCGCTGGCTGTCGCGCGCAACCAATTCCAGGTTCTTCGATCGAATTTCCCGCCCAGGTCAACCAAGCTTTCCATCCTTCCGGGGTTGGTGAATTGGTACCAGACTCGGCTGCCTTTCGGCTGGGCACCGCAAGTCATTGTGTAGACGCACTCAGCCTTCCTCTACGACATTCCGTAGAAGTAGAATGCGTGGCGCACCCCTAAAGGAAATGATCGACGCAGTCGTTTATCCTTTTATACCGTAATTGATGTAGTTTTTTGGACTTATTGTGGCCAGCCGATCAACAAGTGACCGATTTGTCCTTCCCAGACAAATCTGGCACCAATTCAGCAACCCCGGAGGGATGGAAGGCTTGACTGGTCTAGGCGGGAAATCCGAACCAGGAACCTGGTATCGGCCGCACGCGACAGCCGGCAGCAGCTACGACTGCGCTACACACGCTACACGTCTTACCCAGTATTTTTGTTATATGTAATTCAAATTTTACAGAATAAGTGAGCTCTCCACCGAACGTGATGGACTTATTAGTCGGCTGTGTGCAATGAACACAACAGTTGAGAGACTACAGGTAGGTTATCCGTAATAATCCCTTATTCAGTTATTTCTTGCAAACAATCTCCACTAAATCAGTAGCTAAAGGATTTTTTGTCAAAGTTCCCATCTTTCTGCATCGATGCTACTCAGGTGACTATTGAAAATGCACGGCTAATGGAGCATAACGCCCGACTCATCCTAGAAAATCAGCTGCTGCACCTCAGCAAGGAGTACGAATACGGTGACTTCGAGCAGTATGTGGGTTTTGACGCAGTCGACAGGATTTCTGAGGTAATGGGAACGAGCGTAGAGTTCTCGAGTGATTATAAAGTGTTCATACCTTATGCTCCGTGGTAGTATTAGGAGGGGGGGGGGGCAAAAGTAATGAGACAAATTGAAAATAAATCTTTATCTCTTTATAACTCAATTCCAGCTCAACGATGCTGAGGAATGTATGTGCCATTAAGGGCAATGACCTTGCCTCCATCGCTCAGCCAACTTCCTGATCCCATCCTTCCAGAACTGCTTGGGCCTGGTGTTGATCAACTGCTCGATATGGTTGTCAAGCACTGCTTGGGTTTTTGTGTCCCTTCCGACCAGGAAGTCCTGTAGGCTCAAGAGGTAGTGGTAGTCGCATGAAGAGATGTCCGGCGAATACCGTGGGTGAGGCATGTGAACGTAGCCCAGTTGGGCAAGCTTATTCGTGGTCACTTTTGCCCGATGGGATGCGGCGTTGTCGAAGAGGAGAACCTTCATGAAGCGCTGAGACCGAATAAGTGCGGGTCGCCGGTCCTTCTCTTCTGTTTCGTTCACCATGGCCTTGGAGTTCATCGCAGAGCTCTTGGAAAACAGCTTCCGATAAACCGATCCATGGGCGCAGATCCAAAAGCTCCAAAGGTGCTTCTCGCCGTGAGCATCTCGCCGAACGAAGGTCGGTAACAGGTCACCAGGCCTCACCCAGACTCGCTGCTTGGCAGGGTTAAGGTAGAAGACGTACTTCTCATCTTGCGTGAATATTGAGCCCAGGCTGCTCGGGGTTGGGAGTTGGGCGAGATTTGCTCGACACAGGTCGACTCGTCAGACTGGGGTTTCGGCATGAGACAGGCTGGGGTTTTGGCATGCTTCTGGAAGGGGCGGAAGTGGTAACTTTTCAGATGGGCTTCAGTAAGTAGCCAACAAACATACAAATACGATAAGCACGAAACCAGACTCCAGCCACGAGATATATGGACACGGCATGGGGTGTCTCATTACTTTTGGCCCCCCCCCCCCCTAATAAATTCACCAATGATGACTTGCCATTGATTACACCGACTTTTCTTTCCTTTACAAAGGCATTTTGGTCTATGCCATGCTATTTCTAGTATTGACATATTATGTTTCGCTCAGCCTTCCCGTTTTCCGTAGTCTAAAGGTCGAACGGCTATTCATCCGAGTCATCCTAAACAGGAACAGAACCCTAAAGAAAGGATATTCCAGGACCGAGGAGAGAAGTCAGTCCCAGCGTCAACTGCATCGCTGTAAAAGGGATGGGGATAGACATTGCTCCAATGGAACGTCGGTCGCGTTGATGAGTAAGCGCCGAACCCTGGGGTTTACCTCCCTTTACATCGTGCGCGGCGCTGCGGAGCTGCGCACGAGTTGGAGTAATTTCCTGAAGTCTGACGATACACAAATAAGTATCGCGAGAGTACAAACTGCCACTGTACCTTACGTTCATCGACCTGAAGAAGGCATTCGACTCCGTCGAAACTGAAGCGGTCGTCGAAGCCCTGCTCACTCAGGACGTTCCTACTCAGTACATCAGAGTCCTCTAAAAGCTGTACAGTGGATTTACGACCAAGATTTCACCATTCTACAACGACATCGTCATCGACGCGAAGAGAAGGGTTCAGCAAGGGAATACCATATCCCCGAAGCTCTTCAGCGCCACCCTCGAAAACCTCATGGGAAGACATGGGAGTGAAGGTCGACGGCCGGCAACTACATCATCTTCGCTTCGCTGACGACATCATGCTCATAACACCGAGCATCAGCCATCGCGAATGCTGACCGACTTCGATCATGTATGTGGGAACGTTGGACTGCAGCTGAATCTTACGAAGATGATGTTCATGAGGAACGGATGGGTTTCTGATGCCCCATTCTCGCTCAACGGAACGAACATCTCCGAATGCTCCAGCTACGTGTATCTGGTCGCGCAGTCAACATGACGAATGACCTAGCGCCAGAGCAGAGCAGGAGGGAACGAGCGGCTCGGGGAGCTTTCAAGAAGTCGTGAAGATGGCGAAGAACGTCTGACTCCGTGCCCACCTGTTCGACTATACCGTTCTTCCTCCCTAACTCACGCATCAGAGACCTGGGCTATACGAAAGCAGGATGAACACGCGATCAGCGTCGCGCAGCGTAGAATCGAGAGGACGATGCTCGGAGTGACACGACTCACGCAAGTGAGAGAAGGCCTCCGGAGTTCCAAGCTTCGCCGACGTTCGAAGATCAGAGACGCTGTCGAGTGGGCCAAGTTGTTCGAAAATTAGGTGGCCGGCCACGTAATACGCTTCGCAGACACTTGCTGGTCGAAAGCCGTTACTGACTGGTTTCCGCGAGATGCCAAGAGAACACCAGGACGCCCATCAACGCGTTGGTCGGACTTCTTCGTGAAAGCCCTGAACGACCAATATGACGCTCTTCGTGTCCCTCGAGCGAGCAGGATCCATTGGAGCATTTTGGCACACGACAAGGACAAATGAAAGTTCTTATTTAAGCAAATCGAACCCTAACGAAACCTTAACGTGACGACAGGTGCTATAAAGTGATACTACATACTGAACCCATGGGAACCCTATTGAAGAAATACTAAAGAGCGATAAGCGTATGCTGTTCTACTATTTCCAGAATGTTTTTTTTAGTGCCACTGCCTTTTTTTCAGATTTTTTTCTTAGGATGTTTCAGTTGCGATTGCACATGAAGGCCTATAAGACGCAGAT
The DNA here is from genome assembly GCA_947359475.1 of Heligmosomoides polygyrus bakeri. NCBI lineage: Eukaryota > Metazoa > Nematoda > Chromadorea > Rhabditida > Heligmosomidae > Heligmosomoides > Heligmosomoides polygyrus. Next base: position 84,908,833 of record OX375870.1, read on the forward strand.
TGCTATTCTACACGAAAGACTACATCTGGCCGTGTTACAAGTAAAACACGAGGTAAATATTTTCCCAAAGGCACATGGAGAAAATACAGAACATGAGAACCAGTCAAATTTCTGTAAGATTCATGATCTACAGGTCGGTTTGCATGCCCTCACTAGCAGTGAAGCAATTCAAGAACATCTACAAACGCGGAGGGAAGTCGATGCTCTTCAAGCCCTTTCTGAGTAAGCGATATTGAAACGATAAGGCTGAAGGAGTTATTCCGTATTGATGGTGTTGTGTTTCCAACGTAGTAGGGCTGGCCAGCCAAGTCGTGTGAACAATTTTAGTACTAGTCGTTAATGTGGCCTACATGAGGAGAAGGGAGCGCATCCGACCAATCAGGCCGCATCAAACCCAGCCGATATGGGCGGTCGGTACCCTGATGGTCTGATGCACTGATTGGCCACGATTGAGTCGTCTCGCTATATAGGCCATAATAACGACTTCTACGACAACTGCATAGCAACAGGCTAGGACAGCAGATTCTGTAGTGTAATGAGCTGCTATCAGGAAACAGCGAATCTTAGGTTCGAATCTCACCTGACATTCCCGTGAAGAAATAGCCTCCACCCCTCCGGGGTCTCCGGACTGGTACCAGGCGTATCTGGGGAGGATATATCACTAGCATGTGCATCGGCTGACCACCGCAACTCATTGTTTAAGCCAAATGCTTATTCGAATAACCTCCATGACATCCCGTGAAAGTTGAGGGCGTGGCGCATCCCACAAGGGGAACACCGTCTCTTATACTGCATCCTTTAATTAATTGCAATGACCTTGAATGTAGCTTATTTCGCTACAATCCATTAAAAGCCTAAGAAAGTATTAAGAACTAGAAGTGTAGGAAAAGGTATTTGTCGGTTTTTTACCCGACTAAGTAGGGCCACGACGAAAATTTTAGCTGGTTATAAAGCAAATACGAATTTTAATGATGCAGAACCAGCGATCTGTGCATCGAGTGAATAAATAGCCAGTCCAATCAACACTTTGATTGGCTAGCTCCTCCCTTGCCGCGCCCTTTGCACTCATTAGGACAAAAACCCGATAAGTACCGAAAAAACATATCATTAGAACTAGCTGAATCTAAACCTCAGTCAATAATGTAAAAAAAAATGTCTGAAGTTTTCAATTCAGGTCATTGTGCTTCGAAAACCGATCACTGCGAGGAGAAAAGCTATTGCTTGCGGACAGGATAGAGCAACTGGAGTCATCTGTAAGTCCTTATATACGTCAAGATTCACTAACTAGGTGTATAATGGCGCAGTCGAAGGAAATGCCCGCTGTCGTCTGCGCCTCGATTCGAGGCTCATGGTTCGGGCTTCCGCCCAGGCCACCTTAGCACCCCCTTCGATGTTGGTGAATTGATAAAAAATTGGTAGCTAACTTGTCTGGAAAGTGCAAAACACAAGCTTATCCATCGGCTAGCCATAAGTCGTTGCATAAACCAAATGCGCAGGATCCATTAACGCCCGTACTTTATCCTTATTCTAGATTCAACAACTAATGATGAAGTGCTCCAGAGCATCATTAGTCAATCTGGACACTATGAACTTATCATTTTAATTTTGGTAACTAACGTATGGAATTACCAGACGTTCACCGGCCTACCGGCCGCCAAACGTCTGGTTAGGGTTTCGCCCCAAACCCGGAGAATAAACATCCGAACGTCTTATTCTCCTCTTTAGGCCTTCTATTATTCATTAAAAAACTAGTTTTGCTATATAGAATGGTAAAGCGGAATAGCGCAAAACAGGTCCATCACCTTCACTGGACCTCCCTTAACTGGTCCCTTATCACTGGTTCCCCTTTATTGTCAGCCCTTTTCCGGTTCACCCCCTCACTGGTCCCCCTTCCCCTTCGTCGGTCCCTACTACTGCTCCCACCTTCACTGGACCTCCCTTTACTGGTCCCTTCTTCGCTGGTCATCCTATCCTTCACCGATCCCCATTACTGGTCCCCCTTCACTGGACCCCTTCCCCCCCCCCCCCCCTCATTCATCGGTCCCCATTACTGGTACCTTCCTCACAGGTCCCACCTTCACCTGGTCCCCTCTTCACTGGTCACCATTCTACCGATCCCCCCTTCACTGGACCCCTCCCCCTCCTTCACCTGTCCACTCTTCACTGGACCTGGACCACTCTCCCCCCCCCCTCCCCCTTCACGGGTCCCATTACTGGTCCCTTCCTCACCGGTCCCATCTTCACTGGACCCCTCCCCCTCCTTCACCTGTCCACCCTTCACTGGACCTGGACCCACCTCCCCCCCCCCCCCCCCCCCCCCCCCCCCCCCCCTTCACGGGTCCATTACTGGTCCCTTCCTCACCGGTCCCATCTTCACTGGACCCCTCCTCCCCCCCCCCCCTTCACCGGTCCCCCTTCACTGGATCCCCTCCCACCTTCACTGGTAACACGTCGTGTAAATCCAGAACCCTGGCGCGACATCGGTGACACATCTTCTGAACGCCTGTTAAACAACGTCGGTGACATATGTTCTCAACCCGAACGTGCTTTGCAAGACATCGGTGACACGTCGTCTGAATCTGGAAGCCCTTTCGCGACATTGGTGACACCTCTTCTGAATCCAGGCACCTGATGAGCGACGTCGGTTACATGTCTTCTCAAGCCGGACTTGCTTTGCGCGACATCAGTGACACGTCGTCTGAATCTCAACACCCCTTGCGCGACATCGGTGACATCTCTTCCCAACCCGCACCTCCTTTGCGCGACATTGGTGACATATCGTCTGAACATGGACGCCTGTCGACAACTACAACAGTTGACAGCTGATGACAGCTACAACCCCCGCTCCCCTCCCCCTTCCCCATACTTCCTCCCAACACACTCCTTCAGCACTTCTGTGCAAACAAACACACACACACAAACAAATGCACTCACCCAGAGACAAACGACCGTTCTCGCTTATATATAGTAGGATATCTTACACTATTAGAGACAAAGAAAACGACCAATAAGAACTACCTGAACAAAAACTAGAAAATGGGGAGAAAGGAACAGACCGGCGTTAAGCAAACAACGACGTATTTTGCTCCCAAGGGATGTCACGAAAGCAATATGAATGCGTACTTGGCCTATAGCTACTGGTAACTAATGTGACTTACAAGAATGAGCGGGATGCGTCAGCCATTCGTAAACCGCGGCCTCCAATGAGGGCACGCCCCTTCTGAGTGGCACGCTCATTCGGAGTGACCTGATTCGTACTGCGCGTTCCTTCTCTCCGTGTAGGCCTCACTAACGACTAGTGTTGGTCTATGAATTGCGACGGTAAGGCTATGGATGACTGTGAAGTGGCAAATGGTTAACGTTTTTCTTTAACAGATAAGTGTCTTCCAAACTCAACAACCCCGTAGGCATAGTATGCCTAAATGGCCCAATCGGTAGTCGAACCGTGAATCGATCCGAGCTGCACACGACAGCCGTGGCCTCGCCCAACTGCGCTACAGCCTCTCTACGAAAGGCGATGTTCCAATTTTGCTCCAATTTGCCTTTGCCAAGTGATTTGACTATCTTGGTAGAAACACATTCATTTCGACTATAGAGCAGTCTTTCAGGTGATATCACATGAAGGCCACACACCTAAAATGGATGGTGAACCTACTGTGGAGGACAAGGGTGACAGCCGTGAATGATTCCTTCGTTTCATGGATGGAAACGCTTCAACAATCTCTACAGGGACCTCTTCTGTTTGGATAAAGACGCTTATATGGATAAAATTTGAAATGGATAGAGCTGAGTATCACCCATCCGAATAAACAATAAGTTTAATGTACTTCCGTAGCGCACAAATAAAATGCTTGCGGTTTGTTTGAGAATAAGGGGTAGCATTATTGAAACTTTTCAGGGATACGTTACGCATTATACTTCCACGGGATGATGTGGAGACAATTTGAATGCGTCTTCCGCCTACATAACGGTAGCCATCCGATAGGCAACTCATTGATTTATCCTTCCCAGACAATTCTGGTACGAATTCTCCAGCTGCGCAGTAATGAAAGACATAGTTGGCCTAGGCAGGAGCCGAACCGAGAAACTTGATTCAAGTGTACGCAACAGCCAGCGGCGCCTCCTCCGATTGCGCTACCACTCACCTAATGCGCTATCATGCACATCAGTATGCAGTGTAGGAAAGTAATTGGTCCTTATCTAACAATCCTAGTAGAACGAGAGAGAAATACCCGCGTTACTCAATCTCTATTTAAGACGCGCCATGCATTCTATGTATTAGAGGGAGGGGGGGGGGGGGGGGGGGGGAGACAAAAGTAACTGAAGGCTACCTGAGAGTGACCACTTTCACCCTTTCCAGAAGCATGCCATAACTCCAGTCTGTCTCATGCCGAAACCCCAGTCTGACGAGTCGACCTGTTTCGCGCAAATCTCGCCCAATTCCCAACCCCGAGCAGCCTGGACTCAATAGTCACGCAAGATGAGAAGCACGTCTTCCACCTTAACCCTGCCAAGCAGCCAGTCTGGGTGAGGCCTGGCGACCTGTTACCAACCTTCGTTCGGCGGGATGTTTACGGCGAGAAGCACCTTCTGAGCTTTTGAGTCTGCACCCATGGACCGGTATACTGGAAGCTGTTTTCCAAAAGCAAGTCGACGGACTCCAAGGCCATGGTGAACGAAACAGAAGAGAAGGACCGGCGACTCGCACTTATTCGGTCTCAGCGCTTCAAGAAGGTCCTCCTCTTCGACAACGCCGCATCCCATCGGGCAAAAGTGACCACGAATAAGCTTGCCCAACTGGGCTACGTTCACATGCCTCACCCACAGTATTCGCCGGACATCTCTTCATGCGACTACCACTACCTCTAGAGCCTATTGGACTTCATGGTCGGGAAGTACACAAGGACCCAGGCAGACCTTGAAAAACCATATCAAGCAGTGGATCAGCACGAAGTTTAAGCAGTTCCGGAAGGATGGGGTCAGGAAGTTGGCTGATCGGTGTCAGCAAGGTCATTGACCTTAATGGAGAATACATTCCTCAGCACCGTCGAGTTGTAGTTGAGTTATAAAGACATAAAGAAATTTGTTGAATTTGTCTCATTACTTTTGCCCCACCCTAATATTAGGTTGGAAAAAAAGTCTTTTCATTTTTTCGAAGATTTATTACTTCACAACTACAAAGTCAAATCAATTGAGATAAACTCTATTTTGTCCCACTACACTTCTCCAAAGACTGGGTAATTTTCCAATTCCTCTCGCTTAAAAGACTGCAGTTCTGGAGTCGAACCATTGCTGAATCCAATTTTTGAGGTCTTCATCCGTTCCAAAATATTTCTCTCCAATTTCTTGCTTGAGAGCACGGAAGAGATGGTAGTCGACACGAACGAGGTTAGGGCTATACGGTGGATGCGGCATTACCTCCCAGCTCATCTCCTTTATTGTTTCTCTTGTGAGTCTTGCAACATGTGGTTTTGCATCGTCATGCAGGATCATCACCTTCGACTTCTCCGGCCTGTTTTCTTAGAGAGTTGCGACGACTTTGTGGAGTTGGCCACTGTATGTGGCAGCAGTAAGTGTCTCTCTACTTCTGAGAGTTTGCCGATAAATCACTTCTCTGGTATCCCACCAAACACTCAAGAGAATCTTCCTTTCGTGAACATTGGGCTTGAGATCAGACTTAGGGCTCTCTTCCTTTTGTACCCATTGCCTTTTCCTCGGAAGTTGGCACACAGAACCTAGGACTCTTCGCCTGTCACAATCCGCGGAAGAAACGATTTTCTTCCTTATCTGGACAGAACAGAAGCAGCGATGGAGAGCCGTCGACCTTTCTGAGTGTCTGACAGGGCATGTGGAATCCAAGCTCCAAATTTCCATGAAAGCCAAGATTTTTCAGATGGATTCCTACTATCCTATGAGACACTTCGAGCTTCTCTGCCAGCTGACGTGTCGTCTGCCAACTATCGGTACGAAGAAGGTGGAGTAATTCAGTGTCGTCCTATTCAGTTGGCCTTCCTGACCATGCTTTGCCCTCAGTGAATAATCTCCCTTTAAATACTTTCCGAACCACTCATAACAGGCGCGATGAGTAGTAGATCCCAAGCCATATATATGGTCAATTTGGTCTGCTGCCTGACGTGCTGTGGATTCCTTAATGAATTCATGAAGAATGCCGTGCTGAAAATGGCCATGAGGTAGATCTGGCATTGAGTTCGGAAGATTGGGTGGATAACGAATTACAAGAAGAGTCTTAACCTGTGTCCGCGTGCGAACAGTAGACAAGTGTGATAGGATTACGAAATCAGCAATCAACATTGGCTAGTACGCTTACAAGGGGAAGGGTAAAAAAAAATTCGAAGTGTGAAGAGACTTTTTTTCCAACCTAATATTAGGGTGCCCACAAAGTATCTGCAGAAATTTCGCAACACTCCCAATTTTTTTCTAGAATGCTATGAAGATTTCAGCATAAGTGCTATATAAAGACACTATCCTTTTGTGTCTGCATAACATCCAGCTCCATCTTCCTTGCCTATTTTACTGTACGATGGCCGAACTGTCCACTCATGTCTAGTGTCTACCCGTCTGGACATATGCACTCAGCTGCTCTCCCAAAGTCGCACCTTCAACTGGCTGGACACCATCGCAAAAGGAGATGAAAAATGGGTTCTCCACGTAAACCACGCTCGTAAACGTGCATGGTACCAACGCGATGAAGTGCAGAAATCTTTCGTAAAACGAGAAATTCATGCGAGGAAAGTCATGCTAGAAGTTTGGTGGAGAGTCAATAGGATCTATCATTTCGACAACACAACGGTCACTGCCGAGGTCTACTCTACCCAACTGCGGAGAGTGGCCGACAAGATGCGCAAGGAACAGCCCAGGCTCGACAAAGTTCGCTTGCGCACCATAACGCGCGTCCACACATCGCGAACAGGACTTCTCAGAAAATTCTGGAACTCGGATGGGAAGTTCTGCCGCATTCACCGTACAGCCCAGATCTGGCCCCAAGTGACTACCACCCTTTCGATCACTTCAGCATCCTCTGGAGGGAAGCGTTATGAAGATCGTGACCACCTCGAAAATGACCTCCGAGCTTTTTTCGCCTCTAAGTCGCCGGATTTCTACGCCAGAGGAATTCGAAGTCTTGTGGAACGTTGGCGGAAAGTAGTCAATGTTGATGGAAATTATTTGGTTGATTAATAAAATGTTAACGAAAAACTGTGTTATTTTGAAAAAAAATTGTATTTCTGCAGATTCTTTTTGGACACCCTACGCTAATCACACATTTAGAAGACCCATAACATGTTGGTTTAGTTCTCTGGGTAATCGTGGAGGTAATTCGAACGCGTACTCGTATTCGTATTCCTATACAATGAATGACAAGGGCCAGCCAATTAGCAAGCCAATAAGTTATCATTCCCAAATAAGTCCTTCACCAGTTCACTGACTTTAAAATGATGGAGGGCTTAAATGGCCTACATAAAACCCGAGCCATGAATCGATTCGAGGTGCATGCGACAGTCCACGCCTCTTCCGACTGCGCTCAACGTGGCAAAGCTGTTCAACGAAAATTAACTGCTCATTTCTACTTGCCGTAGCTGTCTAACCATCCTTGTACAATGACAGTAATACAGTATAGACTGTAAATAATTTACTGCACTGGATAAAACCACCGAAATTTAGACTGGATAATATGCCAATTCTTTACATTTTTGGCTTTCAATAGAAATTCTTGGAATTCAATAAAACGTCAATAATAGTCTCGAGATCTACGGCAAGACGCTAATCACACATTTAGAAGACCCATAACATGTTGGTTTAGGAAGCCCAGAATACAACAACGATAGAGAGGTAGAAAACGCTGCCACGTCGTTCGCGTAGGCGCACAGGAGCGAGGTGGAAACAGAAATACCTCTGCTAGAACCGCTATTACTTTCCATCGCAAATGTGCATGACAATAGGAAGTGGGACAGGAGCAGAAGAATCATGGAAATCATATTATGAGGAGCTCTAGGAAAGAGTAACGCATGCATACAGTGCTAGAAAAAAGTTACATGAGGAATATACATATTATAGTCAAAATCGACAGCTCATGAACTAATCCATAACAACAAAAACAGTTAACAGCGAAGAAAAACGTGATTCCCAAAAAATTAGTTCACCATCATTTTCCCGTAGGCCTGAAGTCGTTTGAGCCACCTCTTCTTCTTGAACCATGCAACCATGTCGGGGGATTCGGGATCGCAAACGCCGGTGTACCTTAAATTGAAAATGAAATTGAACAACAACTTTTGCATACGCTAGGACACAGTGCATTGAGTCAGGAATTAAAAACGGTTCTAACCTTGGGAACGTTTTTGACCTCCCTTGGAACTTCAAGTGAACAATAGGGTCGTTAGAAGGAACTCGGAATGCAGAATACGAAATGGTGGTCAGACCTGCTAAATGAAACTCCTGAACGAGTTCCGACCTGTCGACGTTCACCGGACTGACTGTAGGCTGGCCGTGCCAACGAGCTGTAGTGAGAGGAGCGCTGAGTGATGAGAGCTGATAGGATTAGGCCGGGCCAACTCGTAACCAGTCAGAGTATTACTCCTAGACCACACTGCCATTACCGGCCTAACCTTGTCAGCTCTCATCACTCACTACAGCTCATTAGCACGGTCAGCCTACAGTCTACCCGGTGAACCTCGATAGACCGGAACTCGTTTAGGCTTTCCATTTTGCAATTTTGACCCCATATTCGTACACAGCATTTCGAGCTTTCACTACCCGTGCTCAACAAACCGTATTACAGTTCACTTCGTGTGAAGCAGTAGACAGAAGACACTGTTCTAGCGAGCATTTCAACTAGATCTTAAGGTCCGAGCCGTGCGCTCTTCTTAACTCTCCTCATCTCGTCGTAAAATCTCGCCCGAAATATGCGTGGCACACGATCATCCTACAGTAATCGAGCGCGTCGCTCCGTCTTCTACAGTGTGGGGGATACCGAACGCAGCACACCCTAGGATTTCTACGTCGCTTGCCCGACAGTGCGGCGCTGTGAAGGCTACCAATATTGATTGTCTTCGCTGCTTAATCGATATTGATAGATTTCAAACGGCACGCCGCCAGCAGCATAACATCCGCCTATATCGTCCCTAATGTTATATGGACAGATTTTTCGAGCATGCACAGCAGGTTCCATAAATGTCCTCTAGCAGCATGAAATTGCTAGGCGCTCTTTCAGTGCAGATTTTTTCAATTTTTTTTTCCCCACTTTCATTCCAGTCATTTATTCCATAGAGAACAAATTCAATTAGCCCTCTTTAGATAATAAATTTATGGCTTCTTGGATTAAAATCTGATAGATCTGACAAGAAAACTGGGCACTATTGTACTTTCGGGACTCCAGAGGTCGAGGAGAGGTCGAAAAAAATGTTTTCCCCAAACTTCGCCTGGGGGGGGGGGGGTTATTTGGGGTGCTGATCACGAATCTGACATCCGTTTTTCGTTTTACGCTGAAGTACGGTAGGTTACGGTAGCTACGGGTAACTAAGGCTGCCGAGGTCATAGTCACCAAATTCGCCAAAACTTCGCCTAGAGGGGTTATTTAGAGTGTTGATCACTAATCTGACATCCGTTTTTCGTTTTACGATGGAGTACGGTGGGTTACTGAAGGTGCGGGTGACTAAGATAATGGTCACCGATTTCGCCCAAGCTCCAGCGTAAAACGAAAAGCGGATGTCAGATTCGTGATCAGCACCCCAAATAACCGCCTCCTAGGCGAAGTTTGTGCGAAATCGATGACTATGACCTCGGCAGCCTTAGTTACCCGTAGCTACCGTAACCTACCGTAATCGGCCGAATTTTCAAAAACGGATGTCAGATTCGTTTTGTCAGACCCCAAATAACCCCTTGCGCGAAGTTTGGTGGAAAATTTTTTTTCGACCTCTCCTCGACCTCTGCAGTCCCGAAAGTACAAAACTGTTTTTCAATTCTTCTATGTTTACTTTTTCTTCGCTCCATCAAAGCAAAAATAATTTCACTTCAGCTGCCTTACATTATTGAAGCTCCCGCAACTCGAACCCCCATTTCCGCCATCAGAAGTAAAAGGCCAGAAACAAAACGACTTACATTTTCGCATTACAGTATGTCTTGGCAAATTCGAGATATCGCAGCTGAAGGTCCCGCTTCTCGTCATAGTGATATGTCTCCAAAATGTTCAAGTCCAGTTCCGTAGGCACTAAGAAGAGGCGACAATTTTTATACATCACCGCTACCACTCCATAGTAAGCAGTTCGCTGCATTCCACCCTGAAATGAATCTGTATATGTGTGTATGTATGTAATTGAGAAACAGAAGCATGAAGAACGGGAAAAGAAGATGAATGCACTGAAACGTACACGAATGTCAACCATAATTCCAACTTTTTGCGCAAGATTAAACCACTCCCTTGTAGTCGAGAACATCGCTCTGAAAATGGTGGAATAGTGTCAGCTAATAAAACACACCGTTTAACCTTTAAAGCGTTATATACCATTTTCACGTCGAATTGGACACTTTTCAAATCAAATTGGACATTTTTCACGTCAAATTTGACACTCTTCTAAGCTGGCTTGTGAACTTTGGAAATCAAATTGACGTCGTCCAAATCGAGACGAGCTTCTTACAGGTTATACTAAAGACTCTACAAAATGGTTATCATAATCTTTTTTCAAGTAAAACTTAGAATAACTTTTTTTGAATTTTTTTTTACTACAGCTACCAAATGAGTGAATAATTTTATAAAATTTTCATTTTTTGAGAAAAAATAGTAACTTAAATTTCGTGTTAAGGCACAGCTAGGCAGCAGTCATGTCGTGCATCAAAAGACTGAATCGCGCCATGCACTCCAAAGTTCAATTCAACGTTTCTTTGATCGATAGTGTAAATATTGCTTACATGCAGCAAGAAAGTTCGGATATGTGTGACTTTTACAGTTGTTTCTGTTGCACCGCTTGCAGGTGTGAAACTGCATGTAAAGAGAAATTTGTTATCAATCGAATAAAAATCACGAAGTTTCGTACGAGGGTATGGGGCAATCTCTGTCTTGGCAATACAAAATCGCCTTCCTGATTTTCAACACAGGCTTTTAAATCACTGTTTTCCTCAAACACTAAACTTTTTATAAAATTTAACTATGTGTTCCCTTATGGAAAGTGAATTAAAACTTGAAAAAAGTTATACTAGAATTTCCCTGAGCAAAAAATTATTCTAACATTTTTGGAGAGCCTCTAGTTTAAGGTAGAAGAAGCTCATTTTGATTCGGAAGAGTTCGCTTTGGTTTGAAAATTCTTAGGTTAACTTAGAAGAGTGTCCAACTTGACGTGAAAAGTGTCCAATTTGACCTGAAAAGTGTCAAATTCGACGTGAAAATGGCATATAATAATTAATCTTTTGATTATCGTAAGCTAGCATAACGACTTCCATCTTACTTCCTTTATGATAGCCAAATAGGATCACTTCAGAAAGAAAGGAAAAGAGGATACCTAATGTCCGACATATCAACCAATCCCTCCCCTTTTAGAATGCGCCACGCATTCTACTTGTACGGGATATCGTGGAGGCGTTTTGAATCCGTATTTTCCCTACACAATGACTTGTGGTAGTCAGCCGATGGACCAGTCAATGTTTTGCGCTTTCCTGACAAGTCTGGTACCTATCCACCGAATTCAGAGGGATGAAAAGCTTGGTTGGCCCGGGTGGGTAACCAGGACAAACACCGGTTCCGAGGTTCAGACGACGACCAGTGTCTAATCCGTCTGCGCCACCACGTTCCCCATGTAGGCCAAATAACCATTCAAATTATCGACATCCCGTAGAAGTATAATAGAATGCGTGACGCATCTCGTCAAGGGTTTGCTTAATCCCACCCTTTTTCAGTTTTATCCTTTCCCCCTTAGCTTCCACAATTAAAAAAAAAACAATTTCCTTTTCCAATAGGTCGTTTACTACGCATGGGCCCTTGCGTAGGTTCAGATGAGCAAATAAGAAAAACTAGCAGTAGATGTACCTGTATGAATGCGACGGCGAAAAAACAGTAGAATCAAAATTTTGGTAGGACACTGGCTGACTGTCCATTAAAGTCTGCTGCAGTTGCTCATCATAGCTCTCTTTCAGCATATTCTCATACGGCAACAGAGTGAAATCGACAGCAGTCGACGAAACGGCAATGTTCGACAGAAACGCCTTGTACAGTCCGCTGAAACATGTTGTAAACAAATTTGCATAAAGAAGTGAGAATATTCAAAGTATTCTGAACACAACCGTTCAGATCTTATCACTTAGTTCATTCAGAAACAAAGAACATGGAAAAGAAGGAGATGACAAGATCGTTATGATATTATCATCGTATTTTTCATCTGCATCTAATAGTTTTTATGTTTTCCTCTTCTCCAGCGCTTGGTTTTCTATACTAGACAGCAGACAAACAGCAAACGAACGGTTAAATCCTGAAAGTTCTACAAACAGAAACTCTACTGAGGTAGACGAAGCAGTGCTGTCATAGTTTTGACTTGTCAACAGACACATGGATTCGGCAGAGCTAAAGAAGAACTTTTCGGCATCAGCAAAGACTAATACCTAAGGAAAAGGAATCGTATATTTGTTTATTTATTCTACGTTAACTAAATATGGTGCCAAAACACTATTAACACAACCCAACAGCGCCAAAAATTGTAGCATGGCTAAAAGAAGCACAACAAAACATTACCCCAAATTCTTATAGCAACTAGATTGAGTAGTCAGTGTGTAAGTATCAGCAGATGCTTTTTCTTCCCTTCTCCCTACCTTTGTCTATTCTTTTCATTCTCTATTAGAAAAATTCTTTTTTCTTAGAAACGAGGAAACTGAAAAGAAGAAATATAAGTCCTTCTTTGAAACGAATATGATCGAAGAAGACAATGGTGCATCTCTTATCAGTCACTGAGCCACTGTTAGGCCCGTTAATAAAACAAAGTGGCTATAAGCAAACGGATATGCGTGACAATCAAGAACAATGAAAGAAAACTACGGTGTTGTTAAAGGAAGCTATGAAAGAACAAAATGAAAACTAGGAAGATGGATTCAGAACTTCAGGAATTGGATGGTAAAAACCTCTGGGAAACGACGAAGAGCTTAACGCAGTTTAAATAGTATAATACGAAGAAGGTTAATAAGCGGCAGATCCGCACAATCTCCAAGGATTAAGTTCGCGCAGAAGCTACACCTTCAATGCCTATGGTTGACAACTGTTTTCCCTTCTACCACAATAAACGCTAAGATGATTGAATGTCCTCTGGGCGTAAGGCCTCTGGGTACGAACAACAATGCAATACGTAGCTACTATAAGATAGAAAATGGAAGCATACCCGCTTGATCCTTTGCCTGCCACTTTCATGTTGTGAGAAGTGCGAGATATTTCCGGACGAAGACAACTACGACCGTTTCGTACCTTAAAGAGCATCATTTCTAGAAATTGCAGTTATCAAGACGTTCACTAACGTACGAAAAAAAGAAAATAGGAGAGAAGAAAATGCGAACATGTTAGCACGTGTCCTGACATTTTAGCAACTTATTGGGAACACGCACTCCAGCAGCACCTCATCAGTTTTATTAAGATCTATTACACGTGACTGAGTTTCAGGTTTTCGAAAAATTCTTCACTGAAATAAACAAAAGCCCAAAACCCTCGTTATTTCTAAACACTTTTCACACGACGTGGCATAAGAAAAATTCACAACAGGCTTATTCAACACCTAATGATCGAGGAATCCCGCGCACACATATTCACTAATCAGCACGCCCTTCTTATTTTTCTTATTAGACATGCGTTGTGCTAACAATCCCCTAAGGCCCCGTTTATACATCGACGCCGAGTGACGCGACGCCACGTATTGTGGCCACATTGATCGAGCGACGCGATCGATCAATTTGGGCACTATACACGCCGTCGCGTCGCTCGGCGTCGAAAATATAAACGGGCCTTAACGGAGCGTTCATTTCTAATAAGTAAATATTAACATTCACGACGGCAATGACAGGCATTGTATTTAAAAAAGCTAACACACCTCCTTGGTTCGCATCCAATCATCCCAATACACCTTCGGAAACTTTGGAGAGAGCTCTTTCCACAGGTTCCTTGTAAGCATCCATCCTAGACAAGAAAATTGAAGAAAACCACCACTACACATCGAAAAAGCAAAGGATAGCAAAATCAATCAGTGGTCACCTAATCCAGGGAAGAAATCCGTCCGCCAAACTTTCTCGGCAGTGTCCTTGTTAACCAAGTTTGGAAGCCCGTTATCATTCCATGCCGAAACGCACCTAAAACGAAGTGAATACAGTAACAATTTGAGAGAATAGTAAGATGTTAAAAGCGACTGCTACTGAAGAAAACAAGTCTGACCATACCACACAGTAGAATCAGCGAGTAGAACCTGCTTTCCCCATGTAAAGTAGGAGAAGAAATCTTTTGCGATGTCCAGGTCATCTGAAGCACAAAAACTAGTGGATAGAAGACATTACTGTGGTCAAGGAGAAGGCGCTCCTAGTCGATTACGGTTGGGAGTGCATTGCGTCGGAGTCACATGACTTTTCCATAATGCATGAAGCACTACACAAACTGCACCTACTACAGCGGTAAACTGAGCTCCGGGGCGGTATTTCGGCCCAACAATTATCCCTATGTCATCACACAACGCCACCCTCTGAGCCTGCCCAGAAGATTCCTCTGGTAGACCATCACATAGTTTTCATGTACCAAACACTCCTCGGTTGGAAAATTGTACACTGTTGACCTTCCGTTGACATAGTTAATGCCTTATCGATACTTGTGTAGTGTATGCCATTTCCACGTTGAATTGGACTCTTTTCAAATCAAACTGGACACTCTTCTAAGCTAGCCTAAGATTGTTGAAATCAAAGCGAACTTTTTTCAAATACCCAATAAGTGAACACATTGTTTGAAATTTATTGAAAAATGAGGAAACTAATGGATTAAAGCTTGTTTTAAAGAGCAGGAAGGCAGCCACTTTGAGTACCAAAAAAGAGATTGTGCCATGCACTCGTCCAAGACGTCGAAATTTTCATTCGACTGATGGCAGAAACTTGTTTGCATAGAGTTTGACACCTGTTAATGATATAACAAAAACAACTGTAAAGAACAGACATATCCCCACTTTGATGGTTCACATAAGTGGCATTTACGCTATCAATCAAATAAATGCTGCGGCGAACTTTTTGAGTGCATGGCGCGATCTGATCTTTTAATGAAATATACATTTGCTTATTTGTACGCTTTGAGACAAATTTCAATTTATTATTTTTCCTCTAAAATAAAAAAAATTATAAAACTATTACACTTATTGTGTGGGAGGTAAACAAAAAATTCGAAGAAAGGTATCCCTATTGTTCCTTGAACAAAAAGAATGTTCGTTTTGATTTTAAAAGACTTAAAGCTAGCTTAGCACTGTCCAATTTGATTTGAAAAATGTCCGATTCGACGTGAAGATGGTATGTGTGGCTACTTTCGTGTCTTTGCCCTTATGGAATTTGACTCTCCCTCAACCTTATTTGGTTCCATCACAACGTGTGAACTCAGAAGAGGAGCAGATAGCATTGTATCATTAATCTCACTAATTCTCTATGTGACCAGTACTAGTACACTGACTATGAAACAGCCCCAATTCTGAAGAAAAGACTAATCTTTTCAACGGTGCGGAGGGCAGGAAGTGCCCCTACTTTGCTATGTCGTCCACCTCCGAAAATTGACAATCAGACCATCAAACAAAGCCTTGCAAACTCGCCTACCTTCGGTAATGATGACGAAGTCGTAGCGCGTCTCGTTGAACACCTTGTCCAGAGCCCAGTGATAATGTGCAGCGATGTATTCATAGTTCTTCGAGCGTGGGCGAGGTTCGCTGTCACTTTTCAGCTGAAAACGAATGCTTTTTTAATCGTACTCTGTATGGAAACCACTCAGCACTATATGCACCAAACAAACTTGCTTCTAGCAATGATTTCTAATAAATTTAGCCTCAATAATGGAGAATTCCACTGGATCCAACTTCCCAAAATCTCTATAGCAACAGGTCGACTGCGGCTACGTGACTTTATTCACTCAAAGTGTTGACCAGATTTTGCGATATCCATCAGGACAATCTAAACGGCTCATATCCAGCCGAATATAAGGATAAAGGATAAAGGACGACTTCGCTCAATCCCTTTTGGGATGCGCCACGCATTCTACTTCTACGGGATGTCGCAGAGTCGATTTTGAATGCATATTTGGCCTATGCGATAATTAGCGATGGCAAGCCGATGAACAATTCAGCGCTCTACCTTCCTAGACAAGTTTGCTACCAATTCACCAACTTAACGGTATGAAAAGCTTGGTTGGCCTGTGCGAGAATTCCGTACCAAGAACTTGGTGTCGGATGCACGCGACAGTCGGCACCCCCTCCGACCACACAGCACGCACCACGGCCGAATATACCTACCAACAACATACGATAATGATATGCACCCATATCGATCCCATCGCGCCGCCCGATCGATATGGGAGCATATCATTGGGCTTCGCTCGGGGTGAGCAATGGTATGACAAAGGCCTAAAGCAGTGTCACAAACTCGACTGGACGAGCTAAACCTAAGAAAAATACACTAATCGAGCCCAAGGTACCGGACGCGGAGTGAGTAGCACCGTCGTTTAATGTGTCGTACAATGTGCTTGCATGCATTCCACATCGACACAGAGTGCGGATTCTGCCCTGGCTACCAAGCCTTTTAGCTTGCATAGGTGAACTGGGGTCAAAGCTTTCTGGAAAGAATAGAGCCCATCGATTGGCCACTGCAGAGCCTCATACGAAAAGTACGAATTGAAACTGACTCCACGATATCCCGTTGTAGAATGCGTGCTGGGTCCCGCAATGGGACTAGGTTATACCAGCCCATATCAATAGGTCTTGGCCGATTTATAAAGTAATGAAATGACGAACAAAAAGTGCTCTTGCTTCAAATCCCAAAAGAGTAATGGTCCCAAAAGCTAATACGAGGTAAGCTAGGCAGGAGCTCTGCCCTGTAATTGAATTGGGGGAGCAGCATGTTTACAATACGATACATGGGTCATGAAAAAAGAATACGTGATCTACAGAAAAAACTCACATTCATGTACGACACGTTCCTGTGATGTTTCGCAAAATGGGTCGCAACGGTAGCTACATCATGATTTCGGCCATCCTGACTTATTATGATAGGAAATTTCACAGCTGATGGACGAAGCCTGAAACGATTATCAATAGAATCACTTCAACTGCGCTTCTACGTCATGGTATAGTTCGCTTGCATTAAATGTGACCTCTATTTATTTCGTATCTTCCGTCCGATCCTCCGCTCTTTGTTAAGACACTCTGCACAGTAGGAAAATCGCAGTGACAGTGCATCACTGCATCTACCCTACTCGTGGGGGGGGGGGGGGGGTGCATAGTGTTCTCGGCTCTATTGTACTTTCACAACTCCAGAGGTCGAGAAGAGGTCGAAAAAAAATTGCCCAAACCTCAACCAGGAGAGTTATTTGGGGTGCTGATCACGAATCTGACATCCGCTTTTGTTATTACGCCGGAGAACGGTAGCTACGGGTAAGGAACGCTTCAGAATGAATTTCTGGAGATATCCATCGGTAACCATGACCTTAGTCAACCGCACTTCATTCACCAATACTGTACTCCAGCGTAATACGAAAAAGGGACATCAGATTCGTGGCAAGCACCATGAATGACACTCTTGGGCGAAGTTTGGGGAAAAACAGTGATTATGACCTTGACAGTCTTAGTCAGCCGCACCGTTATCTACATTAATCGGCCAAAATAATTTCAAAAACGGATGTCAGATTCGTGATCAGCACTCCATGGGCGAGGTTTGGGCGAAAAAATTTTTCGACCATTTCTCAAGCTCTGAAGTCGTTGAGGTACAATAGTGCCACGTTCTTTCACAGGTTAGTTCCGTTTGTTGTGTTTGTACAGCTATTTTTCCTTTCTCAAAAAGGCACAGTGACGTTCCCTCACTCCCCTTATTAATTGGGATAGCTACAGGTAATTCCTGATCCTAACGATACCACAGTTTCGCCTAACTCGGTTCTTGTATGTTCACCATTGCATTCTGGGCATGAATATTTGGTTTACACAAGCCAACCATGTTCCATTCAAAGGAGAACCTCCAAAGTTGTGGTGAGCTTTTGCGATGGAATTTTTACAGGAATTAGGAGCCCGTGTGGGGAATCCAAAACCATAGTTAATTTTTTCAGAATGCTCTTCTGTGGTCGAAGAAGGCGTATGAAAACGTGAGCGCGAAGTTCATTACGCCCTGCACATGGCGTGATGAACTTCGCGCTATTTAATATCGACCCGATGTGTGCGAAGACTTTGTTCGGCGACGCCAGGGAGCGAACCAGAAAACCCACTAGGAGGCGACATCGCTATCCACTGCGCCAACCGACCACATTCGGTGGAGTGACACCGGGGTGTGACGAATTTTGCGTTCAAGTTTTCACACGACTTTTTCCACCACAGAAGAGCGTTCCGAACAAATTAACGATGGTTTTGGACTCCCCACACGGGACCCTAAATCCTGTAAGAACTGAATCGCAAAAGCTTACCGCAAGTTTGGAAGCTCTCCTTATCAGACTTAACTCGATCCCACAGTCTGACGAAGAAAAGAACAGAGTGAGTTCAGGAAACAACGTACCGAACCAACTGCTCCATATGATTTCGGAGGGCTTCACTTCTTTTCGCCGACATAACAAGTACAGCAGAAACGAACTCATCACTGTTAGACGATTGCTGTTGCTCAACCTGAACATGTTCATCAATAACATATCGATCGTTACGAGGTCATATAACATGAATTCCGCTAAGGAGTTCGATAGTGCACTTCTCGTGTAAAAAAAAACATAGAACAAATTCCTAACAGCGCTAGCTCCACTTTACAACTATACTTTCTATTACAATTATGTTCCAAGCACATACAATAACTCAAAACGGTTATCAGCTCAAGTTTTGTTCATTGAATCATAGATCATTGCACATATCGCGGAAATAATTGTAGGAAACCCTGATTTGTGCCGACAGTAGCTGATTACTAACCAAAGTTCGAACAGGACTGCCCAGTGGTGGAACCCTAGGTAGAACGCTTGAATACTCCTATAAGCAGGAGTATGCTTGTGTTGGGGCGCCTGTGGCGCAGTAAATAGACGGCCCGATGTAGCGCTACACAGGAATCGATTGTATGTTCGTTTCATGCCCAAGCCAGACAGTTCTTCTAGACCTTCGAGGTTGATGTATTGCTGCCAAACTTGTCTGAGAACGACAAAACGCTAGCATTTGTAATAGCTGTAGACCGCAAGTGATAACAAAGGTTACACGCGCCTTCAAAATGCCTCCACGATATCATATAGAAGTGGAACGCATCCCAAACGGGATTAAATATGTTCCGTTCCCGGTTTATAAAGTTCTTTTTGACATTACTTTAATCGGATCTAATATTTTTGCAAGCTGGTGCTTTCACTTACCAAAGGGAACATTCTTAGGCAACGAATTCCTAGACTACAAATCACACCTAGGAGACAATTTGCGCCTGTCGAACAGCGTTCTTGTTTGGTAAAGTGATCATAAAGGAGCTTCCGAAGAACTCTAACAAATTGATAGTAGCATAACGCTTTGGTATAAATATACTTCCTCTTTTTCAGCAACCGAACTACAAAATCGCTCTGGACAAACAGCAATTTCCACTCTATGCAAACCAAGGAAGAGGTCATTTTAGCTAATTTGTAAAAAGCCAGCTTTAGGTGTAATCCTTTGTGCTGACTGACTTTATATCACTTTTTGACTCAATAATTTCTATGCTTTGCTTTTGCCAATCTTGAAAAAAGCAGACTTTTGCTGAACTTATTTTTTGTCTCTTTTGGCCCAATAAATGTTTTTTTTCATCTGTGTTGTTTTTTCTGATTAATTCTACTTGTCATTCTCTCTTCTTGAAACCTCGACATTGCAAGTTGGAATTGTTAGTATATATTGCGCCACAAGAGGTTCTTAGGTGTACGACTTTATTCAGCAGGCCTGACGCTTCGACGTTCCGTCGTCTTCACAGGCCTAGTTTCACCTCAAGGTGAACGAATGCTGCTGAATATAGTCGTCTAAAGAACATCGTGTGGCACAATATCAAGGCCATTACAATATTCTACCGAAACAGAACACGTGGCGCACTCCAAACGAGATTAAATAATGCGACTTTTTCCCTCTGCGAGAAAGCAGTAGAACGCTCAAAACCACATGTTTCAATTGGTGCTTACGTTCACAGAAGCTTAAGGACACCCACCCCTTATCAACGCTTTCAGCCGCAGCCGCTTAGACTGTTTGCAATTCACGCAACAATAGGTGGTAAGCCATGATAAGGGAAACAGCATGAAACGGGAAGGCTTAGCAATTAGGATAACCGCTTTAACTGATAAAAAGCAACGCGAAAGCGTTGCTGGATGGATCGTCCCGGGTCTTTTACTTTGCACGCGACAAGTCACTAATAACGACACCTGCCGACGTCGTTATTAGTGACTTGTCATCGAAAACGTAAAGGACACACGCTAACTAACAATTTATTGTAGAAAAAACGACGAAGCTGCACTTTTGTTGACATACGAATGCGTTAACAATCGTTTCGCCCAGCCTTCAAAAAACAATTGTCTATGGTGGTTCCTCCTCCCGGTGATAGTGGTGAAAAACTTCAAAATAACAACTGGAAATAACCAAGTTTTAGCTAAACTACAACATGCTTATCAAGTCCATAGTTAGGTTTTGGTATATAACCAGAAAGGCTACTGAATCGTCACAAACTTTATTTGATCTACAACAGACTGCGTACGTCGACACAAGCATGGTCCTACAACGACAGCCTGAGTTGGCTCATTCTACGCTAGTCAATGGAAAAACGAATGACATCGCGATTCTGTCACTCGTCCTTGCCTACGTTTTCCACTTTCTCGACCGTTTCCTTGTTTGTTGGGGCACAAATAAACCAGTCAGCAAACATGAAAATGCGAAGAACAAATCGAGAAAAGGAAAAGACATGGAGTCAACGCCTGAAGCACGAAGAACTCGTTAGTGTTTAAAAATACGATAGATTTCTGCGGAACAACTCGCCCTCGTTCGCCCTGTACTCTCTCAACTTAGGAGGTTTTGGACGAGAAAAGAGTATGGCGGAATATAAGGTGTCGTCCAGAGTATTTTCCAACGAAAAGAAGGGAACGAATGATGGGGCGGAACGCCTTCCCGGAGAAACGCAAGGTGATGGGGACGAGTTATCCAGTGTTTGCATGGTCCCGTATCGATTGCCTGAATCTTTGAAACGCGCTTAATTAGGAGGGCAAGTTGTATCTACCTTTGATAGCTTGGATGGCAGTGAAATCAGAGCGGATACTGCCCAGACATGGGGTAAAGACTGACCAATTGAGTTAATCTTGTGCCCTTGGGATTGCTATCTTTCATCCTTCAATGCTTTCCTACTGGTGGTCTATTCGTTAACTACATGCATGAGCGTGTGAAGAGAATTCCTCCTGATAAGCTCCATGCATTACTATAGAACAGAGCCTTTCCTGCATCCTTATGCGCATCAGAATTTTACTTGTAAAGTTTATATAGAATTTGAAGCCTACAAGATATTGGCTTTTCTTTTTAAACAACGCCTTGAAATAGTACCGTTTCCTGTCCCGCCGCCTCCGTGAAGTCATTGCGTGTTTCGGCGGCAAGACGCTCGTCCTAAATGAGTATGTTTACCACTATGCAAACGCTGAAGCAAGAAAAGTAAGCAACACCTCTACATCAACCAGATCCTCGTAGCTATTTAGATACGAGACGATAAGCACAGTACTGATCGCAACGAAACAGACTACTCCTTTGAATTTACAGTGACGAAAAGCCGAATAAGCGATGTAGCGCCGGAATTTCAGGAACATTTCGGGCGCTGCGCGTCAAAGCTGAAATGATCCACCTCACGTCCTATAGTGACGACGGTAAAAACCTGTTAACGAACCGCGTCTGACATCGACTGTGGCACAGCCACGTCGGCAACAGGCTCGACCAACGCTGGCCTCCCACAAAGTCGCTGAAAGCTCATGAGCACGACCTCGTAGCAACGAATGTTATGTAGGCGGTCGCGGTGAGTTGGCATTAGAGCGCGTTACCTTGCTGTTCGGAAGGAACGAGAAGGTTTTTTGGTGTAACCCCAATCGGGAGGAGGGGGCAGTCCATTATGAATTGTTAATGGTAGCTACGCATCAATACATACAATATTAATGCCTTAACTTACCTGATCCCCTCTTTTGGAAATGTCCGAGCGTTACGTTGAAACATTAAGAAGATTTCATTATGGGACTATGCACGGTGCAGGGGGGGGGGGGGGGGCACTATGTACGGCGGCACGGTTGTGATCCAAAACTCTATTTGCTTTGGAAAGAAATCGCAATCTGCTATCCACTAATTGATTAAGGTAATAACGT
Organism: Heligmosomoides polygyrus bakeri; assembly: GCA_947359475.1. Classification (NCBI taxonomy): domain Eukaryota; kingdom Metazoa; phylum Nematoda; class Chromadorea; order Rhabditida; family Heligmosomidae; genus Heligmosomoides; species Heligmosomoides polygyrus. The sequence goes on from OX375870.1 coordinate 84,931,373, forward strand.
TGCTTTAAAAAGTTTCCGTGTTTTTATAGTATTGTAATTGTTCCAAGTTTCTGTTCAATTTACTGTGTTTTCAATAATCACTCCCCCCGACTAGGAAAACAGTTTAGAAAACTGATTTTGGTATTGGAAAAACAGCAATTGATAATGTAAGCATATTCTTATATATTTATACCAGTCGGCGGCCTAGCGGCCGCCTACGACTGGTTGGGGGCTTCGCCCCAAACCCCGAGAATAGGACGCCATGGCCGCTACGGGTTTCCTATTCTTCCCTAGGCCTTCTGACCATTATGTTAATCGAGATGGATCGGCTGATCTTCCTCAACGTGATCCTCAAAAAATCGATAATATCGATCGATATCGATTGGTCGACTTCAGATTCGTGTTCAGCGACCTCGATTACCCCCAAGGCCGAAGTTTCGCGCCACTTGAGCGCCATCCTCAAAAAATCGATAATATCGATCGATATCGATCGGTCGACTTCAGATTCGTGTTCAGCGACCTCGATTACCCCAGGCCTGAAGTTTGTACCGCCGACGTGTTCAACACGTCTACAGCTCGCCATGCACGGTTGCCGACGTGTTCGGCACGTCTACGGCTCGCCATGCACGGTTGCCGACGTGTTCAGCACGTCTACGGCTCGCCATGCACGGTTGCCGACGTGTTCGGCACGTCTACGGCTCGCCATGCACGTTGGACGACGTCTTCGGCACGTCTTCTGAATCCCGACGCACGTTGGACGACGTCTTCGGCACGTCTTCCGAATCCCGACGCACGTTGGAGGACGTCTTGAGCACGTCTTCTGAATCCCTAAGCTCTGCACTTGATCCCCATTCTTACCCTGACGCGTTGTTCGCTGAATACATCGTAAACTTGGGTGATCCGCCGCCGGGGTTTCAGTTCGCTGGCAATCGCCCATTGTTAAGCTGAAAGAAAACCCGGCTGGCATACGCCGCACTGTCCTGGCATGTCTTGGCTTCATTTCCCCTCCGCGTGACTGACAACGTGACCGACGGATTAAGCGAATTATATATAGTAAGATGTTGTGATGCATGTTGCATTTCTTTAGAAATTGAGATGGACTGCCCCCCCCCCACCGATTGGGATTGCAGCGGTTTGTTGAGGAACGTTTTTCTTAACAATTGCAAAAACGAATGGGTACTCGACAACGCCTTGTAAGGAGTAACAGGGAAGAAGCGCTTCTCAAGGAATTTTTACATCTACTAGTTTACTTTTGCGAAGTAGTGTAAAGATTTTGAAACGACAAATTCTTCTCATATACTGAAGATGCTCTCGGCCAGGAGGGAACCTACACAGTTAGGGCGCGTTCATACTACGCGACGGCAGCGACGGGAGACAGGGAAAAGCACAAAGGGTGAAGGACGGCGTTACTCAATCTCTTTTGGGATGCGCCACTCATTCTACCTCTACGGAATGTAGTGGTGATTCCAATGCGTTCCTGGACATACAACGACTTCAGGGGACCAGCCGATAAAAAGTCTACGCTTTGTACATCGCTACCAATTCATATCCATCCCGGAGGGATGGGAGGCTAGGTTGGCCTGGGTGAAAAATCCGAACCAAGCACCTGGTATTGGGTGCGGACGCCAGCCGGCATCTCCTCCGACTGCGCTACACACGCGCCCAGGGAAAAGCGTACGGGAAAATCAGTACGTATGCCTTGCCCTGCCGCTCCCGTCCCAGGCTCTTAACGTGAACTTTGAATGAAGTTGTTCGTCTCCAGATCGCTTGATGCTTGAAAAAAAATGCTTTCGCAGACCTTTTTATAAGATCTACTGATAGAGGTCTCTTTTATCACACCGCGTCGCTCCGCGAAATAATTATATACCATTTTCACGTCGAATTGTGTACTTTCAAATTAAATTGGGCACTCTTCTAAGCTAGCCTGAGGCTTCTGAAATCAAAGCGAACTCATCCAAATCAAAGTGAGCTTAAAAAACTAGAGACTCTCCAAAGGGGATAGAATAATTTGTCGTTCAAGGAAAATTTTAGTATAATTTTCTCTAAAGTTTTAACTCATCTTCCCAATAAGTGAACAAACTGTTTGAAATTTTATATTTTTTGAGAAAAAATAATTGCTGAAAGCTTGTTTTTTAAGGAATAGAAAGGCGGCCATTTTTAGCACGTAAAAAGAGATCGCGCCATGCCCTCGTCTAAGACGTCACGATTTTTATTCAGTTGATAGAAAAATTTTTGTTACAAATATAAAAAGAACACATATATACTCATTTAGATGCTTCATGTAAGCGGCATGTACACTATCAATCACATACAAATCGCGACAAGCTTTTCAAGTGCATGGATCTGATCTGATCTTTTAGTGTGCCATGTGATTTCTACTTTGCCGTGCTTTAAGGCAAATTTAAAAGTATTATTTTTTTCTCGAAAAATAAATATCCTATAGAATTATTACATTTATTGGGCCTAAATAAATTTCAAAGAAAGTTGTGCTAAAAATTTTCATTGAACAAAAAATATTCTGACCATCTTATTGAGTGTTCAATTCAATCTGCCTGAAGGCCATTTCAATTTGGAGAAGTTCGCTTTGATTTTTGCTAGTCTTAAAGCTAGCTTAAAAGACTATCCAATTTTATTTGAAAAGCGTCCAGTTTGATTTGAAAATGTCCAGTTCGACGTGAAATTGGTATAAATCCCGCTTAGGCGATGTAGCGAATGCTACATAGTGCTGTCAAAAACGAGTGCTCTTCTTTAGCATACTATACCACCTGAACCGCCTGTAGTCCCGTTAATGTTTTAGCGAACACCAGCAATGTCTCACTTCGTTCCTGTCGCGTGCCAGAGTAGCTCAATGCATTTCCCCTTGTTCAAGGGCATCAACGCCATATCGTTTGTCTAAAGGTTTCACAAACAATATGAACAATGCGTTTATGGGCGTTTTGATGTACTTTTGACATCATATGGATTCGACTCGGTTACGACACTCAACCACAGGCATCACTAAAATGCATTGCGTGACGGGTCCAATTAATTTTCGATGACTTCGTTCAATGTGCAGCATATCTGAACCTCGAGCGTCAACGAGGCTCCCAACTCAGGGACCTTCTCTTATTTGCACTAATCGTACCACTCCGACGATAGCTCTTCCAATCACTCGTTGTAGATCGTTGTTCGCATATTCATCCTGCTTTACACGGGCCCAGATTTCTGATTTTAGCGCAGGAGAGATGTTATAGTCTGATAGGCTGACGTGGAGCCGGATCCTCTTCGCCTTTGTATCCTCTAAGTCGGAATTATCAACTCTTTCAGAGCCTCACGACCTGGATGTTCCTCGGACGATTCTTCCATTCTTGAGATGGATGAACCACCGATCCCTCCTGTAGTTACGTTGCCGACTGCAGCACACCTTCATTGCTATGCCACTGATAAAGGAGCTCCGCTCCATGCTTACGATTAGATCAGGGCAAATTTGTAATAGTGCATCTCGCCCTACGAACCAGTGCTGCAAAGAACCACTATGGCGGTTTTATTCATGCCCTTCCCCACTCACTATGTCCTATGAACGTGGGGCGTGTAATAGCGCAGTAAGAGGAAGCGCCTGCTGTTGAGTGCTCTACGACTCAATGTTCTTGGTTTGGATTTCCCGCTCAATTGAACATGTTCGGTGGTACCAGTCATGGTCAGTGCATTGTTATCAGGCTGCCTGGGAGGAATAAAAAACTGTGTCCATTGGCTGGCCTTACGGCCCGTTTATACTTCGACGCCGAGCGACGCAACGGCATGTGAAGTGGCCAAATTGATCGATCGCGTCGCTCAATCAATATGGCTATTATATGTGGCGTCGCGTTGCTCGGCGTCGAAGTATAAACGGGGCATTAGCCCTAGTTTACACTTGCGCCGCTGCGCGGCGCGGCACGATGGTCGGGATAAGGCCCCTACACACTTCTGCGGCAACGCCGCTGTCCTATCCTTAACCATAGGGCAGGGACGCAGAGCTCGCCAGCGGCGGCGTCCCTGCCCTATATTAGGGGGGGGGGGGGGCAAAAGCAATGAGACAAAATGAAAAAAATCTTTATCTCTTTATAACTCAATTACAACTCAACGATGCTGAGGAATGTATTTGCCATTAAGGGCAAGGACCTTGCTGCCATCGCTCAGCCAACTTCCTGATCCCATCCTTCCAGAACTGCTTGAGCCTGGTGTTGATCAACTGCTCGATATGGTTGTCAAGGACTGCTTGGGTTCTTGTGTCCCTTTCGACTAGGAAGTCCTGTAGGGTCAAGAAGTAGTGGTAGTTGCATGGAGAGATGTCCAGCGAATACGGTGGGTGAGGCATGTGAACGTAGCCCAGCTGGCCAAGCTTATCCGTGGTCACTTGTTCTCGATGGGGTGCGGCGTTGTCGAAGAGGAGAACCTTCTTGAAGCGCTGCGAATGAATAAGAGCGAGTCGCCGGCCCATCTCCTCTATTTCGTTCACCATGGCCTTGGAGTTTATCGCGGTGCTCTTGGGAAACAGCCTCCGGTAAACCGACCCATGGGCGCAGACCCTAAAGCTCAAAGATGCTTCTCGCCGTGAACATCTCGCCGAACGAAGGTCGGTAACAATTCACCAGGCCTCACCCAGACTCGTTGCTTGGCAGGGTTAAGGTAGAAGACGTACTTCTCATACTGCGTGAATATTGAGCCACAGGCTGGGGTTTTTGGCATGCTTCTGGAAAGGGCGGAAGTGGTAACTTCTCAGATGGGCTTCAGTAAGTAGCATACAAACATACAAGTACGACAAGTACGAATTCAGACTCCAGCCACGAGATATATGGACACGGCATGGGGTGTCTCATTACTTTTGCCCCCCCCCCTCCCCTAATACTCAACCACTGCTTCGAGCGGCGTTGCCGCAGAAGTGCGTAGAGGCCTATAGATATCCAACAGGCGGCTCGAAAAATCGATATCTATGATGATCGTGGTGTCGCGCCGCGTGGCGGCGCAAGTATAAACTAGGGCTTATGCTATAGTCTAAATATGCTTTCAAAAAAAAAAAACAGGACATTCCGTAGGAGTAGAATGTGTGGCGTATCCCAAGAGGGATTGATTAACGCAGTTCCTTATCTGTATCCTTGTCATTTATTGCAATAGTCATCCCTTCAAAGGATATGACATGAATGACATGAGGATATCTTCGTGTCCATCGAGCGAGGGCGATCCATTGGAGCACGACACGCACGAATGGAGATGCTGCTGGCACCAGCTCGAGCAACTCGATGATCAACGGGACGGGTGGTGACACAGATGTTCCTTATCATTCACAAGTAGATAATAATGTTTATCTGCATCTGAAAACATATCTCTTGCTCTATTTTTCCAATACATAATCTGGTTGTTGACTTTATTTTTGTCGTTCCTCCAAAACGGACTCGAGAACATGTGCCACCACTTTGGGACTACCTATAGTAGTGAGCGACGCAATTCAATGTTCGAAATCGGTTACTGTAACGCTAGCAAGCACTAACTGTGAAATCGCTGTAATTCCGCTACTGTTCCAACCTCCAACCTTTTGCAGGATAGATTCCAACCACGACAGGGCAGTTCTAGACGTCAGATCAGCCCACATTGAAGTGACACGGTTTTTGCACTTTTTGACCTACCCAGATGTCCGCAGGAAAACTTGAAAACCACAACGGTGCTTCTCAGACGATCCTCTCCAACCCTCAATAGGTCACTTCGTAAATTGCCACAGTTGATTAACCTCCCTTGTGAGGGGTGAAACGCTTAGATGGCTTAGGTCTGTAGGAAGTCCGAACAAAGAACACGGTATCGGGTGCACGCGGCGAGAGCTGGCGCCTTCTCCTAATGCGCCACCGCTCGCTCATAGAGTGGAAATATCAGACATTTCTGAACCAGTCTAATACACGGAGAGGGAAGGAAGTGTGCAGAGATGAGACCAAGTGGTGGCCCATCATCGTTCCTCCGCGACAAGTCACTTGCTACGTCAGAGAGAACTGCGGATTCTATTCAGTTTAGCGTTGACCATTTCATGACAAAATCTGCTTGAAGTTACAATTTTTAGGAGTGAAACGTCGTCCTTGTTTGTGGATCTCAGATACGATACAGATAAGAAGGGTCTGCAACATAATCGAAATTCGTAAATTTTTACTGTGCAGCTTTACCTTTAGATAAAAGGTCTCAAAAGGCTTTATAGGCAGAAATGCTACTGTTCTCTAGATCGTTGAAGTCCACAGCTAAAGTAAAAAGCTAACGATGTTAAAAGATTGGTATTACCCTAAGACTAAAACCCGAATCGCTTTCGAATCTACAACTCGGAATTGAGGCTAAATGAAGTTGGCCAACAATTCTGTCTCCCGTATTTCTTTTTAAAACTTCTTATCGTATGAGGTCTTGCATTTGCTTTGTGCATTTTTTGTTAGGTTTTAAATTGTTGTGATACATGAATTTTTGTGTAATAAATATTAATAATAACTGGCGGCCTTTGAGGAGCCAGCAGTGGGCTTTGACGGATCTCAATAATGTCATGAAGGCTGTGAATGTCCTTCATTGAATAGCGTAAAAGTCATTCTATAGGAAATTCTGATAGTTTTTGAAGTCACTGTAGTCTTCTTGCAATTTCTTGGGCACGTGTGGCGCAGTTGGAGAAGGTGTCGGCTGTCGCGTGCACCCGACACCAGGTTCCTAGTTTGGATTTTCCGCCCAAGCCAACCAATTCCTCCATCCTCCGGAGTCGGTGAATGGTACCGCACTTGTTTGGAGGCCACAAACCGCTGACGTATTCATCGGCTGGCCATCGCTAGTCACTTTATGGCAAATGAGCATTCAAATCGCCTCCACGACATCCCGTAGATGTAGGATGTGTGGCTCATCCCAAAAGGGGTTGAGTGACGCCGTCCTTTATGCTTATAGTTTTCTTGGATCACATGTTCCTTCTCAGTGTGTATTGGTGACTTGTCAGCGTTGTAGGGAGAGAGAATCGACAAATAACCGATTCCTGGTGCGTTCGCTTTCTTTGAAGGTTTTCTCCAGCTCTTTTCTGGACATGTATGTACAGCTGGATGAAACAATACATAACAACTCAGTTTACAGGCAAATTTTTCTCTTTATAAACGATGTGAAATACTCTATATTGACGAAGAAATATTAGATACACCGTTGTTTGGGATTTGATTATAGAACGGTTGAAGCATCGTGTTGAATACTCTGGGAACAGCCGGTGGTGGACTGTCGCGTCGACAGCGCTTGTGTTGTACATCTAAAAACACATACATTTATTACAATATCACAAAGTCTTTAAGTGTTAGTTGTTATTGTGGCATAAATTGAGGAGGCGAGAAATCACCAGCTAACCATAACCAGTCAGAGCGCTGACCAAACGCGCACCAGCCAATCAGGGCATCTACCCCACACCTACCCGCTCTGGGTGACATGCCCCACCCGATGTGGCTTGACTGGTCTGGTGCGCCTCCTCCGCCCCTCGATAGCTAGACTGCTACCCAAAAGCACACATTATGCAGTAGGGTGATATGAGCGCTGGCATCATCTTCACTAGAAAAGGATTTTAACGCAGAAATCAAATTGGAACTCACTGTCTGGAAGCATTCCAATATCCATACATCGTTTCAATCGACAGCTCCTGCAGATTTTTCGGTAACCTGTGGCTGAAATATGAGCTCTTCAAATACATGGTTGGAGCACGGTAAGTAGATGGTTTCTTGTTCGCAATTAATAAAACAATCATTCCTCTGCGATCAGCATCGCTCCCACGTGAGTACAGAAATGCAGGGTATCACAGAAAATGTAATGTAGTGCTTGAAAGAGGATACTAATGTCGCTAATAAGGCTACTGAATTAGTTAAGAGCTTATATACATACATATAAAAGCGAGAAAAACTGAAGTGTTGTGCCGGCAACGTTGGGTGTCGTGTGCCAGAGTTGTCCAATGGAGTTTGTGCATTGGATCCGATCAAAAATCTTAGAATAACTGGATGATTCGGATAACTGCGATTTTTCGGATCCCCGATTTTTAAATGATTCGGATAAGGGTGATTCTGCAGACCCGGATTTTTGGATGATTCGGATAGGATAAATCCGATCGGATAGCCAAAAATGATTCATTCGGATCCGACGTATATTGGAGTGATATTGGTATTCACTGTGCCATTCATTTACGGAAAACAGGATATTTCGACGCGATTGATTGAGACTGGACTGACTATTCGTTACAGTAATGCCATAAACGGACCATATCGTATTTCCACTATTCTAAATTTTCGCTACGGTTTTGCTATCTTTTATTATCTTTCACTATAGTTTAGCAATGTTAAAAATTATGAGGCATTGCCTAGATCTTTTGGAGCGCCCTGCATTTGCCATTTGCTAGAATTCTCCGCAGCTTGCAGGAAGGGTTTCTTTTAGTATGACCATTTTCTTACAGCCTTCTAGCTCTTAAAGGGACCCCAAAGTGCCTCACTTTCGCTCAATGTAGCCCTCACAAGCAAAAGGAAATCAGCTTTAAGTTAATTAATTAATTAATTGAACTGCGTCTTAACTATGCGTACTATTATATGTTAAACAACAAAAGTGTAGGCCGTGCAATAAAAAAGAGGAAAGAAAACCATGCAACAGTGAAAGATTGGAACGGCAACGTTAGACATTACAGTGGGAATTTTAAAAGCCATCCTTCGAGAAAATCATAGAAAATGAAAAGCATGTGTTTATTGTTTAAGTAGAAATAGATAAAAAAGAAGGAAGGAAAAGATGATCCAGGAGCAGTTCTTCATTTTTAAAGATGTTTGTTTTGCTTGTGGCTCAACTTCTTCGCGACAATGGGATTTGTCGCTTGCCCGTGGCCCGTAATTGTCATTAGTGAATTTCTTTTTGGACCAAACTAAAACAAAAAAAAACTGCTTCACTTATTAATTGATCAATGCATGGAATTGGTACAGGATGGAGTTGTTTCAGGAAAAATTGTTCGCTTTCCTGTAACAACGCCTGAAGTTGTTCGATCCCGCCGGACAGCATTGTCCGAATCCCATTGTCGCGAAAGTGTTAAAGCGCCAGAATCTTTAAGGTCGTCACTCTGCGAAAATGATGTTTCAACTTCAAAACAGATATTGCAGCCCAACGTAAATTCAGCTGAAGACTTCTAAGGTAATCTAGCGTTTTTCTTGTCGTTTGATGCGTGATTGAGATGAGCTTTCAAATCTGCACAAAAGCGCATTCTCCAGACTCAGTCCAAGTCACTTACCGTCTTTGGTCGGGTTGTTACAGCGCTGACTCCGTTTGCACACATACTTCTTCCCATCACTAATCGTCCTTCGAAAGAACGCAGCACATGCAGCACACGTGCGTGCTCCGAAATGAAGACCGTTCGCGAGTGTTGAGTGACAGACCTACAGACATTAAAATTTGATTGCGAGGAAGGAAGAGAAGAGGAACTCGAAAATTTTCGGAAAACGCTTTGAAGGCGCTTGGAGAACCGGCGATTAATCTAGTCACACGTTTCTTTGCCTTCTTTGTGAATCGACTGACTTACATTCCGGCTACACCTGCACCACTTTAGGGCCCGTTTATACTTCGACATCGAGCGACGCGACGCCACGTATTGTAGTCACATTGATCTAGCGACGCGATCGATCAATTTGGCCACTATGCATGCCGTCACGTCGCTCGGCGTCGGAAGTATTAGGTTGTAACGAATTAAATGGCACTGGCTCGCGCCATTTTTTGGCGCGTCTTTACGCGTTTGATCAAGAACAAACCGTAACATGTGGCATATCATTCAGAAGCGCAAACTTTGCTCTACCGGTGAGTTCCAAATTTTCTATGTAAAAGTGGGAAAACTTAGAGTTTTATTGACTTTTTTGCAGATGGACAAAAGGGTAATCCGAGGCATTTACTTGTATGAATTCAAGCTGGGCACTACAGCTAAGGAGGCGGACGAGAAGATCAACGCCGCATTCGGTCAAGGATGTTCCACAATTCGGACGGCGTATCGTTGGTATCAGAAGTTCCGGAATGGAGATGAGAGCTTGGAAGAACATGAAGGTCGTGGGAGGCATAGTGATGTTGATGAGGACAAGCTGAGAGATGTGGTAGAGGAGGATCCACACAAAGGTACCAGGGAGATAGCGAAGGTTCTTGGTGTCAGTCGCAACACAGCTGCCCGGCATCTGAAGGAAATTGGAAAGACCAAAAAGCTGGAAAGATGGGTGCCTCACGAGCTGCCTGAGGAGCAAAGAAACCGACGATATGAGATCTCGTCCGCACTGCTTCTACGGAACGAAACGGACCCATTCCTTGATCGCATCGTAACCTGTGACGAGAAATGGATAATGTACGACAACAGGCTACGATCGGCACAGTGGGTGGACAGCGATGAGAGCCCCAAGGTGCTTGCGAAGCCGGAATTGCACTAAAAGAAAGTAATGGTGACAGTATGGTGGTGTTCGCTGGGAATTATTCACCACAGCTTCCTCCCTCCCGGTGAATCCATCACGGCAGAGAAGTACTGCATTGAAATTGAAGAAATGATGAAAAAGTTGAAGGATATCCGGCCGGTCTTAGTAAACCGAAGGCGAGTTCTCCTTCTGCACGACAATGCTCGCCCCCATGTAGCACGAATGACGTTGCAGAAATTGAATGAGCTGAGCATTGAAACTCTACCACATCCTCCGTTTTCTCCCGACCCAACAGACTACCATTTCTTCAAGCATCTTGGCGACTTCTTGGTAGGGAAAATATTCAAATACCAACAGGATGCCGAAAGTGCCTTCGAAGATTTCGTCAACTCCAGAACTTCTGATTTTTATGCTACTGGGATAAAAAAGCCTGTGTCACGTTGGCAAAGATGTGTAGAATCAGAAGGTTTTTATTTCGATTAATAAACTTGCCTGTAAGCCGAGATATTAACTGTTTAAATTTACAGTGGTTCAGTGCCATTTATTTCGTTACAACCTAAGATAAACGGGGCCTTACGGGCCCTTGACACTCGAGCTGCTTGAGTGCACGCTAGCAACGAGTCGTGTCGCGTGCCAGAGTTGCTCAATTGAACTTTTTCGATCGAAGGACACGATTAACACCACAGCGTTCGTTTAGACTTTTGCTGATGGACGCGCTGGTTCTATCGCCCAACGGATGTCAGCGTAATGACGCATAATGACTGACCCACATAATTTTCAACGCTTTGGTCGATGCAACAGCATTCATATAGCGGCCGGAAAAAGTGGGGGTGGAATGCACAGTTAAATGCTTTTATGAAAGGAAAAAGCTTGCAGTAACGCAGTCGGAGGGAGCACCGTCTGTCGCGAACACACTAAGGTCTTTCGTTAGGGTTCCACCCGGGCTAAAACGAAGCGTTCGAGGTCGGCGATTTGGCACCAGATTTTTCTTGCAAGTGTAAAATACTGATTTGTCCATCGGCTGGCTACCGCAGGTCATCGTTTGGCCCAAATACGCATTCCTTCACTACATGGCATAGAAGTAGAATGCGCGGCGCGTCCCAAACAGAGATTGAGCAACGTCGTTTTTTCACTTTTATCCTTTTGAATAGAGCGAATAATAAGTGATAGTGATGATGCATCTATTTAATCCTTTTCTCTGGTGCATCATACGCTCTGTCTCAACGACATATGGGGAAGACACTTTGAGTGCTTATTTGGCTAATACAAGGAATACTGGAAGCCATCCAGTGTTCAAGTAGAGCTTCTTCATTCTTCTACAGGTTTAGTTCCACTTCTTTGATCCCGGATAGATGGAGATGTAGCTGACGTAAGCCGGAACCGAACCATTAATCGATTCGGGGTGCAAGACGGGTCGGAGTGTCCTGCCTACTGCACTGCCAAGTGGAGCGATTAACATATTATATGCCCTGTAGTAATACCCGAATCACCTATTTGAGGAGGTGTTTAGATGATTTTTATTCGGAATTAAATGTTGGAAAAATTGCATTTCTCGGGTGCTTTCATGCTCGATTATTCACGAAATCCCGTTTTTCGCACGTATTCGGATATGAGTTTTCAAGAAATCTTGTTTTTGTGTTGTGTTCGAATTGTGTTCGAATTTGAGTATTCAGCAAACAAGTCTTTTCAAATGTAATTGAATTCTACTATTCAGAAGAACCATGCTTTCGAACACATTCGAATTCGAATATTCGAACATTTTTAGGACACTGCAAGCATTCAAGTATTCGAATGGTGCAATCGAATGCTCAACACAAATTTGTATCCCAGTGTACATATTTTGTAGTTGTGCCCAAGTGCCCCATTCGAATGGTTATCCAATGTTTTCCATTCGAGTTTGACTATTCGAATACGAATGTTCAGGAATTGCATTTTTTGATTGTACTCCAACAGTGGGTCGAGTGTAGCGCAGTCGGGGGAGGCGCCGGCTGTCGCGTGCACCCGATACCAGGTTCCTGGTTCGGATTTTCCGCCTAGATCAACCAAGCCTTCCATCCCTCCGGGGTCGGTGAGCTGGTACCAGACTTGTCTGGGAAGGATAAAGCGCTGACTTGTTCATCGGCTGGATAAGGATAAAGGATAAAGGACGGCGTTACTCAATCCCTTCTGGGATGCGCCAGCGCATTCTACTTCTACGGGATGTCGTGGAGGCGACATGAATGCGTATTTGGCCATACAATGACTTGCGGTGGCCAGCCGATGAACAAGTCAGCGCTTTATCCTTCCCAGACAAGTCTGGTACCAATTCACCGACCCCGGAGGGATGGAAGGCTTGGTTGGCCTGGGCGGGAAATCCCGGGAAAAAAACCAGGAACCTGGTATCGGATGCACACAACAGTCGCGCCTCCTCCGACTGCGCTACACGCGTTCATCGGCTGACCACCGGAAATCATTGCATGGCCAAATACGCATTCAAATCGCCTCCACGACATCCCGTAGAAGTAGAATGCGTGGCGCATCCCAAAAGGGATTGAGTAACGCCGTCTTTTATCCTTTCATTCCAACAGTATTGTTTCGTTTCTTGAATGTATTCGAATTCGAATTTTCAGGAAAAATACGTTTTTCGATAATATTCGAAGTCGAATGCTAGAAAAATTCCGGTTTTCGTAATCACTCGAATATTCCAAAAATTGCAGATAACTTGATTATATTGTGCCCTTAGCTGTGCTCCTTTCGCCCTTGTTGTACACTATCCAATATTGCTGCATCTTTTATTGAAAGCACCGCTGTCGAAAAAAAAATCTGCTCCAGGAGACTGATGATAATGATAGCTCGTCTTAAAATACTGTGGATCAGACGTGTGATATTTCAAGGCTTTGTCTTGACTCCATGATCGTCTGCTATTAACTAAACGAACGAAACTCACTTGACAGTCCTGCATAGTGTTGCAAGGCTTCTCGGTCGGCCTTGATAAGCCGAAAGTTTGAGCTATAGGAACTGAGGGCGGATTTGAATACTGTTGAAATGGTGGCGCATGGTAGGGAGCGAACTCGTCCTGGAACACCCTAATACTTCAAGTGGTATTTACAATTTTTTAAAGGTTATTTAACCCTCATATGACCAGTATTTTCCACACCTTGACTCCTTTCCTAACGGCAAATTGTGAGACATCAATGTTTGGTACAGGATACTGAAACATTGTGTGATTGAATAGCGAGAACTCCGTATCAGCGATGCTGAAAAAAAAAAGTGTTGAAGCTGAAGATGATTAAGCTGTGCATGAGTATGAACCTGATTTTAAACCGTGTTTTAGGCAAAACTATTTTAAAAAATAAAGATGATGCCTAAAACGTGCGCACTGCTCGAGTGATCATGAGGATATTGCATTTTTCAGCTATAGCAAAGCTGCTATATCTACTTTCAAGCGTAGAAGAGGAAAACTGTGGTCGATTAGATCTTGGCACTATGCCGTGCCCTTGTACAGTATGTGGTGATGTTTATATGGTTTTATTTATTTATTTCTGGCTTGGAAGAAAGTCTAGCATCAACTTAACAAGAAACAACGCACCGCAAAAATATTTTTTCGCACACATTACGATGTGTTGCTGCGACAAAAACTCTAGCGCAAGGCAGGACTCGAACCCACACCTTCAGGTGACACGGCGGAAAAGCCTACGCAGTTTCACCACCGGCGCTTTTAATCGGACGCGAACGCGAAGTGTGAATGTTACGTTCGATTAAACGGCGCCGGCGGTGTAATGGCATAGAGAGTTCCCGTCCGGTCAGCAGGAGGTGCGGGTTCGAGTCCCGCCTGGTGCTAGAGTTTCAATCGCAGCAAAAACATCGTCATCGAGAGCTTACGACCCCAATGCCAGCCACTTAAAGCTTAAAAAAAGAATTAAATTATTTCTAGACAACCACAATAACCACTGTTGAAAGGCTGCATGAGCAGCAGCATGTGTTCGAGCACTTCAAGGTATTCAACGTCTGCTAGGTCCTCTACATACGAACTTGCACAGACGGCCTCTTCAAATCCTAATGCTTCCAAGCAACAAGTTGAATTCCTTGAAAACCCTTTAGGTAAAAAAAATCTAGCCTAATTCGTGACTTAGCAACTGACGCTCAATGTTTAAGCTTCCCTTTTAAGGATTTTGTCATCATCCCATCAAAGAAATCTGCTGGATTGATTGATAGCTTCTTGGAACGAATTTTATACATCATGACAACATTGGCAATTTTCATTCTGTTCTTCGATGATGGAAGGCTAAAAAATTCTGACCGTTAGGAGCCACTTGAAATCAAACGATAATTCATTGAAAAACATTATCATGAGCTCGTCTTGAAGCTCTTTTAGCCCAAAAGTCCTAACGTCTTTCCAAAAGAGCAAGATCTTTCTTCCTAGATGAATTGAATAGTGTTGACCCAATTCTAACGATATCTCGCACATTGGTTTTGAAAGCTCGTGTGTAGATCTCGGAAACGCAGGATTTCAAAGCCCTGAACAGGATGCGGGAAAATGGGCTTCATCACCAATGCATTCATCACTAAGTGCTTTAAAAAGCAAAAATCACTCGCTATAGATCACAACTTCATCACCCACCATTCTTAGAGCCTGGCCATTAATTTGATACTTCGGTGTTTGGGTATAGTTGATGGCATAAGCCCCAGTTTAGGGCCTGTTCATACTTCGCGACAAGAGCGACTCGTCGCCCGTGCAAAACATGCATATCGATTAAAACCGAGCGCGCGCCGCCGAAAAGTGTTCATACTCGAGCGCCGGCGCCGTCGCTCCAGTCGCTCTTGTCGCTCTTGTCGCTTTTGTCGCTCTTGTCGCCTGTTCATACTTCGCGCCGGCGCCGGGAGCGACTGGAGCGACTGGGGCGACGAACGGAGTGTGGAGTACGTAATTACACCGCACTAGTGCTGGAAGGCACACTAGCGCTGGAAGGAAACGATTCCTGTTCGGACGTTCTTCACACAAAGGTAAGGAGGGCTTTTATGTCTATTTTGAGTGCCAGACTGACGATGTAGGTAATATGATTGTTTGCTTCCGTCTGTTTCAGTTTCTAACAACTTTTTTGACTAAAAATATGTCTGTTTGCTTGTGTTTATCTCAGTTTCCGGAAACTTTTTACTAATACAACTGTTTGCTTGTGTCTGTTTCAGTTTCCAAAAACTAATGCAATTGAAGTTGAAGTTAGACGTGAAGACCTCTATTTACTTGATATTTTAGGCCACGAAGTTATGGTGCAATTACGTACACCACACTACGCCCGACGCCCCAGTCGCTCTTGTCGCTCTTGTCGCTCCAGTCGCTCTTGTCGCTCTTGTCGCCTGTTCATACTTCCGCGCGCTGCGCACGCTGCGCACGCCGCGCACGCCACGCGCGCTGCGCTCTTGTCGCTGCTGTCGCGAAGTATGAACAAGCCCTTATACTTGCGCCGTCACGCGGCGCGGCACTACGATCGCCATAGATATCGATTTTTCGCGTCGCCCGGTCGATATCTATCCCGACCATCGTGCCGCGCCGCCCAGCAGCGCAAGTATAAACTGGGGCTAAAGGTCACATATAACACTGTCTTTTCGTCATCATTTTTTAAGTTTTGTAAAATAGTTGCATCTAGAAAATTTGCAAATTTTTCCATTGAGAGTGACTCGCTTCCTAAATCAAAAAAAACTAACCCTCTGGATGCATAAGGGGTGAACGGCTTCACTTCAGGAATATTCTTGTGCAACTCTCCAGGATGCGAAAGCGTCGAAGGCACAGTGGCGGCTTGTTCCACAATCGAGGCTTGATTGTGGCCAGCCGGACCTTCTTGGAGGCGGTAGTCGAGCTCGTGAAAAGGAAAGCCTGAAAGACATTGAAGATCATTTTCGTGATTAAATTTTCATGCTTTAAATGGTGAAAACAATACATTGAAGCATTCGATGCCGTTTTCAATGTGACGTTCTTCAAGAATTTACCGAATTTACGATTTCTGACAATTTCTGCAATTTGATGCAGAAGATAAAGATAAAGCGCGAGGTTAGTCAGTCCCTTCTGGGATGCGCCACGCATTCTACTTCTACGGCATGTCGTGGAGGCAACTTGAATGCGTAATTGGCAATGATTTATGGTGGCCAGCCAATGATGAAAAAGTCAGTATTCTATCTTCCCACACAAGTCTAGCACTAATTCATCGGCCCGTCAGGGACGGAAGGTTTAATTGGCCCTGGCGTGAAACACGAACCGAGAACCTGGAATCTGAGAGCATATGACAGAAAGGCGCTTCTCCTTCTGCTCTGCTACGCTCCCCGTACTGTGCTGAATACTAAGTATTAGACAATCTGTAGCAATAATATTCATTAGTTGCGAGCCTTAGGGCCTGTTCATACTTCGCGACTGCAGCGGCAAGAGCGCGCGCACGTGTGCGGCGTGCGCAGCGTGCGGAAGTCAGGCGACAGCAGCGACTAGAGCGGTTAGAGCGACAACGCCGGCGCACGAGTATGAACACCTTTCGGCGGCGCGCGCTCTGTTTGAATCAATTCGCATGCTCGGCACGGGCGACGGGAGCGACGAGAGCGCAACGCGCGTAGCGTGCGCAGCGATAAGACCGACAAGAGCGACCGGAGCAACAATGCCGGCGCTCGAGTATGAATGAACACTTCTCGGCTGCGCGCGCTCGGTTTTAATCGATATGCATGTTTTGCACGGGCGACAAGTCGCTCTTGTCGCGAAGTATGAACAGGCCCTTAGGGAGCCGTTTAGGGTGTACGCGAGGCGCGACGCGGCGAAATGATAAGCTGCCATAAGGCCCATGCACACTTCTGCGACACGGCGGCGCGACAAGTGGGGCGACGGCTACCTCCGCGAAATCCGGCGGTCGCGGCGCGGTCGCGTTAGAGCATCGTCATAGGCAACGGGACCGACGTCCCCGTACATGTCGCGCCGCCAGGAATGATTTGAACCATTCCAGCCAACGGCACTCAGCGCGGCGTCGCCTGCGATAGCCGCCGCGACAGCCGCAAGAGTGTGCATGCCCCTATACCGATCGCGCGACGTGGTGAATCGATATCGGAAGTTATCACACTACATCACGTCGCGCGTCACCTGTACACTAATGCTCCCTTATTGTGCGTTGAGCACGCTCAGAGGTGGCCGGCTCTCTCTCTCTTTCTCTATTTTTCTCTCTTTCTCTCTCTTAACCCAACATTTTGGTTCCGTCCAAGGCAACCATTGTATCACTCCGAAATCGGTGAGGTGAGTTGGGTCCAGATTTGTCTGGGCAGGGTGAAACACTGACTTGTCTATTCGTTGGCCACCACAGGTCAATATGTAACCCAACTACGCATTCAAATTGCCTCCATTAGAAGACGTACAAATAGAACTCTTCTACAATGAAATCAATTAACATCAAGCGTTTCCATTCCCCTTATTCTACTTCGGTTTGGCGAGCATCTAGGTAGATTCAGGCAAAATGTGAAAAGCTTCTGAAACTTTTTAGGGGCATAGGAGCCTTTAGAGGAAGGATAGCCAGAAAAGATGCTTCACGTTGGGAGCAATGGATGAAAATAAAGGATAAAGGACGGTGTTCATTAAGCCCTTAGGGATGCGCAACGCATTCCACTTCTACAGGATTTTGTGGAGGCAATAAGGCTTAGGTAACCTGGACGGGAAACCCGAATCAGGAACCTCGAATTGGGTGAATTCGACAGCCGGCGCCTCCTTCGGCTGATCTACCTCGCGCCTGACGTTGGATATAGCAATGTAAAGCAACGGTTATATGAACTCATTCATAGAGGAAAAATTGGTATATGTCGCGAAGACAGGCAGCATTGGGAGACGGGAAAGCTCCACCCAATCAGACCAGATTGAATAGGCGTGCCATTTAGAGAGGGCGTGTACATACAATCGGTACCCTGATCGGCTGGCATGAGTTCGATCTGTGCTCTGCTTTGTTATCATTAGCTGGCGCGCTCCCACGTACCAATGCTGCTCACCTTCGCGACATGTACCAAAAATTATAAGGAAAAACGCCAATAGTCAGACGCAAAGAAATATTTTTTTTTTTGATGGAAAGCATGGAGCTGATAGATAGAAAGTACAGTAGGCATTCGAAGCGGCGCATAGCAGGGAATTTTCAAGCTGATCTGTTCTCAGCGAGCTTACCTGAGCTAATGGGAAACTGCGGGAAGAAGTTCGGATGTGACAGAGGCTCGATTTGGTCGAAAGGATTGTGCTGACCAGGTACCGCACGTGAAGTGCTTCGCAATCGCTCATTCGGTTGAGCGTACGTGGAGATCCATGGGAATGACGGTGATTCCATGCTGAAAACGAACACAATTAACCGGACTGATCCCATGTACTACTGGAACTGGAACACAAACTCCTTCCATCGACTAGGAAACCCATAAAATTATTTCTTTGTTTTAATACCTTTTATACATTAAAACTTTTCAGTTTTTCACATTATGAATTATCCAGCTTTATAGCTTGATTTTAGATTTACCTATCGGAGAACGTTCGGTACATATTGGGTTTTTGCCCATCGCGCCTGCCAGGCGAGACACTAACCATACTTTATACGTAGCTATTCACTTCATATACTGCTGATTCTTCAGCACAAATGTCCGCTTCCGCTCCAGGTTCCTGCTAAAACTCTAGCTATTTTTTAATTATTTATTATTACATTTGTAGGAGGCAATCAGTAAAAGGAACTCTCAGCATAGACTGCAATTCAACAAGGCAAAATGATGTCCCACAAAAACAAATAAAGGACAAGGATAAACGACGGTGTTACTCAATCCCTTTTGGGATGCGCCACGCGTTCTGCTTCTACGGGATGTCGTGGAGGCGACCTGAATGCGTATTTTGGCCACAACAGTGAATTGCGGTTGCTAGCCGATGAACAAGTCAGCGTTGTATCCTTCTCAGATAAGTCTGCTTCTAATCTACCGACCCCGGCAGGATGAAAGGCTTGATTGGCCTGGGCGGGCTATCCGAACCATAAACCTGGTATCGGGTGCACGCGACAGCCAACCGGCGCCTACCCCGACTGCGCTACATGCGTCCACAAAACAAATAAAAGTGACTAGCTACAGATCTAGTAATCGACATTACTTGTTGACTTCTTTTTCAGAAATACCATATTTGAATGGGTCACCAATGAACCGCTTAAATTGATTTATAGATAAGACTGTTAAAATATTTTCGTAACCATTAAATATGCATTTCCTGTTCTGAATTTATGTATAAGAAAGATTTGCACACGACCTTGCTTTTGGACGGTTGGTGTGACCACCAGCAGTCGATCAAAAAATCAATTTCTCTCGATACGACCCAGACCGGTTGGGGAAAAATCCGACATGTACCGAATTTTTAGTAAAACTAGCGATTCAACTTTTGCAGTGGCAGCAAGCAACACATAGAAATTGAAACACCGAACTGCTGTAAAAGTGCCACCCATGAGCTGCGCGATGACTGCTGCAGCTTTTGATGAGCTTGGACACTCACGTTGTCAAGAGTGGATGGCGTAAGAGACAGTGCATTCAGAAGCACACAGAGCAACAAACTTCCGCAGCAAAAGCTCTGGAGCTCGCAGCTTTATGGACGTGTACTTCAGTCAGGAAATCTCGTACGACTGCAGGTTTCTAAGCGATCCTTCTAAATATCACGATCTCGTAGTTACACGCCGAAAAACTCCAGCGACACTGATGAGAGACACAGATAGCTTCAAGCCGTCACGAGTCTGACTATCACACGAACTAGTACGTGTTTGGATGTGCTGTATTTCAATTCTAGAGCGACGTAAAAGCAGAAGCAAAATTGAAGCAAAATTAACCAAAAAGGACCAAAAGTTGAATTTTATGAAATCTGGGCAGTAAAGGATAATATGCTTCTCTTTCAAAGTCAGAAAAATAGGCCAGTGCTTAGACCTACAACGCATAATGGTAATAAAGATGAAGGTCGGCGTTGAACAAATCCCACTCGGAGTGCGCCACGCATCCCACTTACATAGAAGTATGTAAGCACAGTAAGTATTCGTGCTGAATACGCATTATGTAGGCCCGGTAATTGACTTGCGACCACACAATTATGTGCTTTCTCTTCCCAGGAGGAAGCAACATTTTACAGACGTTGGAAGGTTTGAAGGGTTGGTTGACCAGAGCTGGGCCTGAACCTTGGCTAGTTTTGGAGCGCACGCGACAACCAGAGCCTTCTCCAGATGCGCTGCGCACACTTGCAACTGAAAGCTAAGTAAGACGTAAAAAAGTGTTAGTCGAAATAAAGTAAGGGTGTATGTCGCAAAGACGGGCAGCAATGGATAGTTGGGAGCGCGCCAGCCAATCATCAGATCGCATTGAATGGGCGTGTCATTCAGAGAGCGCGTGTACAGTCGGTATCCGGATGGACTGGCATGTGTTCGGTCTGTGCTTTGCTTGATTATTAATGGCTGGCGCGTTCCCACCTATCAATGCTGCTCACCTTCGCGACATGTACCACAAATATTATTCGTGGGATAACCAAAAAATGGACACATAAAGATTTTGGTGGTCTTTTTCATCACCAACCTTACTAGAAGCTAATTTTGATTCGTTTGCAAAAACATTTTTCTGTTTGAATATAAGCGCTTAAATTCGACAACCTATATCTTTGTAGGAGACAGTGCTAGCATTTTAACATCAAGTTGGACACTTTTCAAGACTTTCAAGACACTTTTAAACTGAACATTATTCAAAGCAAAGCGGGCTTTTTACATCAAAATTAAGACTATCCAAACTGCTTGAAATAATTTTTTGTTTAAAGAAAATTTTGTATGACTTTCTTTGAAATTTTTTAATTACCTTCTCCTAAAAGTGAAATGATTGGAAATTTTATAAAAATTTTATTTCCATGTTCAGAAAAATACATTTAAAACGCATGAAAGCGGCATACAAATAAAACATTAAAATAAAAGATCGCGCCGTGCACTCGTTTAGATCGCCGGGCTTTTTGTTTCGTGGACAGCGTAAAAGCTGCTCACATGAAAAGCGGTGTGAGGTTATACGTGTTTTACAATTCTTCCATTTAGGTGTACTGTTCTTCCTGCGGTCTAGAACAAACTTTAATTTTATAATTTTTTTTCAAAAATTAAGGGTCGTATTAAAAACAGTGTGTTCAACTATTGAGGTGAGTGGAC
This sequence comes from Heligmosomoides polygyrus bakeri, assembly GCA_947359475.1. Classification (NCBI taxonomy): domain Eukaryota; kingdom Metazoa; phylum Nematoda; class Chromadorea; order Rhabditida; family Heligmosomidae; genus Heligmosomoides; species Heligmosomoides polygyrus. Next base: position 84,952,914 of record OX375870.1, read on the forward strand.
TGAAAAATTTCAGAGAATTTCACACCCTTTTTTTTGTTGAGCAGGAATTATTCTATCCGTTTAGGAGTCTAGAGCGTGTCTCAAAAAATGTATACATTGTTTGAAAGGTGATAACTTTGCCCACAGTAAAGGTACTAAATAAGGTAAGGGCTCATATGAAAGCTTAAAAAATGGAAATTGCTGACGTGTGATCGATATGGAATGCTCCGTACACTCGTCTGAAGTTTGCATTTTACACTCGATTGATTGTGTTTCGCTTGAATGCATGTTACAATTTCTTCACAAAGTTGCCGCTTTAATTGATTTGTGCTTATTTTAGAGTTTAAAACTTAATTACACATTATAGCTTGCGAAAAATGGAGGGTATTCTAAAAAATAAGGATACTATGTGAAGGGTTGTAACATTGCTGCTAGTGAAGCATTTGGAGATATTTGAGGCTCACAGAAAAGCGCAGGGGGACAAGATTACTGAGGCGTGCAAACAGTTAAGATTGCGCAATGCTCCTGCCTGAAACCTTGCATTCCAGACTCGATTGAGTGTGCATGGGCTGAATGCTTGTTACAATCTTGTCGCTAGCTGGTCAAATTAACATGTGCTATGTTTATGTAAACGTTTTAAACTTGAAAACTTTGTGAAAAACACGTTACATGCGAGCTTATTGATTGCACGACCTAAATGTGAGCAGGAGCCGCATTTTACAAGACGCATTCAGTGGACGAATGAAGCAGCATTTAAGCTGAACGGAGAGGTTAATTGGCATAACTGCAGCTACCGGACGACGTAAAATGGTAAAAGAAGCACAGCACAGGATAATGTGACAAGTAGCAACAAGATTATAACAAGCATTCAGCCCGTGGATAATCAATCGGGTCTGAAATGCAAGGTTTCAGGCAGGAGCATGGCGCATTCTTAACTATTAGCACACCGCAGTAATCTCGGCGCCCTGCGCTTTTATGTGAGTCTCAAATATCTTTAAATGCTTTATTAGCAGCAATGTTACAATCCTTCACATGGTACCTTTATTTTTTAGAATACCCTCCATTTTTCGAATGCTATAAAGTGTAATTAAATTTTAAACATTAAAATAAACACAAATCGATTAAAGCGGCGACTTTATGAAGAAATTACAACATGTATTCAAGCGAAACACAATCAATCGAGTGTAAAATGCAAAATTTCAGAAGAGTGCATGGCGCATTTCATGATCAAACGTCAGCAACTTCCATTTTTAAACTTTTATATGAGCCTTTACCTTTTTTAGTACCTTTACTGTGAGCAAAGTTATCACCTTCTAAGCAGTGTAGACATTTTTTTTTGAGACCCCCTGTATTTTGATGTGGGAAAGCTCTTCTTGATTTATAAGATGTTCAGTTTGATTTTAACAGCGCTATGTTTCTTTAAAAGAGAGTCCCATTTGACGTAAAAATGGTGTAATTACGTCATGACTTAAACATGTTATATAATGTTTGCAAGTTTTCTTATAAAAAAAAGCTCGATGTGCGCAAATTCAGCTCACAAAGGTATTATAGGCGTATGAGACTCGAACAACTACAACACAAAAAATCAATTAATGTAGTAGAATGGAGTGTAATAGAATGTAAAATCAAAAATTCAACGAACAGTGCAACGATGCAGCTGCACTGTTCGTTGAATTTCTGATTTTGGTATTTTGACCGCGCTACAAATGGAAATCTACTCGGAAAAAGCTCCAACGTCAAGTTCGCTTTTCTATTATTCAATTTTCGATTTCTACTCATCAATGTCTTTTTTCTAAAATATTCTTCTTAACGCGGCTTTTTTAACCTACTTGTTTTTAATTTTTTGCATTTTTTTTACAAATCTTGGTTTGCTGTTTTACATGTGCTCACTTCGGAGTGTAATAATTAAAAATGAAATAAATACACCAACACTTCTAAGCAGTATTCAACTAATGGAAGAATGCAGAATTGCTCTAAAGATGACACTATAAATATTCGTACTAGGAGCTCAGTTCAAAAATAAAAGTGAATAATTGAAGACTTTTTTCCTGGGGTGGCTGCGAACAGAGCTGTGAAGAAGCTGAATGAACATCAACTAAAAGAAACAAACAAGTAATGAGGGCGAATACGAGAAAAGGTCCGGTGTGTGGGTGCTGAGATAGCAGCCAGGTAGGTTCCCATGATTGACTCCAGCGGATGATTATGCCCAGCCGACGATCGTTGTCTCGCCGTAAGTCCATGGAAACAGTGGGAAACAAGGCGCCAGTGGAGGAAGGAGTGCCAACCGAGTGCCTGAGTAGCCAGGTAGGAGGTAGCCGGCTGTGAACCGAGAGAAGTCACTGGAAACCCAGTCACCCGGAGAGATGTCTGGTCACTGTGCGAAAGTATTTGCAGCACTTCACGAAAGCCTGCTCTCCTCTTTCTGAATCCCCTGGTCTGTACAGAACATCTTTGAATTCTCGCACTCCACAGTAATTATATTATTAATATCTGTTTAGTAATTATATTATTAACAAGTGCTCCGACACGCCTAACGGCGTGTCTCGCACTTGCGCGCTTCACGCGACTTTGTAGCATCACTGACCTATGGAAAGTAGTTTTTGTAAAACCTAAAATTTGCTAGCATCTAGGACTTGGTGCGTACTTTATCGTCATCAAGCCCTTCACCACTTCGGTACCTTCATCATAGACGGTCTTTCTTGACCGGCCAGTAATGTCATTAGATTGTGCTGCGCAGTACTACTATCCCTCAGGTTGATCCTCCGCAATCGTTCTCATGCTCAACAGCTAGCGTTTCCAGATATCGCTGACATGTCTTCCGAAGCCAGGTTTGACTCTCTCACTTCTTCTTACTGGATCTAATTGCTAGTCCGCCTTTACAGGCCTTCTCTCCCCTCTTTAGTCTCCCACCTTCCTGGTCCCAACTACTGGCTCACTTCTTTGTTTCCACTATTGACACCTACAGGTCTCTTCTTGCTGGTTTCCCCATCCTGGCCTCTCCTCCAGGTTCTTCCATTCCTTCCTGGTCGCTCTCCTGGTCCACCATAGAGGTCCCCCTTACCCCTTCTCCACCACCCCGTAGTGGTCCTCCCATGCTCACGGCACGGTCGGTGACACGTACTCAGAATCAAGATGCTTGCTGCGCGACGTAGGGGGCCCGTTTTCTGGATCAAGAAGCTCAGAAGCGCGCGCAATCGCCGCTGTGTCGAGCATGAAGAGGCTATGCATATGGCAGATTCCTTCTTCTCCGTATGAATTCCCTTACGGCTCCCTTCTTGTTGGTTCCCATTCTGGTCCGTCCCTTCTTCCAAGTTGATTCCTCCCTACCCCGCCCCCTCCCCCCTCGGGATCCTCCCTACTACTCTACCCCAATTAAGTAGGCCTCCCACGCTCATGACACGACGACGGCGAGCGAACGCTCATTGCGTGACATCGGTGTCACATCCTCTAAATCCGGTCTCTCTTAATGGTAATGGATCTCCTTGCTGATCCTCCTTACTGTCCCTCTCCCCTGATTGGTAACTTCCTAATGATCCCTACATATTACCTAAACTCTTCTTGGTGCCATCTCCTGGCCTGCTTCATTGCTCTCCCCATCGACCATCACGATGCTCCTCCTAGTCGCTGCCTCCTGATCGCCGTCGGTTCTCCACCCTCAAAGTTCCCCTTCTACCCTTACCCCTTTAGTAGTCTTCTCATGCTAATGGCACGAAATCGGCTTGTGAATCTGGACGCTCAGAAACGCGCTGTTGTGTTAAGCAGTAAAGGGCTGCGTTTCCCCTGCTGCAGCAACATTCCACGTTCAATAGCAAATTTTGCCTTTGCTGTAGATGATGAGGCGTATCTCACTTCGGTTAGATCACTCGATGGACAAACTCTTTTATATATAGGTGGTGATATCTGGGCGCGTGGAGCGCAGTCGGAGGAGGCGCCGGCTGTCGCCTGCACCCGATACCAGGTTCCTGGTTCGGATTTTCCGCGCAGGCCAACCAAGCCTTCCATCCCTCCGGGGTCGGTGAATTGGTACCAGACTTGTCTGGGAAGGATACTGACTTGTTCATCGGCTGGTCACCGCAAGTCATTGTATGGCCAAATACGCATTCAGCTCGCCTCCACGAGATCCCGTAGAAGTAGAATGCGTGGCGCATCTCAAAGGAGATTGAATAACGCCGTCCATTATCCTAATATCTCTTTTATCGATAGATTTGATAGATTCAAGCCGTCACATTCAAATTGATGTATCTTTCTATAGAAGCCGACCGGTCAGCTTAAATATTAGGATCTACATGGCCTTGCTGATGAGGAACTCACAAGGAAAGGTTCCCAACTCATGGTGAGCTTTTGCGACGCTATTTTCACAGGATGTGGAGCCTTGTGAGCGGAATCCAGAACCACAGTCAGTTCTTGCTGAATACTTTTTTTTGACAACCTGGAAAAGAGGTGTGAAGGTGTGTGCGCAACACTCATCAACCTCTACGACACCCCACGAGATGTGCCTCGGTGGCGCATTCGGTAGGAGGACCGCCTCGGAGGAGCACACCAGCGGGCTTTTCAGTTCAAGTCCGAGTGCTGCCAATATTTTCGCACGTTTTAGTTTGTTCTTATTACGCATTCTCATGATCACAGGAGGCAATTTTAGACCATCAGTGCTTACAACAAACCAAGCCTGTCTATTTGCGCCTCCATGTGTGCTAGTTTTTCAACTATTCATATCTGCACCATATCATTTCTCTGAGATTATTAAATTGAAATTTTATATTTATTATTTTCCTTTAATTAACAGCTACTGTACAAAACTATGAAACAAGTAAAACACAAGCGCTTATCACACCAGCAGCATCTTACAAAAGACACTGAGGAGCAATCTTTTCTCTGGCAAGGAATGACCACATCCTGTGAAGGTGGAATGTAGTCGGCCGACATCACGCTCAGGTGAGAACGACATTTTTAGTGCACTTATGTGTCGACATGGTCCGGGTTCATAATATTCAGCCGTAAAATAAGCGTATTTGTGTGCAATTACGGTATCATTGGTGATACGGTATGATATGGTGGCGGTGCAGATATGTACAGTTGAAAAACTAGCACATATGAATACGCGAAAAGACAAGCTTGGTTTGTTGTACTGATGGTCTAAAATTGCCTCCTGTGATCATGAGAAAGCGTAATAACTACAAAATAATGCGTGCAAAAGTATCGGCAGCACTCGGAAGTGAGCTGAAAAGCCCACTGGTGTGCTCCTCCGAGGCGGCACTCCTACCGAATGCGCCACCGAGGCACATCTCGTGGGGTATCGTACACGTTGATGAGTGTTGCGTACACACCTTCACACCTTTTTTTCAGGTCTTTAAAGAAAGCGTTCAGCAAAAACTGACTCTTATTCTGGACACCACTCACAGGACCCTACATCCTGTCAAAATAGCATCGCCAAAGCTCACTATGAGTTGAGAACCTTTCCTTGTTAGAATATAGGATACTTAAACCTTAAAAGACCTCTGAAGCCGACTATTTATTTGGTATTTGCTACGTTGGATTTAACCAGTCACATTGAAATTCAAATGTCGTGACTCAGAGACCGGTATTTCGGCTCAAATAACAACTTTTGGAATCTACATGTCCTTGTTGATTAGGTGCCTGAACAATAACTAAAAGATGTACATGTGTGCGAATGTGGGCAGCACTGGAAGGTGGTGCGCGCCAGCCAATCAGATCGCGTGAAATTGGCGTGCCATTCAGAGAGGGTTGGCGCGTTCAGCATTCTGATTGGTTTACAGATTCTGCCTGGCGCTGTTTCAGTGGCGCGCCACCACCTCTCAATGCTGCCCATCTCCGCGACATGAACCCTTAATATAAAGACTTTAGAGGACGACCTATTTAATTGGTAATTGCTACGTTTGATTTAACCTGTCCCATTCAATTCAAAAGACTTCTCTCAGAGAGAAGAAGGTCAATTCGCCTAAAAACTATTACAATCTACATGTCTTTGTCGATAGGAAGCTTTAAATAGTGTTTAAAGGACTGGCGACACAAGACTTCTGGAGACGACGTATTTATAGGATCGGCTTTATCATTGACTCTTTAATTAACCTATATCGTTAACCAGACATTTTGCCGACACTTAAAGGAAATGTGTTTAATTTAAATTTTTTTTAGTTTGCAGGAGGTGGAAGCTTAAAGGTGTAAACACAATATGAATGGAATGCAGAATGTGTAGAAAAAATATAAAGTTTCTGCATGAAAATTGCGGGAGGAAGTTTTTAGGGTTTGGCTCAGAAGGAAGTGAGTGAGATTCAATGACCAGAAGTTCGATCATATGGGTTTCAAAAATCTTTTTCCTGCTACTGAAGGTTTTTAGTTAACATTTTGAAGCCATTCCTTATAAGGAAAATTTCTGTACTTACTTCATTTCGAGCACATTATTAAGGGACGAAGAATACCTTAACACTATGCTATGTTCCTCTAAACATAGCCTAGAATTTTTTGTCAAGAAAATTGTGGGACATGCAACATAAGTCAAATGAAAAACTTAATAAATAAAGACATGACTAACATGCCGAAGAAGACGCGTAATTTTCAATTAGTTGGTTAATTAGTTTACTTTGAAAAACCAACATAAATATGTGAGTAAATATTTGATACACTTTTAACTACCCAAGATGCTTCATTTACATGAATATGTAAGTAAATAATGAATACACTTTTAGCTACCCAAATTGCTTCAATTACATAAATATGTAAGTAAATATTAAATATACATTTAACTACTGAAATAGCTTCAGTTATCGTATCTAAGAGTCTATCTTTCAGGCTACATTAGAAGGCGATTCAACACCTATATCAGAAAAGCAGACGGAAGAACACAAAATAATAGTGTTGTGAAGTCATTAAGAGTAGGTGGCTACATAAAATTGCTTTGATATTAAAAGACATGGTCTGCAACAGCCGCATGTAGCGCAGTGCGAGGAGGCTCCGGCTGTCGCGTGCAATCTAATTGCATGTGCTTGGTTCGGGACCCCTGTCCTGGTCAACTAAACCCGCCATCCCTCCAGGGTCGGTGAATTGGTCCCAGACTCGTCTGGGAAGGGTAAAGCACTGACTGGTACATCGGCTGGCCACCGCAAGTCATTGCATAGTCCAAATATGCATTCAAATTGCCTCCACGACATAATGTAGATGTAGAATGCATGGCGCATTTCTGGAAGGATTGTTCAACGCACTAAGTTATCTTTAGACTTGTCTTGGACATTGACTGATGTTGTTCGTACTGGTGAAGTGTGACGGAAATGTCACTTGTTTCGGGAAAGTGACACCAAAAAGAGAAGACAAGTGGCATAGAGCCAGTCTGCGGCTCGTCTTTATTCTAGGTTGTGGACATCGTGAGCAAAAAGCAATCCAACATTCACTAAGTTTTGAGTGGATGCGATTGGTCTCAATATTCTCAATTTGTTCCTATAGATCTTCGTTTTGGAGAACTAAGTTCGAGAGCACAGTTGATTCAGGGGAGCAGCAGATCTTTCTGAATCCCTGTAGTTGCTTACTGTGTTGTCTATTTGATCTTAAGAATGAATATACCACAAAACTCCGACAGAAACTTTGTAGGAATGTTTTAACACATTTGCCTGGAGCGACTGGTAGAGAGGCTATATGCTGTTACAGCATGTTTTGTTGCGATCAAAACTCTTGCGCCAGGCGGGATTCGAACCCGCATCTTCTGCTTTCTGGGCAGCGATGTTCGCCCTACATCACCGGCGCTGTTTGACCGCACGTAACATCCGCGATATCCTCCAGGTCTGTCAGCACCCACCCGTGATACGGGATTTGTAGGAATGAAATAATCTGTACGTAATCTCGCGTTTACCAAGAAACGATGAAAGTTGAGCCTACTCAGCTTTCTACACATCTCACTCCAGAACTTAACCGCTCAATTTTTCACCAATCGCTTTCAAACGTAGAACACAGAACATTTATTTACCTAAAATGTGGCACGAAATCAGTTTAGCACAAAGATCATAGCAGAATTTGGCTTTTTGAACAATAGCAAAGTACGTATAACGTGTGTAGCTCCTTAGTTCCTATTCAATTCTAGCCTATTTTTTCAATTCTCCTTTTTTTTCGTCATAACTTCCATTTATAAAGTGATTACGATCTACAAAGCTTTTCACTTAAAGCAGCTCAAGGCAAATCCAAAGTAGTCCTGACGTTCCATGAAAGTATTTGAATATTTCTTAAAATTCGGGCACCAAGCCTCGAAACCTCACAAACTTTATTAGCAGAAAAAAGTAATTGTAATTAAAAATTGTAAATGTAAATGTGGTGTTTTGTAAATTGGAAAAATAAGGCGCAGTCCACAGAATATTATCTCAGGACTCAATACATAGGTGTTGTGCATATGACGGTCCCTAGATAATGGCTCACACTACGATTTGTAGCTTTGGCAGCAAAAAATACAATTAAGGAAGAACGCCGTTGGAAAACAATGGGGCGCTGCCGAGTCGGGTATACTGTAGCATACGGTGGTGGCAAACGTCAATAGAAGACGTTGGCGGAAAGCGCGTGCGCGTACTTTTCTTTGACGACGCACGTTAATGTCCTTTTACAAGAGCACTACCGTAGGACGATCGGAAAGGACAACGTCAACAACGTCACCGCCGGCTACAAAAATGCTCCACCGGGGCGCTTAACGTGACATTTTTGCGGGGTGAGGATCTGACTAATACCTGATGTCTTCTCTAAGCTTATCAGCGAAAAATGAATTTTCTTGAGAATATTATCTTCATGATCGAAAAGTGTTTGTCTCACCTCTCCGTCCCATTCGGAACGACCTCCAGCTCTGTATAAATGGAGTCCATCGGAGCGAACCACCTAAACCAATTCAGCTGAATACAAACGTGAAAATAAAGAGCTTGTCTTCAGAAGATCGCGCATATCGAAGGCAAATAGGTAGACGAGGACACTGCTTCAATAATTACAAGACGGACGGCAACGACTAGCAGCTATTACGCCTAGTCGGATTAAAACAGATTGCATTCTTGTTGCCCCTCGGTGGGGGCGGCATACGGTAGCGACTCACCTCCGGATCGGGCTAATTGTTCCTGCAATAATGTCTTCGACCACCAAATTGACTGTCGCTTTCCGAGGTACCTCATTCTTCCATCCTACCTCTCTATGAGTCTTCTGATCTTCATAAGGTGAGCATTCTGGACAGTATTTGCAATGGCAACTGAGAGACATTGAGAATGTGTCGATGGACGCATAGGATCTACTCAACGTTTTTGTTTGACATTTTTTAGACACGAAAAAAATGAGGCATGGAATTAGACCGATAGACCGATTCTTAGCTATGAACTCTTCAGAAATAGAAGAGAATTCAGCGCTTAGAATGAGTGGCTCTCCTATCTTTCAAATCGCATGGTAAAAACTATTGCTACAATAAAGAAACAAAGCCAAAAATAGGGCTTAGCCGACCTTTCGCTTCCGTTTAATCAAGTTTATAGGTTGATATGGGTACATTTAGCGCAGATGGAGGAGGCTTTCCATCCCTCCGGGGTCGTTGAATTGGTACCAGACTTGTCTGGAAAGGATAAAACGCTAACTCACTTGTTCATCGGCTGTTCACTGCAAGTCACTATATGGCCAAATACGCCTCTACGACATTCCGTAGAAGTAGAATGCGTGGCTCATCCCAAAAGGAATTGAGTAACGCCGTCTTTTATCCTTATCTTTATAGGTTGATTTATAAGTACTCGAACCTTTACTAGCGTTCATTCAAGAGCTCATCAGCTCTTTACCATCAGGCTGTTCTTTTCAAGTTCAGGCAATGACCACGTAGAATGATGGACCTGTCCCGGCGAGACTTTAGAGTACGCCGTCAGCAATGCATATATTTAGATTCGAACCTATAAATTGAGTGTATGCGACAGCTTGTAGAGTGAGTGTTTGGGGAGTTTTATCAGAAATTTCTAGCCGCCCTACTCAGGAATTGCCGTACTCTGTTCCGGGGAGGCTTAAGAGTACGCTGTGTGCAATGCATATAGAATAGAATCTATCAATCGAGTGGGGCGACCGATCGCAACTGCACGCACGGGCGAGTTCGTAGCGCAATAACTCTCTCAAGCTCGAATCCTTCCGGCTGCAACTCGAGGACTTACGCATTCAAATTACCTCCAAGAGACCCCGTGGAAGTAGAATGCGCGACGCTTCCAGCAAAGGGATTGACTAAGGTTGACCTTTACCCTATTATATATATATTTATTTATTTATTACATAAGCTTACACTTATGTTAAATGGAATAAAACTAACAGTAAACAGCAATAAAACGTACGAAGAAGAAAATCATTAAAAAAGAAGAAGAATGAAGCCTGCGCAAGAACGAGAACGGTATAAGGTATCATTCGGGCAAAGAAAGTACGTGACTTCTAAACTTATTGTAGCTAAGAATAGCAGAAGAATTTTTTAAGAGCTTTTCTAATAAAGCCAGTATCCTATTGACGAAGAAATACCGGCGACAGTTGTGTCTTGCGGTATTAACCTGTACCTTCCTGACTCCCCCTCTGGTAGAAGAATTTCTCAGTGAGAAGAAGTCCTCCAGCTTGACTCCAGATTTACCGAAGAAAATCTTGTATAACAGCAACAAGTCGTTTGTCTTTCTTCTTGTTGACAATTTTGAAAGCCGAGATTTGCATTATTCAGGTAGACGTCCTTCGCCACTGCTCTGCATTCTTCTGACAGCTTCCTATAATCTGCACCCTGCTTAGCTCTCCCCAGAAGTTCCAGGACGACTTCTGCTTAGACAACCTACTACGCACAATCAACGGTGGACGTTGGAGAAGAGCATCCATTTCTTCGCTCCGGTGGTTAGACTGGGAAACCAAACCTAAATGAGTTTGATCATAAGAAGAGAAAATTTTACGAATGCCTAGTATTCCATGTTAGGGCGTGTGTAGCGCAGTCGGAGGAGGCGCCGACTGTCGCCTGCATCCGGTACCATGTTCCTGGTTCGGACTTTCCGCCCAGGCTAACCAAGCCTTCCATCCCTCCGGGATCGGTGAATTGGTACCAGACCTATCTGTTAAGGATAAAGCGCTGACTTGTTCATCGGCTGGCCACCGGAAGTCATTGTATGGCCAAATACGCATTCAAATCGCCTCCACGACATCCCGTAGAAGTAGAATTCGTGACATAGAACATAGAATTCGAGAATTCGTGAGGAGATTGAATAACGCCGTCCTTTATCCTTTATCCTTTAGTGATCCATGTTGCACTAGGTGCGACAGCTATGTACGGTTCTAAACGATCAAGTTTTTGAATCCAACATGTCGACTTTAATCCAAGAACTACTGTCATCTGGCCCTAGCAGTAGTTGGGGATTCGATAGCCGCAGAGCAGGGATCCGCTTTCACCTTGTCCCTCAGCATGTCTAAACCAAACTCAGTTAACTGCCCATAGATGCCTTTATTCTCGGTGGAATAGTCACCATTCTTGGGCTTTCACTAGAAGCGACAGACTGTGGTTTAGAGCGAAAGCACTTCTATTCTGAATTCTTTGCATTTTCGATACAAATTGGTTGAAAGACAGGGATAGAAGTCATTCAAAAAAATGACAGGGCTAGGAATAGCATGCCGCACTTGACTGAAGATTCACAATTAATTCATTCTGAAGCCGTTAAACCGGCTAGAAGTCAGACTGAAGTGGATACTCAGAACGGTTTGTAAGAAGTTTTTTAAAAATAGCTTCTATAGCAAAATCACCTACGGCCAACCATGAAGTTGGCTAAACTAGCCCCATGTGGTAGCCTTTGCTCATTTCAAATGAACTACGTTTTTTGGTTGAACAGGATAGAAAATGTTTTGTGCCTGAAATAAAACGTAAAACGTAGCAACTTGTTTGAATTGGTTTGATATTTTAAGGACATTTACTTTAGGGTAGGTCATCGTTTTTATTTTAAGCGCAATCGAGCTGCAGGAAGATAAAATATGCAGGAACATCGAAAAAACGCAAGGCAGTGGATGTTAGTATCATATTGTGTCACACGAGATTTTTAAGATGACTCCTTTATTCAGCAATGCCTGACGTTTCGACGGTATATTCTATAATTATGGGCCGGACACAAGTCTCCAGAAAATATCGCAGAATGGAAGAGTTGTGATATCCCTCGGGAAACACCAGCTTATGAACCATCTAGATATCAATCGTCAAAGATAAGTAACAGGCATTTTATAATATGTTGGGTTCGATCAAATAGCACCGGTGGTGCAATGGCGTACAGCATCCTGCCAGGTTAGGAGCAACAGGAGCACAGGTTCGAGTCCTGCTTAGCGCTAGAGTTTTGGTAGCGAAAAAGTATTGTTATAAATGTTTTCGATCTCACAAACTAGACTGGAAAGACATGACTTGAAAAAGCCTTCTCTACCTGCTGATGAGACCTGGAGAAGGCTTTATATACCTTTAGTATGCTCGCCCAAGTTAGGGTCGAAACGAACTTAACTACCTTAAGGTTTTGTCTTTTTCTATTGAATCATTGTTGTTTAATATTTAGTTATGGGACCGTGACAAAATACAAGACAAGACAGTGCTAAATCACTACCGAATTTTTCAAACCATTTTTTTGCCCACATCATACTTGTTATGCTACAAACTCCTGGTGCACATGTTTTGAAGAAACGTAGGCCTGCAACATTTTTGAAACTCTGCTCAAAAAAGTTTAAAAATCACAAATGCAGGAAAATCACGTTTTCTTTTGCACAAAACTGGAAGTAACTCGAAATAAAGGAAAACCTCATGGCCACTACATCCGACAGGTCTTACGAAGTTTTCAAACTTACTATATGGCTTATGGGCGCGTGGAGCGCAGTCGGATTGGATCTAGCTATTCTAACCAAGCCTTCCATCCCTCCGGGATCAGTGAATTGGTACCAGACTTGTCTGGGAAGGACAAAGCACTGACTTGTTCATCGGCTGGCCACCGCAAGTCATTGTATGGCCAAATACGCATTCAAATCGCCTCCACGACATCCCGTAGAAGTAGAATGCGTGGCGCATCCCAGAAGGGATTGAGTAACGCCGTCCTTTATCCTTTTATATGGCTTACTACAACATCTCACTACCATGGTAAGCTATCTACCAAATTATTCAAGGCATTTCATTGAGTCTCAAAAGGCCAAATTTTCTCAAAAATCTTAATGAAACCTCCTAACGTATCAGTGAATTCGAAGCTTCCTAACACAGGTTCTCATAGATTCATAGCACAATGAAAAGATCAGAGTGAGGAGACAGTCCTCAAGAAAGCAGAGCAGTCTCAACAATGCGACATTGTACATGTAATGGTGCAGAATGAAGGAAACCACGTCGGGTAGAGCTACTTCACGTGTCTATCCACGTCTGCCTATCAATATCCGACTACAAATTTTCAAGGGGATTACGGTAATGAGCACATGAACGTCGCGCTGAGTTCGATATAATCGTGAACTGCTATTATATCCATTCATCAAGGAACGGCTCCTGATATCCACTCATGGTTGTCAGTTTGCTGTACCTGTCACCATCATGTGATTTTGTTGACTTCTCGTTTGTAGTTTTCTACGTTATTTGCATGTATTTGTATTGGGTTGGGAAGGTAGTATTATGATGTAATGGGTGTTACTGAATAAAACTGCGCCGGAAGGATGATTTTGCCATATTCAAAGAAGCTTTTGCCTTCCACCTCGGATTCTATTGGGGGGGGGGGCAAAAGTAATGAGACAAATTGAAAAAAAATTCTTTATAACTTTATAACTCAATCAAATCAAATCAACAATGCTGAGAAATGTGTATACCATTAGAGTCAATGACCTTGCTGCCATCGATCAGCCATCTTCCTGATCCCATCCTTCCAGAACTGCTTGGGCCTGGTGTTGATCAACTGCTCAATATGGTTGTCAAGGACTGCTTGGGTTCTTGTGTCCCTTCTGATCAGGAAATCCCGTAGGCCCAAGAAGTGGTGGTAGCCGCATGGAGAGATGTACGGCGAATATGGCTGGTGACGCTTGTGAACGTAGCCCAGCTGAGCAAGCTTATTCGTGGTCACTTTTGCTCGATGGGGTGCGGCGTTGTCGAAGACGAGGACCTTCTTGACGCGCTGCGACTGAATAAGTTCGGTCCATCTCTTCTATTTCGTTTACCATGGCCTCGAAGTCCATCGCAGTGCTTTTGGAAAACAGCCTCCAGTATACCGGTCCATGAGCGCAGACCCAAAAGCTCTGAAGGTGCTTCTCGCCGTGAACATCCCGCCGAACGAATGTCGGTGACGGGTCAACAGGCCTCACCCAAATTGGCTGCTTGGCAGGGTTAAGGTAGAAGACGTACTTCTCATCTTGCGTGACTATTGAGTTCAGGCTGCTCGGGGTTGGTAATCGGGAGGGATTTGCGCGAAACAGGTCGACTCGTCAGACTGGGGTTTCGGCATGAGACGGACTGGGGTTTTGGCATGCTTCTGGAAAGGGCGGAAGTGGTAACTTCTCAGGTGGCCTTCAGTAGGTAGCATATAAACATACAAATACGATAAACACGAAACCAGATTGCAGTCACAAGATAGGTGGACACGGCATGGAGAGTCTCTTTACTTTTGGCCCCCCTAATAGATGATCTTGCGATGAAGAAATCACTTTTCCCCAGAAACAATGTGGATTTTTATGAGTCGTAGCGAACAAGGTCGCATGTATACTCTCCGTTTGTCTCTTAAGGCACCTTATAAACTACAAATAAAGCAATGGCCGTAGTACACAATCTCTTCAGAAGTAGCTCCCAACTTCTCTCTTCTTGAAACCTCGGAATTTTAAGTTGTTAATGTTAATATATTTGTGCCACACGAGGTTCTTAGGTGGACAACTTTATTCGGCAGGGCCCGACGTTTCGACGTTCCGTCGTCTTCAGAGGCCTAAACATGGTGTGAAGGTTAGATCTGCGCCCTACCCTACCAAGCGCCTAAACTACTCTAGCATTTTCATCGTACTTCTACAAACACCCGAAGAGACCAAACGAGCGGACGAACTCACCAATGTCCACCGTTGAGGGCATGTGTTCGTCCTGTGACCAGTAGAGGCGAATGAACCACACTGCGAATATCGCTCTCTGATCATTCCACAGTTCACAATGAGGCACAAACGGCAAGAAGTCACTTGTTACGGCTAGACACTCATTTCGGTTGTTCATTACTGTATTCCTCGTAAAAATCCAGAACGCTTCTAAAGCTTTTCGTGCTGAGATATCACTCTCAATGGCCAATATTGTACATCTCACCTCATTGAGGAAACATTGGTGAAACGGGAAGAGCTCTGGCGGTTCGCATAAAAGATTATTTTGCCAGCAAAAGACGTGGATTGCAATCCAGCCCACTTGGCAGACAGAATTGATGCGCATGACGGGAACGACTACGAGGTGAGATGTACAATATTGGCCATTGAGAGTGATATCTCAGCACGAAAAGCTTTGGAAGCGTTCTGGATTTTTACGAGGAATCCAGTAATGAACAACCGAAATGAGTGTCTAGCCGTAACAAGTGACTTCTTGCCGTTTGTGCCTCATTGTGAACTGTAGAATGATCAGAGAGCGATATCCGCAGTGTGGTTCATTCGCATCTACTGGTCACAGGGCGAACACATGCCCTCAACGGTGGACATTGGTGAGTCCGTCCTCTCATTTGGTCTCCTCGGATGTTTTAGAAGTAGGTCGAAAATGCTAGGGTGGTTGAGGCGCTTGGTAAGGTAGAGCGCAAATCTAACCTTCACACCATGTTTAGGCCTCTGAACACGACGGAACGTCGAAACGTCAGGCCCAGCTGATTAAATTTGTCCACCTAAGAACCTTGTGTGGCACAAATATACTAACAGTAACTCCTCAGAAGTCTTTCCGCTAAAGCTTTCAGAATTCCTTCGCTGGAAGAACCTTCACAAATCAGGACCACGCAAAAACTGTCTTTCTAGAAATTTTCGCGGGTCGATCGCCATGCTTTTTCGCTGATGGAATTCTTCAGGAAGATTGGCAAAGCCGTGATGATTCGAATGTTGTTTGTTTTCGTTGAATCTGGTGACTATGAAGGAAGTTAGGATCATTTTAAGTGGGCCAGTCAAAACCGCCAGAACTTTCCGACCAACCTAATGAATACAAGCGTGAAATCGCCAAGCTACATGAAATCTGTGCAAAACAGCTTCCCCAGACAGCCCTGGATAAGAGTGCACGGCTATGACTACCCACTATAGTAACAAAATTTGGTATACCTTTTTTTTAAAGTTTTTAGCTTCTGCTGGAAGGATGAGTGAAATAATTTTGCAAAATTTTTATTTTTCAAGAAAAATTCACATGCATCACCTGTCGTCCCGATCATGATCATCAAGGTGCCGATCGGGCGCCAGCAGGGTCTCCATTCGTCTCTGTCGCGTGCCAGAGTGCTGCAATGGATCGTTCTCGCTCGAGGGACACGAAGAGCGTCATATCGTTCGAAGCAGTTCCATGAAGAAGTCCGACCAACGGGTTGGTGGGCGTCCTGGTGTTCTTCGTAAAAAATATATCAATTAAATTTTGTTTCAAAGCTAACAACAAGGCACCAAGTTCGAAATCATTTAGTGCAGTAAAGCAGCAAATTGCGCCATGCACTCGGAAACTTTGCAGCGGTATTTATTCGATTGATAGGGTAAATGCTAATTACATGAAGCGCAAATGTGAGGATATATGGGCTCTTTATAATCGTTTTTGTTGCATCGTTTACAACTTTGAAACTCCATGCAAACAGAAATTTTGCTGTCAATCGTCTTGGACGAGAGCATGGCGTAGTATCTTATTTGGTACTGAAAAATAGCCGCCTTCCTGCTCTTTAAAGTATGCCCTGAACAATTAATTTTCTTCCAAATTGGAAAGTGATAGAAAATTTCAAACAATGTGCTGACTTATTGGGCAGGTGAATTAGAACCACAAAGAAAGTCGTACTAAAATTTTATTTGAACAAAAATTCTAACGAGTGCATTTCGATCACCAATGAATTTTTGGCGTTCATTCCGTTGTGTGGGATATGAGACCAAGCCGAAGCACTTCTATAGCATCACTATTGATTTGTACTTGGTAGATCACATTTGCTCTATGATAGTCCAATAACTGAGCTTTCACTCAGTTCTGGTGCAACAACGGTGAGTTCGGTTTGCTTCAGTGGAATTCACCCTAGCACTTTTAGGAATTCGTTGAAGCTGGCTGAGTTGGAAGCCTAAGTCTTTGCCGAGAAGAGTGCCTGATCTTACAAGGGAGGCCCATGAACTTCTCCCAAAAAGATTCTCAACGTGACCTATATGATCTTGTAGAGATTCGAGCTTCGGACGAGGATCACAGAACTGCGTTTTGTTTTTGCTACGGGCCAGTGAGTGGTCCGAAAACGGCAAAAAATGGTATCACTTCAGAGCGGGTTGATAAGGCAAAAGTGACAGTTGGAATGGCCCTGTCGTGCTCAGAACATCATAACCTACAAACGGTTTGGGGCTCAAATTAAAGTTTGCTTACACTACATGATAATTTCCTACGTTTCCTAGACGAAGCTGCGGTGCTGCACAATCAAGTGATTCATTCGTAAAGGTGGCGGCGCCGGTTGGATGGCCGAGTGGATAGCGAGGCGAACTTGCGGGGAGGGGTCGCGGGTTCGATTCCGCTGGTCGGGTTTGTGCATCCCATGTGGACTGTTAGCGATTTTGCAAATGAAGATTACGATTTGGCTTCGGTATCGTACCTTCTTCGCGTCCCAGCCCGCTTTCAACCTGTTGTCAGATGTGGAAGACGCTGCTTTCGTTGTGTGGAGCAATATCGCGCGTCCATTAAACGGTGCTTGACTTGCTGAAAAAGTTTCCATTAGATGCTATCCCCATATGCCCTCTTTGGTATGCTCTCAATTACTTTTGGAAGTGTTTCTCACTATCACCTCATTCGTGAACAAGATCGACAAGCATTGACCGACCCATCATGAAGATATCCTCACTGCTCTTCGGATTTCTTTGCAGTCATCATTTTATTCTTCTCGCAACTTTTACAATTCTACTAACTGTTACCAAGTACAGCATATTTTATCCACCTCATAGTATTTATGCAGCTGTGTATTTTTTCCTGATCATTCTCATATGCACTTGCGAGAGACGAGTAGGGGGTATTGCAGATGGGAGCACTTGCACTTCCTCTACTCTAGAGGTCGAGAAAAATTTTCGTCAAAAATATCTGTAGTGTTATTTGGGATGCAGTGCACCAACCTGGCAACCAATTTCGGTGAAACGATAGATTACAGAAGGTTACGATGGGTATGTGTAAGTAACGGGTTGTACGCAGAATAACAGGCATTGCCGCCTTTCACGACTCCAAATTTTTCTTTCGACCTCTCCGTCGAGGGAGAGGTCGAAAGAAAAATTTGGAGTCCATATCTGCCCATATCAATCAATCGATCACATCCTCGCACGAAGAGCTAAAGATCTGAAAACAATGGTAAATTAGGACTCCAAGGCAAAAAATTGGTAGGAAAAGAAGAGCAAAAATTGATAGAAAATTTAAGAACTCGTTCATCCTCCCAACGGACATGTGAATGACACTCAAACTATCAATCTGCTAAACATCGCGACTCATTAAGCGAGTGAATGGATCTCAATATCAAATTTTCACTTAGATTTCTGTTTGCAGCCACTCACAACAAGCTACTACGGTTGTCCTGCCGGTAGAAATTGCCGTCGTACAGCGCAGGTCTTTCGCAGTCGATCTGACTACGCTTTGACCCAGAAATTTCAAGGCAGGAAAAGAACTGAAAGTACGATAGTGGACACTGTGAACATGAGACTGTAGAACGTTTTGATTTCCGACTCCACATCGCCTTCCAATTTCGTGCGAAATTGAAAGCTGAGTGGAGCGGGCATAAAGCGCCGCCTTCGCTTTATACGAGACGTGAAACGGGAATCTTACGAAGCTTTTAAAACCCTGGTGATCCCAAAAAAACTTTGATGAGAATATGTGTCGTTATAATTTAATAATATAATAATTTATCTGTAATTTATAATTTTATCATTGCTATATAATTTGTAGTATGATATGTGCCGTTTATTTTGAATTCTAACTCCAGACAATCTTTCATACCTGCATGAGATTTACGAAATGCTGAAATAGCCACCATATACATGCGCCACTTCATAGCCGAGGTGAAGCGGGAATTTTTAGGAAACTTTTGAAACCCTCGTGATTAAAAAAACTTCTTTGAAAAGGGGCGCGTGTAGCGTAGTCGAAGGAGGCGTCGGCTGTCGCCTGCACCCGATACCAGGTTCCTGGTTCGGATTTCTCGCTCAGGCCAACCAAGCCTTCCATCCCTCCAGGGTCGGTGAATTGGTACCATACATGTCTGGGAAGGATAGAAC
Organism: Heligmosomoides polygyrus bakeri; assembly: GCA_947359475.1. NCBI lineage: Eukaryota > Metazoa > Nematoda > Chromadorea > Rhabditida > Heligmosomidae > Heligmosomoides > Heligmosomoides polygyrus. The sequence goes on from OX375870.1 coordinate 84,972,288, forward strand.
GCCGACTTGTTCATCGGCTGGCCACCGCAAGTCATTGTATGGCCAAATACGCATTCAAATCGCATCCACGACATCCCGTAGAAGTACAATGCGTGACGCATCCTAGGAGGGATTGAGTAACGCCGCCCTTTATCTTTTTTATCCTTTTACTTTGAAAAGAATAGTCTCGCTTCTTTCGAATTCCGGCTCCAGGCGATCTTTCATATCTGCACAAGGTGTACGAACAGCTGGAATAGCGGCCATACGCCCGCGCAGCTTTGTAGTCGAGGTGAAACAGGAATTTTACGAATCTTTCAAAACCCTGGCGATCAAAAAAAAACCTTAAAGGCAACATTGTCGTTTAATTCGAATTTCAACCCCATACAATCTCTCAGGTCTGTACAAATTCAAGAATCTCTTGGAACGGCCATCATACAATACCGCTCAAATTCTTTGCAAAAAAGACGCTTTGTGACGGATTAATCCGTCGCAAAGCGTCTTTTTTGCAAAGAATTTGAGCGGTATTGTACACCCGCGCCGCTTCATAGCCGACGTGAAGCGGAAATTTTTAGGAAACTTTTAAAACCCACTGGACCCGAAAAAAACTGCTTTAAAGAGAATAGTCTCGTCTATTTCAAATTTCGGCTCCAGGCAATCTTTCATACTTGCCCAAGATTTACGAACTGCTGGAATAACCACCATATGCCTGAGACACTTCATAGCCGAGGTGAAGTGGGAATTTTTAGGAAACTTTCAAAATCCTGGCGATCACAAATAAAACAATGAAGGCAACATTGTCGTTTAATTCGAATTTCGACTCCATGCAATCTCTCAAATCTGTAAAAATTCAAGACGCTGACAGAATGGTCACCATGCGCCCGCGCCGCTTTATAGTCAACGTGAAGCGGAAATTTTTACGAGACTTTCAAAACCCTGGTGATCCTAAAGAAATACTTTGAAGACGACATTGTCCTTTAATTCGATTTCCAACTCTATACAATATTTCAAATCTGCACAAGGCTATGAAACTGCTAGAATAGCCACCATACGCCCGCGCCGCTTTATAGCCGACGTGAAGCGGGAATTTTTACGAGACTTTCAAAACCCTGGTGATCCTAAAGAAATACTTTGAAGACAACATTGTCCTTTAATTTGATTTCCAACTCTATACAATATTTAAAATCTGCACAAGGCTATGAAACTGCTAGAACAGCCACCATACGCCCGCGCCGCTTTATAGCCGACGTGAAGCGGGAATTTTTACGAGACTTTCAAAACCCTGGTGATCCTGAAAAAGGGTTTTCATTTCGAAACAAAATTTGCCTGGACGCTAATCATTCACTAATAGCTTCGCCAACGTTTGCCTCGTCACCTTTCCACGCTTGCTACTCATAGATATTTGAAAATTGTGAGTTCAGTACTCGGGGAGGGACACCCAAGGTGCAGTCTCTTCCATGCTGGTTGCGGGCCTGGATTTACCGTTTGCCCGAATTTAAAACACAGGAAACAGTCACCATAGCAGGGACTTAATTTTCAACCTAAGTCCTAAACATGCGGGAAGAAACACCTAGATAGTGACTAAAATGAAGGAATCGTGCCCTTCTACAGAGCGGGGCATAAACGAGAGGGGGTGAATAGAGTATTTTGATGTGTGAGTCTGTAGCCATAATCACAGGAATTGAAGAGGTTTCTACCTGAATGACGACTGCTCCATAGCAGAAGACGATCAGCAGGGAAGATATAAAGAAAGATATAAAGCAAGCGGTTCAATGGAAAGCAGGAGTCTTTTATCATACCAACGTTCGCGAACTGGAAAGAAACAGCGAGGAAACATCTGCCGTGTTGTCGGCGCCACTTCATAGAAGAGGTGAAACGGGAATTCTTCGCAACTCCCGAATTTGTAGTACTATTGAAAATCGATACCTAGAATCGAAGCAAATTTTGCCAGAACGCTAAAACAACTTCGTCGCTGTTCGCTCCATCATTTTTCTACACTTCTGACTTTTATGTACGTAACTTTCTGAGTTCATCAGGGGGAAAGGAATTCGGAGGTGCTGCATATCATTTGATCGAAGTTACTATTCAGTTTCAATAACAGCTCCTCGCAGTCAATCAACCTAGCTTCTCCTTCAATCCAGCAATCAACCTTCAATTTTATCGGCGTGCCGTTGTTATGCTCGACTTATTGTGATGGAAAACATAAACGCGGTTACCACTACTGCGATTACCACTACCACATGTCGAAATTATGTCGTTTTCTGTGAACAAGTGCTCCGACACGCCAAACGGCGTGTCTCGCACTTGCGCGCTTCGCGCGACTTTGTAGCATCACTGACCTATGGAAAGTAGTTTTTGTAAAACATAAAATTCGCTGCCATCTAGGAATTGGTGCGTATTTTATCGGCATCAAGCCCTTCACCACTTCGGTACCTTCATCATTGACATTCTTTCCTGACCGGCCAGTAATGTCATTGGTTTGTGCTGCGCAGTACTTCTGTCCCTCAGGTTGTTCCTCGTTCTCATGCTCAACAGCTAGCGTTTCAAGTTATCGTTGACATGTCTTCCGAAGCCAGGTTCCTCCTCTCTCGTTTCTTTTTACTGGATCTAATTGCTGGCCCGCCTTTACAGGTCTTCCCTCCCCCTCTTTAGTCCCCACCTTCCTGCCCAACTACTGGCCCACTTCTTTGTTTCCACTACTGACACCTACCGGTCTCTCCTTGCTGGTTTCCCCGTCCTGGCCGCTCCTCCGGGTTCATCCTTTCCTTCCTCGTCGCTCTCCTGGCCCACCATAGAGGTCCCCCTTGCCGCCCTTCTCCACCACCCCCTTAGTGGTCCTCTCATGCTCACGGCACGGGCGGTGACACGCATTCAGTATCAGGATGGTTGCTGCGCGACGTAGTGGGCCCGTTTTCTGGATCAAGAAGCTCAGAAGCGCGCGCAGTCGCCGCTATGTCGAGCATGAAGAGGCTATGCATATGGTAGATATGGTAGATTCCTTGAATTCTCTTACGGCTCCCTTCTTGTTGGTTCCCCGTCCTGGTCCCGCCTCCAGGTCCCTTCTTCCAGGTAGATTCCTCCTCCCCCTCGGGATCTTCCCTACTACTCTACCCCAATTGAGTAGCCCTCCCACGCTCACGACACGGCGACGGCGAGCGAACGCCTATTGTGTGACATCGGTGTCACATCCTCTAAATCCGGTCTCTCTTAATGGTAATGGATCCCCTTGCTGATCCTCTTTACTGTCCCCTCCCCTGATTGGTAACTCCCTAATGATCCCCACATATTGCCTAAACTCTTCTTGGTGCCACCTCCTGGCCTGCTTCCTTGTTCCCCCATCGACCATCCCGATGCTCCTCCTAGTCGTTGCCTCCTGATCGCCGCCGGTTCTCTACCCTCAAAGTCCCCCTTTAGTAGTCTTCTCATGCTAATGGCACGAAGTCGGCTTTTAAATCTGGACGCTCAGAAACGCGCGTAGATGCTGTTGTGTTAAACAGTAAAGGGCTGCGTTTCCCCTGCTGCAGCAACATCCCACGTTCAATAGCAAATTTTGCCCGCGCTGTAGATGATAAGGCGTACCTCATTCAGGTCAGATCATTGACCGCTCTCGCTGTGGATGATGTGGCGTACCTCACTTAGGTTAGATCACTAGACGGACAAACTCTTTTATATATAGGTGGTGATGTTTAAGTTTCGTGCACTGTTCTTGGTGATGTTACACTATAAAGCCAGTTTTTCAATTATAATCAGACTTGGGGCGCGTGGAGCGCAGTCGAAGGAGGCGTCGGCTGTCGCCTGCACCCGATACCAGGTTCCTGGTTCGGATTTCCCGTTCAGGCCAACTAAGCCTTCCATCCCTCCGGGGTCGGTGAATTGGTACCAGACCTATCTGGGAAGGATAAAGCGCTGACTTGTTCATCGGCTGGTCACCGCAAGTCATTGAATGGCCAAATCCGCATTCAACTCGCCACTACGACATCCCGTAGAAGTAGAATGCGTGGCGCATTCCAAAGGGGATTGAATAACGCCGTCTTTTATTCTTTTAATCAAACTCGACATATGCATATAATACGGTAGCAAATGATTAAAGTGTACAGAAAAGAGATTTTTGAAATTTGAGAAAAACTTGATAAACGTGACTTCTTCATGGCGAGACAATCTAGAATCCAAGCCGGAAGACAGAAACTTTCATTAAATACTGCAAATTCTTCAATTCGGCATAATTTTTTTGTTAATGGTGCAGGTTCGGATTATATGAAACTTGGCAAAAACACATTTGTTTCATGCAAGCTTAAGCCATTTATTGCGAATGCAAATCGATTCATAAATAAGTCTAGGACATATCGATATCTTGTGGCTTGTTCTCCCTTCTAATCTTCATTCATCTCTGAGCGTTTGTTATCGCATGTTCTTTCTAGTTATTCTACATTGGCCTGGATCGTTAGCCAATGTCACATGGATGTCATTCTATGCCGGCTCTACATAATTGTATTGTTCTTTGTATTGGATTGGCCATTTGGCCATGTAATAAATAATAAAAATAATAATAATAAGCAGGTGTTATGTTTAGGTTAGGGTGCGTGGTAGCGCAGTCGGAAGAGGCGTCGACTATCGTCTGCGCTCCGAGTCAGGTTCTTGGCTTGGGTTTCCCGCCCAAACTGGTCAAGCATTTAATTCGTCTGGGGTCGGTGAATTGGTACCAAAGTTGCCTGGGAAGATTAAAGCACTGGCCTTACCATCAGCCATCTACGCTTAGGTCAACCCCTAGGCATACAAAATGCCTACACAACACCATAAAAGTAGAATATGTGGCGCATTCCAAAAAAATTGATTAAGCCGTCCTTTATTCTTTATCATTTATTTTTAGGTTGATTTGTTGTCTATTAAGCTGATCGGTCAATTTGCGCAGCTTAGTTAGGTCGAAAATTAGGTGGGCCGGCCACGTAATGCGCTTCGCAGACACCCGCTGGACGAGAGCCGTCACCGACTGGATTCCGCGGAATGTCAAGAGAACACCAGGACGCCCACCTGCGTTGGTCGGACTTCTTCGTGAAAGCGCTGAACGACCGATATGACGCTCTTCGTGTCCCTCGAGCGAGAAGGATCCATTGGAGCACTCTGGCACGCGACAGGGATGAATGGAGACGCTGCTGGCGCCCGCTCGAGCAAGTCGATGATCAACAGGACAACAGATGATACAGGTGATAAACTGATCGCTGATGTGAGGAGGCACATGGGGAAAAACATCAATCAAAAATTAGCTGAAGTGGTACTTCTTCACCAGCACATACGGTGTGTCCGTATTTCCCGAACATCGCTTCAGTAGGCAATAACAAAAGATGTAAGAAACATTGCAGCTCTCGTAGAAGTCAGAGAGAAAGAGATACTGCACACAGTTCCGAATTCATTCTCACGAGAGTATACCGAAGAATCAAAGTAGTTCACAAACGAGTTTACACATAAGGAACATTTTCAAAACGGACGGACTTTATCGAAACAAATACAGGGTGTTCCAGAATAACGTGATAAAGGTTTGTTAAAATTATAACTATGAAACAACTGACAAGTTTACAAATTAATGCATAAATAACAACAACATAGACACTAGGCAACACTATATTCGACCGGATTCAAGGTGGCCCCCTTTGGCGCGAATGCAAAAGCAAAAACGCTTGGTGAAATCATTGGCGATGGACCGTAGGTCATCTGGAGATAGTCGTTCCCACTCCGAACGCAGTGATTCCTTCTGGGCCACCCGGCTGCGGTGGCGCTTGGCACGGACCCTAGCCTTCCAAACGGCCATGCGCTTTAGTCCGTCGTTTACAGATCCGAGGATTGCGGTGGCCATTTCGCAGACATGATGAAGTCCGGAAAATTGGCCTTGCACAATGCTTGCGTGCTTTTCGCTCTGTGTGCAGGAATTAAGTCCGTTGAAGCATCCATTGTGCATTGCTGACGTGTTGCTAAGACTAGAAAAGTGCCACGGCCACGAAGATGTCCCGTCGGTACACATCTTCATTTACTTTTTACTTCTTCGTCCACAAAAACCAGGAGGTCTCTCCGTTTCTGTAGATTCCTCCCCAAACCATGAGCGCCCGCTGATTTTGACAATGTTTGGCGATGGCGTAGATGGCTGGAGCTTCTCCAGGTCAGATACTGCCGGTTTGGGGATTGTGAGCCTACTCTACGGGGAACAGCTTCTCGTCCGTGAAAAGTGTTCGCTTCCACCCGCGACTTGCTGCCCGCAGCTTGAGCTGTCGGCATCGATAGAGCCGTTCGCGCTTATTCTTGTTCATCAACAGCTGAACTTTATGGAACTTGTAGGGCTTGAGTCAGAGTTCCTTTCTGGCTATTCGATACACTGATATGAGACGGACACCGACATCATGGGCGACTTTTGTCAGGAGACTCTCGGACTTGGGATTTTTCGCCTCTCGATCATATTCCGGATCTGCGGCGTATTCACAGCGCGATTTCTACCTTGTGCAGGACGATGAGATTCATGGCCTAGCTCCTTATATCAACGAGTTTCTGTGGAGACACTCGACTGAGCAGGTTAACGATGTCGCATTGGCGCTTTCTTTGACGATGGAGCTCCAAAATCGCAGTGCTATGGTTTTCCTACTCAGTACTTCTTCGAGAGCTGTGCAGCGGATTCAAGACCAAGATTTCTCCGTTTTATAACAACCTCGTCATCAACGTGAAGAGAGGGGTTCGGCAATGGGGTACCATATCCCCAAAGCTCCTCAACGCTGCCCTCAGAAACGTCATAAACGAACTAAAGTGGGAAGACATGAAAGTGAAGGACACAGCGGTGCTCATTCGTGCTTATAAATAAAACATATGTAAGATCAATACTTGAGCATGGCATGGCGACTTGTTCATCGGCTGGCCACCGCAAGTCATTGTATGGCCAAATAAGCATTCAACTCGCCTCTACGACATCTCGTAGAAGTAGAATGCGTGGCGCATTCCAAAGGGAATGAGTAACGCCGTCGTTTATTCTTTTAGTCTGGAGATGGAGGATAACCCTACCCACAGCAACTCCAGGAAGAGTGGTTAGTTGATGCATAATTAAATTCCCTTCAGAACACTAGTTTTATAGCTTGAATATAGAATTTTAAGTTAGATTTTAAGTAGATGGTCCAAACTACTGTTAATATCGGAAAGAATACGAAGCCAAATTATGAAAGCCGATAAACGTCCTACAAAAGAACTCCTTGTCAGCAGCACCTACACAATCAATCAAGTATACAAAGCAGCATAGTTCATGAGTATATGGCGCAATTACTACAAGGGAACACGCCAAAAACGCCACATGCTTCCCATTTTAAATACTCTAGAAACGCTATTTTGGAGTGAAACTCATGATTCTATGACTGTTTAGATTTTTTTACTGTTTGGATTCTTTTTATTGGATTTCTATGACTTAATTTTGTTCGCAACTCTGTCTGTTTCCTGTTTTCTGGACAATTTTTGGCCATTTTCCCAGAAAACAGAAAAAAATTTGCCCAAAATGGCCAGAAAATCAGAAAACAAAAACAGAAAACAGAAATTCCGCCCATCCCTGATCAGCACCTCAGATAGCCCCTCTAGAGGCGAAGCCAGGGCGAAATCGGTGATTATGACCTGAACAGACAACAAGACGTTCTTACTAGGGTACCACGTCTTCAAAACGGCTACCGTAACAACAATCGTTGCGAGACCATCACGTCTCTGATGCAGCGCTGGCATCGTGCCAACTCTACGATAACCAATAATGGAGCTGCGGGACTAGGCAAAGGAGGAATTTCATACTCTTTGCGGAGGTTCTGAATGGGAAAATTTGTGAGAAAGTGCTATTTGACGGTTCTACAGAGCTAACCTGTAAGAGTGCTTAAGTAGCGTCACCTAAGAACAATCTTCGCGACGTTTATGGATTATGCAGAAGCCATGCTGAATTACCCTAAAAGCAGCCGACTGCCTAAATGATAAAAAAGGAGTTGTGTGCGGATTTAGACTGCTTAGAAAGCAGATCAAATATCTTAATCCTTTGTAAGGAAACGAACTGCAAATGATACAGAATCAGGTGACCACGTTTTTGCAAAGCATTCCTTTCGGTCAATCATTCTTACTTCTGCTGTTTACACAGAGAGAAGTTCCCAAAACGCTGCAGCAACGGTTTCCTCGGTAGACGTTAAAACAGTCATTGAAACAGTTTCTTTCCCTTTGCTAGAACTGCTGAGCATATTTTTTTTGCTGTGAAGAGACATTAGTGCGTTTCTTGAGAGCTGGAGAATGAGGCGCTTCCGCAATCATTCATAGTTTCAAGAACACAGAAAAACTGTTTTATTCTTTAGGAATATAGTAAAAGATGTAGCCATACATGTGTAGTGAATATATTCCTTGAACATCTTACAAGGAGAGCCTTCAAAGTGGCGGTGAACTTTCGCGCTGCAATTTTTACAGGATGTAGGGTCCCGTGTGGGAGTCCAAAACCATAGTTACTTTTTCGGTATGCTCTTCTGTGGTCGAAAAAAGCGTGTGGACGCGTGAGCGCGAAGTTCATCACGCCCTGCTGCCACCCAGACAAATGTGGTCGGTTGGCGTTGTGGTAGTGTTGTAGCTTCACAGATGCATCGTCGTGGGTTCGATTCCCCATAGTACTGATGTTTTTGCGTTTTGTGTCTTTTGCGATTCAGTGGGACCCTTTATGCCCATTTCCAACACATTTTTGAACAATAACACGGCAACAAATGCCGTTTATAGTCATCGAGCTCTTTGAAAGTGGAAAGGTGACAATTTTTGACTCCAGGTTAAGCAAGTAAAAAACTGATGCCAGATTCGTGATGAGCACCCCAAATAACCCCCACGCATAAAATTGTCAAAAATTCTCACCTTTCCATTTGCAAAGAGCACGATGAACGTAAACGAAATTTGTTTCTGTGTTTTTGTTCAAAAATGTGTTGGAAATGGGGGTAAAGGGTCCCACTGACGATAAATCGCAAAATGCAAGAACACAAGTACAAGGGGAAATCGAACCCACGACCATGCACCTGTGGAACCTCCAGCACTACCACTATGCTAGCCGACCACACTTCTCTGGGTGGCGGCAGGGCTCCATGAACTTCCCGCTCACGCTTCCACACGCTTTTTTTCGACCACAGAAGAACATACCGAAAAAAGTAACTATGGTATTGGACTCCCACAAACTGCAAAAATTGCATAGCAAAAGCTCACCGTCAGTTTGGAGGCTCTCCTTGTTAGCTCTACAATGCTCAACGACCTAGTAGACGTTCAAGGAGAAGGTGACTGATTCGAGGCAGACCTATCCCGTGGGTTGCCATCTAACCATATTGCTTCGCTCCTATGGGTTACAGAATTCGGACACACTCTTGCAGTTAAGTGTTATGTTTTCTGTTTCACCAAACATGCCGTCGAACACATAATAGTGAATTTTGATGATACAACGTGGGCACTCTTGCACTCCAGCATTAGAGAGCCGCTGAGTAGTAATTCTTCCCAAAATGCTCTAAGATATCAAACAGTATAAAACATCCTCACTCCGTCGTTCCGCAGCTATATTATTATTTACTGTGCAGTTGGCATAGCGCCAGCGCAGAACCAGAGACGTGATGGTCCCACAACGATTGTTGTTACGGTAGCCGTTTTGAAAGCGTGGCACCCTAGTAAGAACGTCTTGTGGGCAGACTTAGTCACCCGCGCCTACCTATCGTAACCGGCCAAAATTGCAAAAACGGTTGTCAGTGAGCAGTACCCAAACAACTGCTTTGATGAGGCTTAGGCGGAAGCCGTGATCATGATCTGGACAACCTTATTCATCCGCACCTACCGTAATCGGCCAAAATTGCAAAAATGGATGCCAGTGATCAGCATCCGAAATAACTCCACCCAGGCGAGGTTTGGCAAACATTTTTTCGATTTTTCCTCGACCTCGGGGTCATGAGGGTACAATAGTGTGAACTCAATTCGTTCATTTGTTCGGTAAAACTTGTCAACAGCACAGCTATGGTATCCATGCAATTCCACTGCCCTCCAACGATCCCAGTCCAGCACAAGGGCAACGTCAACCTTCCCAAATGACATCGATTTCAGCGGGCACTGGCTAGGTGCCAGGCGCCGCCACGCGACAGCGCGCTCAGCCGTGTGCCGATTTTTTGGACGGCATCCAGTGGCTGACGGAGGAATCTGCTCCGTCGCCACGCCACGCGCCACGGCAATTGTCTCGGAGGTGGTCTCGCCTCAGTGCGAGGCTCTGCGGCCTTTTTTGTCCTTGTAGGTCTTACTAAATGGGAGTGTTGTAGAACTAATTGTTCTCGACTGGGTAGGGTGTAGATGTTCGTGGCGGCTGCAACTGCTTGAAGTTGACATGTTCCCGTTTCAGATCGTTGTTTGTTTGCTCCGGGCTTGTTTCGTAGGCTTTTAGTAAATGATGAGAGAGGTGTGGACTTTCCTGTTCAGTAGTCGCATTTCTTTTGTCTGTATGGTAGTGTTGCTTATAAATTCAGATTCGATTTAGACTATGCTGGACGATGGTCGCGTTATCCATCGCCCTCAACTAGAACTCAGCTTTTCTACACAGCAGGATGAGAACGATCTTTTGTGAGTTTTTTCTTTATTTTCGTCATTTTTCGGTGCCATTCTCGTTAGTAATGGTCGATCATAAACGATTTCGCGACATAGCGAAGCAAAATAAATGTGTAACAACATATATAAATAAGTAAACGACGCTATCCTGATTGCCCAGATAAATTCAGTTCCTGAGTTCCTAGTCGGGAGAGGGACCTATAAAGGATAGTTCTCGGCGTAATTCTAACAAGCGAGAACCCCCTTAAGGGCTTTGCATCGAGAACGGTTCATCCTCAAGCAGCTGAAACAGATAACGTCAGTAAAACAAAATAAAATAAAAATAAACCAAAACTCCATCAGTCAACGTTTTGGGCACAGGCAAGACCGCGTACTTCACTAATCACAAGATTATAAATGGCGGATATCGGGACCGGTTCACCGTAACCTTAAGCGTCGGGTGAGACGTCCTTTGTGCAAGACGTCGAAACCTTTCAGATCTCAGTCAGTTGAATTGCAAGAATGCCACGACGCAGGAGAACCGAACCCCCGACATCCCTCGCATGAAACAACCCCGTTACCCACTGCACCACGACCCGCCTAGCGAGAGGGCCACCGCGAGCTTACAAGAGGTCGATCGAAACGTGAACGCCTCCGCGATTTCTAATCTAATAGGGCGCAGACAGCAAAAGTGTTGGCGCGACCCGCACTGCGGTTACGGTGAATCGGTCCTGATATCGCCGTTTATAATTGTCTGTCCTAATCATTTGCAAACGTCCCTACGTAGCTCACAAATGTTATGTGTTCTCATGCATATCGATACTGAACACATGCAGTTCTTATGAAATCGTTTAAGAGTGGCCACCACCAAATAGGATTGCATCCATTTTTCCGATGCAATGACTACAAAATTAATCTGCGCATGACAGATAGCCAATTGTCTCAGTGAATGAAATGGGTGAGGCCAGTATTTTCCTGTGTCTGCATTGCTGTCACTCACGTCTGAATTTTCGAGGGTAGCGACGAGTCGCTCGCCAAATCCGCCGAATTTTTTCTTAATGCCTCAGGTGACGGTTGTGGAATCACGAGACATCTTCGCCTTCTTCAATCAGTAGCAGATAGTTATTGACAACTCATTCGTCACTTTTCTGGGCTTCCTAGATTTATTCCTATCTATGGGTAAGGCTTGGCACTGTACGGCTTGGGCCGACCGGAAACCTGCATGTGTTGGACATACAGGTTCGGCGTCTTTGACAGCCCTTTTTCCAGGTGACACTATCACACAATGACACACGCACGGACGGTTAACTCAATTATATATCGTAGGATCAGCTGAAATTGAAACTTCAAATAGAAGCTGTTGTATAGACCGGGTCCTATTCAAGGTATGGGGTAAATATTCTTTTCGGAACTACGCTCCTTTATAAGCGTATATACTTCACGTAGTTCGATATCCTTACGGAGCACAAGGTCCGGAAAATGTAAATATTGCTCCCAGAAAGTGTTTCTAATCCGCTGCCTTAACTTCTAGGACGGAGTGTCAGAAATCTCTGTCTCGAAAAGCTTCAATTTCTGGGTGTCAATGAATCTGACGTCAAATGATGTCAAATTATAGGTGGAAAGTTGAGCTCACGAAATGGTGAGGCTCCTGCAGCACAAGATTCGTTGCGCGACCACACTAAAATGTTTCGGTATGAAGACGTACTCTGTGCCGGGATGCCTCTCGCTTCAGTCTCTTTCCTTCGCGCTCACTTTACCTCCTCAACGAGGTCTCTTCGACCAACCTCTACTACTGTTAACTTTCCAGTTATGTGCTGTGTTGAGGTCTTCAAAATTTGCTTTCTTTACAGTTGTGTTGGCATTTTTTTTTTTAAACCTGAACCGTTTTCTTCGAATGTTTTCCAGAACGAGGGCTTTTGGGGGTGACCAAACTAATCCACGCATATCTCAATAGCTATAGTGATCTTGAGCGCGTGTAGTGCAGTCGGAGGAGGCGCCTACTGTCGCCTGCACCCGATACCAGGTTCGGAATTCCCGCCCCGGCTAACCCTGCCTTCCATCCCTCCGGGTCAGTGAATTGGTACCAGACCTATCTGGGAAGGATAAAGCGCTGACTTGTTCATCGGCTGGCCACCGCAAGTCATTGAATGGCCAAATACGCATTCAACTCGCCACTACGACATCCCGTAGAAGTAGAATGCGTGGCGCATTCCAAAGAGGATTGAGTAGCGCTTTATAGTGATCTTGTTGTTATTGCTCTAACGCTTTTTAAAAAAAATGATTATCTTAAAAGCACAGGAAGTAAAGATTTTTTCCGTTGTTGAGAGATTGTGACATGCGTAAGCTGCCGTATCACGTTGTATTCCTGATAGATAATTTAAATGCCGTTTTATAGAGCTGAAAGTAGAGCTTCACAGAATTTAAGTTCAAGTTATTTAGTTTAGGTTAAAAGAGCAAATTAGGGTCATGCGCAGCGAGATGTTTCTGTTCGAATATTTGTAAAGCTTTGTTACAAGGGCGTCAGGTGTCATTATTTGTGCTGGCATAGAATTATCTAATTAATATGACTATTGCTGAGTTGTTTCTTTCCGTGATCGACATTGAAACCCAGCTACTTCCTTACTCATTTATACATTCCAGGAGCACGCTTTCAACAGGGACATTGAAATTCCCCGATCACGAGAAAGCGTTCACGTTCACTGCGACGAGTCTCAGAGATTGTGGAAAGATTGGTAGTGGAAATTTTGGGTCAGTGTACAAAATGATCCACATTGAAAGCGGTAGGGAAATGGCTGTAAAGGTACGTCATTCTGTTTATTCACTTGTGTCTCTCCCCATATAGCTTTTATTTATAGCGAATCCGCTGCAACAATATCAATAATCGTGATCAGGAGAAGATAATTCGTGAACACGATACTATTATGCGATCTGAGCAATGCCCAAACATAGTCAAATTTTTCGGTGCTATCCTGCATGAGGTGGGTTTTCTATCAGAGCAGTTTTTGTCATATGTACCATTTTCGTCATATTTGACACCTTTCAAAAGAAATGTGACCTTTCTCAAAGCAAATTGAACACTTTTGAAATCAAACTGAAGATCTTCCAAATTGCAACAAGCTCCTTTCAGATTAAGCTAGACACTCTCATAAAGCCAAACCAACTTTTGTCTTAGGAAAATATCACATCGCTTTCTTTGGAATATTTAAAGCTCAACCGCCTAAAAAAGCAGACACAAGATATGAGATCTTATCAACTGCATTTTTTCTAGAAAGCGATGGTTTATCGTCACTTTAAAGTGCAGTAAAGAGGCAGTTCTTGAGTGTGCTACAAGGGGAGAAACGCCATTCTTGTCGTTCAGCACGTTGCAATTTCCTTTTGATTGAAAGTAAAACTTCTGTTTGCGTAGAGTTGCGGGCTACGGAACGGAAATAATTTCAAAGAAAAACACCCCTTTCCGCCACATCGCAGCTTCGATTACCATTTTGCAGCAGAGTTAAACAAAGGTATTTGCCGGCGACTGTATGGCGTCATCCCTTTTTGTGACACATCCAAATACTGCCGCTGTTTTGCATTTGAAAATAAGCTTAGAGTCATTCGTTCTCATAAAAAATAATAGAGTTTCTAATGTAATTTACAAATTTTGAAAGGGAGTCACTAAATTTTCCACGGACAACTACTTGTTTTGATCTTTCTACAAAGTGTCTAGCGTAATCTGGAAGACCATCGTTTTGATTTGGAAGGTGTACACATTGAGATCGTAGTCCATGTTTCCGTCTTGCTTTGTGAAGTGTTCTGTTTACTATATATTGTCCAGTTTAACACGTGGTTTTCTGTGACTATTTAAATAATGGTCTAGTGTATGCTGCTGTAGCTTATTAAAATAAACAAGGCTCGCAGAAACAGGTTGCTTGTAATCATATTTTGTAAAATACAAAACATACATAAAATGATTTACCCAAAAATATGGTGAGCACTCGTCATTTGTTTGGAATTCAGAATCCGACCAGATTTTGCTCTCAGGTGCAGTCTCAATATCTTGAAGACGTTATGCTACCGTACTTGAACGTTTTCCTCCGTTTTCGGTTCCTTTGCGTTTTCAAGACCTTATGCCTGTGTTTTTATAGTTTCACTGGCCTTTGTGTTTCTCCAACACTTGTTGGCCGCAATGCGCTATTAAAACTGAAAAGAAATGTGAACACGCTGACTAACTGCCAACAAACACGAAAACGAAAACGTGAAGAAAACTTCGAGAAAGGCAAAGAACCTGAAGGCTGTGGACCAAAAGCATGGAAGAACCCCTAAGCAAAACTGTCTCTAAATATGAAAAGCTTGAACCGGACCAAGACATCGCGAAATGAGAAGAAATTGGGGTAGCGAGAATACTGAGAACAAATGGTTTCACTATGATCACCTGAAAATATATGAAAAACTCTAGTTTAAAAATTCTAGAATTGTTGTTCGTGGAGAATGAGTCGCTTTTTGCGTGTATCCTCGTGGTGGTTCAGGTCAGCGTTTATTTTAGGGAGACTGCTGGATCTGTATGGAACTCATGGATATTTCGTTAGACATTCTATACAAGAGAGTTTATAACGTCCACCGGGCTCGATTTGAAGAAAATGTTATCGGTCACATTGCAGTATCTGTAAGTTTTTTCGAATCTTTTGTAGCATGCTCAAATAGAGCTAATATCTACAACGAATTTTAGGTAATAGATGCACTTGACTATCTTAAGTGTCACTTGGAAATTATACACCGAGGTGAGTGGGCACGCAGAGCATTTCCATTTTTGCAACGCATCTTTTAAATCTTTTGAAACCATTCTCGACTCGTAAATGAACGCCCTCTCTTGGATGATAGGTGTGTAAAAAGCGTTCAGCATCAAATAGATTTTCGTGGTGTTTTAGAGTGAAAACTTGTCATTCCTTCATTATTGTTTGCTGTGAGCGAGAATGAGTCTAGTCTCGGTCTTCTCCTGAACATAGGTTTTGTAGTTTCTTATTTAGATGTAAAGCCGTCAAATATTCTGGTGAATAGAAGTGGCATGGTTAAGCTATGCGACTTTGGCATCAGTGGACAGCTTATCGATTCGTTAGCAAAAACTCACGATGCGGGTTGTCAGCCGTACCTTGCCGTATGTTTTTTAAATGTAACTTTTTATTATTATACTATTTTTTATTGTCATTATATGAAAGAAATCTTGGTTCTAGTAATATTGTCGTATGGATGAAAGGGCGAGCAGAACTTAAATTTCTGCTTTAGAATACATCAGTGTTCCCAGTGAAGGTTGAGACAACGTATTGTAGAAATCCTGGTTTAAAATCACTATTGCAGCCTGAACGGTTGTCACATTATGGAAGGAAGTATGATATTCGATCTGATATCTGGTCTCTTGGGATCACCCTTGTAGGTCGCCTCATTGTTTTTCTCTGCATATTTCGTTCTGCTGCTTTGGGTATCCGCAAGTCCTGTTATAGTGGAAGTGAAACCAATGTTTAGTACGAGATTGCAACCGGAGAGTTCCCGTATCCGCCTTGGAAGTCAGTTTTCGATCAGCTAAGTGCAGTAGTACAGGGCGATCCACCGATGCTTCAGATGGATGGACAGTACTCGAAAGAATTCGTCACGTTCGTAAGCAAATGGTCGGTGAAATTCTGAGCTAAGGTAGTCCTAGTTGAATATTTAAAATCTGTTGGTTTCAGCTTGACCAAGGAGTGCAAAGATCGGCCTAAATACCAGGCTCTTAAGAAGGAAGATTTCTACAGAAGGTGAGTTCTTTTAGCTTCACTCTTTTTTACGTCTTTCTTGACTGTAGCAGTACAAACCACCTGAACACGGATATTGAACACAAGCATTCATGGGTTCTTTCCAGTCTTTTGAAGTTAGTGTTTTGGAAACATGCTATTCATATAGGATAAAGGATAAAGGATAAAGAACGGCGTTACTCAATCCCTTCTGGGATGCGCCAGCGCATTCTACTTCTACGGGATGTCGTGGAGGCGACATGAATGCGTATTTGGCCATACAATGACTTGCGGTGGCCAGCCGATGAACAAGTCAGCGCTTTACCCTTCCCAGACAAGTCTGGTACCAATTCACCGACCCCGGAGGGATGGAAGGCTTGGTTGGCCTGGGCGGGAAATCCGAACCAGGAACCTGGTATCGGGTGCACGCCGCAGTCGCGCCTCCTCCGACTGCGCTACACACGCCCTACTATTCATATAGTGTCATATATACCAGTTCCGCGTCCAATTTGTCAATTTTTTAATCAAATTGGACACTCTTCTCAGCTAGCCTAAGACTTTTGAGATCAACGCGAACTCTTCCAGATGGAAATGACCTTCTTACAGGATAAACTACAGACCCTCCAAGATGGTTAGAATAATTTTTTGTTCAAGGAAAATTTGGAATAACTTTCTTTGAAGTTTTTAGTTCAGCTGCCCGAATGAATAATATTAAATATTTGAATAAAATTTCTATTTTTGAAAAACAAAATAATAAATTAAATAATGTGTTTTAAAGCGCAACACGGCAGCAATCGTTCAGCGCATTAAAAGACCAGCTCGCGTTATGCACTCGAAAGGCTCGTGGTGATTGTTATTTGAATGAGTGGTAATACTGTTAACATGAGGCATCAAAGTGAGCATATGTGTTCGTTACAATTCTCCTTGCTGTATCGTTTACATGTGTGGAACTTCATGCAGGCAGCATTTTTGCTATCGCGAAGTCTCGCACAAACGCATGGCGCAATCTCTTCTCTTTTCACTAAAAAGTGGACTACCCCTGCTCTTTAAAACAAGCTTCAACCATTATTTTTCCTAAAAAATAAATGTTTAATAAATTTTTAAACAACGTGTTTATTAATGGGCGGGTGAACTAGAAATTCAAAGAATTAAAACTTTAAAGAAAATCATACTAAAATTCTCGTTCCAAAAATTGTTCTAACCTTTATGAACAGTTCCCAGTTTAAGGAGAAGTGAGCCCTTTTTGGCTTGGAAGACGTTCAATTTGATTTAAAAAGCGTTAGGCTTGTCGAAGTCGAAGTATCCAATTCGATTTTAAAAGTGTCCAATTCGACATGAAGATGGGATATATGTCGTATATTTACTGAGAAACATAGCCAAAGGAGTGCGTTTTCTCCAACAAATGTATAGTACGATTAGGTTTTATCACACTTAGTGTTTCGTTCTGAAACATTCATTTTGAATTGAATTATCGTCAGAACGAAGTACCTATCAACACGAAAGTAAAGGCTGATTTGAAAGCAATAAGTATTCCTTCACCTTTCATGTGGTAGGTAATTACTGCCTTAATACAGCTCTAAATGAGCTTGTGTTTGGAATTGAAACCTAAATGTCGTTCTGCGCACGCATTTTCGTCTCGTTCTGAAAACTTTTTGACAGAAAATAATTTTTTAGTAGTCGTTCAAGAGTAGAAAATCCTAAGAATCGAAGTGACTCATTGGGGCATCGTACAATTGAAGGCCAGCAAAACCTTCGACGTATTTAGAAAAAAAGTTAGCGAGTTTTTGGATTCATTTTTGCGCCGTACTAACCACAACCAGGAAAATGAAGACTGGTACAGACAAGGCTGTTGACTGCGCTGAGTAAATTCTGAGTACTTTTGACATTGTTCATACTATACCAATTGTTCGCTACCTTGTTTTTTTTATTCCATGCCATTCCATGGAACGTCACAGGTTTTATTCGATGGATTTCTTCCTTCCTCAACTTTTTTCCATTAACTCATAATCCCTAGTTGTTTCGGCGCATGTTGTTTTGGTTCTAACGATTTTGCTTCCGTCTGTATATAACGAAATCCGTCCAATAATTTTATGCAATCTATTTGAGGCACTCAAATGGTGGGCCCTCCATCGACGAAGCACGTAAATTTCTTCGGTTATACACATTGGATTATCTCGATAGTTCTGACAGTGGATTGTGATGTACTGCATAGATAGAATTCGTTTATCTTGTGCGACGGTCCTGTTGATCTCAATTCGCTATATGCTGGTCCTGTTCCTAGCACGGTTCCTTAAGCCCATGAAACACGGTAGCTCTCTACAGTTTGTGAATTGCTGTTGTTTTTAAAGTGTATAGGCTCAAAGTAAAGAAGAACAGGGAGGAAATTGATGTGCGCTGGTGTGTATATTGTGTTCGTATCGTTTTCAATCGTAGACATTCCTCCTACACCTTCTTTTCATGTCGCCTAATAACGTAGCGTTAGGCGGCGTTTATACTTCAGTCGTCGGCCGGCGCGAGGCTACGAAATCTACCAATATCGATCGTCTGTGCACCCAATCGATATCGATAGCTTTCAGGATGTCGTTTCGACCAGCGACTCAAGTATAAACCCCGCCTTAAAGGTATCTCCGAGTGTCCGATGCTACCATGGCATCGTGACGTAAAGTAGTCTAAATAGAATCATAAATGCCAGTCCGTATTACAGTCCAAAGCGTGTGTGTGTTGAATTTGCCCCTGACATGTATTGCTGGTCACTGTCGGAATTCTCAAGTTTATTTTTTTTTATTAGCACCATTTGCGCAGTTTCAGCCCGAAATGATGTGCCACCTGTCTGAAGTAGGTAGCATGAAAATTTTCTTTAGTGATGAATTCGTTTGGTATTTGGCCACATGTCAAACTATCTTTATACTAACTGAATTTAGAAACTTCTAGACACGACGAAAGTATGGAATAGGACGCCAACGTTTATGTAAACCAATTCCTATTCTGTCATGTTTGGACTAGCATTTCATCGTTGTTCTCCCACATAGTTTTTTTTAGTTTTTGCAAGTGGAGATGCTTCACGTGAATCGTGTGGCAGTGTAACGTCGGGTTCTAGGCTTCAAATTTAAGGTGATGTTCAAATGTTCAAATCTTCTCGAATTTTGAGCTTCAAGCTTTTTTTGAGGCACGTTAGTAACATGTAAGAATGGAGCCATACATGAAACAATTTAAAGATGAGCTTCATCGCCTCTTCTAGCGTTAGTCCTGCAGGCGAGGTCCGCATTCCTGTGTCCCCGATCGAATGTCTGACCATAGTCTATTTAACCAGGAAACTATCTCAACGGTAGATCGGAACGGCCTAAGTGTTGTGTGTGGGCAGAATCGCCTCTTTCTGGGAAACAACAAAATGCAAATATTTCGACCCCAATACACATCTGCGCAGAGTTAGGGACCACGGAAGTTGGGCCGTTGGCGGCATTAGCCCTATGCCTGCAGGCGGGGGTGGGTTCATGTTAGCTGGAAACAGCGATGACGAGCGAGCGTTGGTGGCGCAGTGGGTGGATGGGCGGCGTAATCCACATAATCGCTGTTTCCAGCCACCTTAAGCTCGCCCTCCGCTTGCAGGCATA
The DNA here is from genome assembly GCA_947359475.1 of Heligmosomoides polygyrus bakeri. Lineage (NCBI taxonomy): Eukaryota > Metazoa > Nematoda > Chromadorea > Rhabditida > Heligmosomidae > Heligmosomoides > Heligmosomoides polygyrus. The sequence continues at coordinate 84,992,182 of OX375870.1, forward strand.
GGGCTAACGCCGCCAACGGCCCATCTTCTGTCATCTCTAACTCTGCGCAGAGTTGTATTGGGATCGAGATACTTGCATTTGCTGTTTCCCAGAGAAACGCGATTCTGCCCACATACAGCACTTGGGCCGTTTCGTTGAGACTCCTGGTAAGTTAGCACCAGCTAGATTTCCAACGTATCAGGCCAGCCTATATTCCTTATCTTCGTGGCTGTTTCCGGAGACATCTATGTTGGCCCAATCTTCCAAACGGTGTCGTAGTTCCTACTATAAAGGTGGTATTGCTAAAAAAGGTAGGCATGGTGCAGCTTATCAGCAGTTGGAGCAGAAACCGAGCTCGTGACGTATTGCATCGCTGCGGATGCAGTCCAGACGTGTAGCGCCCGCCACCGAGTCCAGCAGTTTGCCTCCGTTGCATTCAGATGGATCTCAACCTCTTTGGTTGCGGGCGTCAGCAGTATACATCGCCACTGCACATTCTCTGTAGATGTGGCCGTCTATACAAGTAGCGTTACATCGACCTCACACACGATAAAGGTCTACGAACGACTGATCGAATCGAAGCTGAGGGAAATGGTCTCCATCTCACAGGAACGATTCGAAATCATGCCCGAGAGGTCCACCATATACATTGATCCGATCGGAAATCTTCGGATAATTGGATGGCCATACTGGCGGGCCCCGGATTTCTGGATGATTGGGATCTATCCGAAAACGGTTCATTCGATACAATGAATCCCACGGAAAATCTTCGGATAATTGGATGATTCGGATAACGGCGACGCGTACCCCGGATTTTTCGATGATTCGGATAACGACGATTTCACAGACCTCGGATTTTTGGATGATTAGGATAACAGCAATTTCGTGGACACCGGATTTCTGGATGATTGGGATCGGGATTCCGAAAACGGTTCATTCGATACAATGGATCCCACCGAAAATCTTCGGATAATTGGATGATTCGGATAACGGCGACGCGTACCCCGGATTTTTGGATGATTCGGATAACTGCAATTTCGCGGACATCGGATTTTTGGATGATTCGGATAATTGCCATTTCGCGGACATCGGATCTTTGAATGATTCCGATAACGGCAATTTCACGGACCCCGGATTTCTGGATGGTTCGGATCGGGATATCCGAAGTGATTCATTCGATACAATGGATATGATCGAAAATCTTCCCATAATTGGATGATTCGGATAACGGCGATTTCGCGGACCCCGGATTTTTGGATGATTCGGATAACTGCAATTTCGCGGACATCGGATTCTTGGATGATTCGGATAATTGCCATTTCGCGGACATCGGATCTTTGAATGATTCCGATAACGGCAATTTCACGGACCCCGGATTTCTGGATGGTTCGGATCGGGATATCCGAAGTGATTCATTCGATACAATGGATCCGATCGAAAATCTTCCCATAATTGGAAGATTCGGATAACGGCGATTTCGCGGACCCCGGATTTTTGGATGATTCGGATAACTGCAGTTTCGCGGACATCGGATTTTTGTGATTAGGATCGGGTTATCCGAATCGGATATCCGAAAATGATTAATTCCATAATGTGGACCTGAGCGAAAATCTTCGGATAATTGGATGATTAGGATAAGGCTAATTTCGTGAACCGCGGAATTTCGAATGATTCGGATAACGGCGATTTCGCGGACCCCGGATTTTTGGATGATTCGGATAACCTTGTTTTCGCGGACATCGGATTTTTGGATGATTCGGATCGGGTTATCCGAATCGGAGAACCGAAAATGATTTCATTCGGATGCAATGTATATTCGACATCATGCCCAAGAGGCCGCAGACGCGATCTTCATCGCTCGGCAAGAGATGGAGAAATAACGGGAGAAGCGAAAGCTACTTAGCATTTCTGGACCTGGAAAACTACGAAGGCCATCCGCCGCCATACTATGGAAACCCCTTCGAGGGGGGGGGGGGGGAGGAAGGGTGTCTCGGAATATCTGATCACGACCGTGAAGGGCATAGGCGACCTCTCGGAAGCTGCTGAACGATCACGGGTTAACAGCAAAGGTCGACGTCCAAGCGGGTGTTCACCAAGAGCGGCTCTGAAACCGTTCTTCTTCCTGCTGACGCTCGTTCGATTGCACAGTGAATTACGTCGACGAAGGCCCGCATAGTGTACGCATTCGACGATTCAACACGCTAGTCGCCATAGCTACCATACACTATTACTAATTGCTATTCTACTGGTGAGCAGGCAAAATGCTCGCTGTCCCCTCAACAAACGAACTATATTAAACTAAAGAGAATAAATAAAGTTGCCAATCTAAGGCGACCATCCCCAGGGCTCCCATAATGGAAAGATATAATGCGGCTTGACCAAGACGACGGAAACAAAATGCAGCTCGACCGGATTGAGGTCCAACAGGCCCTACAAAGGAAAAGGAAAAAGCGTGACCATTAACCAGGGCCCACCTCCCTACAAAAAATAAATAATTCGACAAATACTATGCTATACTACCCACGGCTTTAAGAGGCCACTCTTTAAGTGAAGCCAAAAAGCTGTTACGGACGAGGATACTTCTACCAGCCCTATCGAAGACCTATTCTCTATGATGGCTGTCAAAACGAAATCGGCATAAATGAGATCATCAGTAGTGGCGCCTCGTCAACGGAAAAGGCGTTCCGGGCTACAATTCCCTCTTCAAACGATCCTGCTTTGCGCAGCTTTCAAAAGCCACGGATCAAGTGGAGGCTGCTGCCCGATAATCAAATTGAAGTGGACACCTCCCTTCGTCGGTAATATGCTGTCAATGAAGGCAATCCAAGATCCGGTTCCCAAACGAGTACCAGTGACAGTGTCAACACTGCAGTCACCGACGAAGCTGGAATAGGAGAATTCAAAAAGCTGCCGAATATCTGCGCAGAAACTTCCCCAAAGCTCCTATGAGCAATAAGGACAATTCGTCAGAGGGCATTCAGCGGCTACCACTTCGACATCTTTGTCGCGAAATGCAATATGAGGCGAAAGGTCTTAACTGCTAACATGCAACTCGCATGAAACCATTAAAGGACCAGCAGACGAATAAAAACGGCTTGATACAACAATTCCGAAATAGGAATTTGCCAATTGAATTGAAACGGAAAAAGAACGCATCGAACGCAAACAAATGCATCGATGGTTCAGTGGTAGAATGCTCGCCTGTCATGCGGGCGACCCGGGTTCGACTCCCGCCCGATGCACCATGTTTGGACTGCATCATGGTTCAATAGGGTCCACGGCCAAATCCCTTCCTTTGGCTAGTACGCAACAAAAAGCCCAACAATATTTATTTGGCATGCGCTAGGCGCGTCAGAATGGAAGGACCAGACGTTTGATCTTCGTCGTATCCCTCTCATAGTTTGTAGTCTTTTTTGAGTCTTGCTGGCCAGTAGGCCTAGTGTCTTTAGCCGTGTCCGGGCCGGCATTAGAAGTGACCGAAAAACTGGGTTCGCGTCGAAGGGTTTATTTCTGAGGTTCAATTTCATTTTGAACAAATTACATATCTTACTTGCTATGATGTGGGTGTTGTCGTTTGTGCCCTACAACGAAAAATACTATGGCGGCATAAGTTGGAGCTGGAACATCGCGTTTGGTGCTGAGACATTTATAGTGCTATTTTCAACATCTTGTAACACAATCCCTTGCTAATCTCATCTACGTTTTCAAGTACTGCTTTGTGTAAGTAGTGTTTAGATAGTTTGCTCGTAGTGTTATTGTACGTTGTGTCGTCAGTTTCTCATGAGTCTCATCTCTCATCTCTGTAGTCGTGAGGGTTTCGTTGTGATAGTCTAGCTGTGAGTGAGTGAATCTATGTCCAGCAAACAGGTCTACTGATGCTTGAGATTTTTGTTGTAATGAAGATAGTGTTTGTTCCGTAATTCCACTCTGATAAGTGACGAGAGTGACGAAGATGTAATAAAATTTGAACGCTTCACACTGAAGATCGATAAATCTTGTATTGGTATATTTTATGGGTACAATGAGTTTGTACTAGGTAAGTGCTTAATTTTTGTCCACATTTAGGTATATTCCGAATTTTTTGAGGACACTTTGAGGAATTCTTGGTGTCTGCAATATCGCGTAATATATAGATTCTAGAAGCTTCCAATAGACGGGTACGCAAGCACGCGTGAGCGAGCCGTGGGAGAATTTTGAATGAAATGGATCAGCGTCAGCTACGAGCCGTTTACCTCTTCGAGCAAGAACTTGGCACCAGTTCGAAGGACGCGGCCGATAGGATTAACACTGCCTTTGGGCCCGGCAGGCTACCAAGCGCATCGTCAATGAATCGAAAGAATTTTTTAGCTAGAAGGATAAAAGGATAAAGGACGGCGTTACTTAATCCCTTTTAGGATGCGCCACGCATTCTACTTCTACCGGATGTCGTAGTGGTGAGTTGAATGCGTATTTGGCCATTCAATGACTTGCGGTGGCCAGCCGATGAACAAGTCAACGCTTTATCCTTCCCAGACACGTCTGGTACCAATTCACCGACCCCGGAGGGATGGAAGGCTTGGTTGGCCTGGGCGGAAACTCGGAACCAGGAACCTGGTATCGGGTGCAGGCGACAGTCGGCGCCTCCCCCGACTGCGCTACACGCGCCCATATTTTTTGACTAAAAAAATAAATTTTTAAATAAAAAATTGAGCAGGGAATCGAAGGTTCTCTTCATCGTTTTTTGGGATTTACAAGGCATGATCTTCTGAGAGCTTCCGCAACCGCACCTTCAGTGTCTACGCAAACAGCTCCAGAAACTGACTGACGCCTTAAAGGAAAAACGACCCAAACGTCTCGAAGTCGTCTTCCTCCACGACAACGCGAGACCGTACACGACGAAGTTGGCTCGCGATTTCATAGAGAAGATTGGCTGGACGACGGTGCCTCATCCACCGGACAGTCCTCTCATGGCACCGTCAGACTGCTGCCTCTTCAGAGCTCTCAAGCAGTATCTACGCAAGAAAATGTTCCGTGAATACGACCATCTGAAAAAAATGAGATCTCCCACTTTTTTGCCTCTCAGCCTCGTTCTTTCTGGAACAACGACATTGAAGCCTTGCCTAGGAAATTACTTATTATTGTCGACACGAACAGTGACTATATTGTCAATAGATTATCTGTTTCGATAAAGAAAAATAAAGCTTTCAAAGTATGCGCCTTTGTTGACAAAAATTACGCACCAGCCTAATAAATGTGGATTTGCACGTTCTAGAAATACGCCGATGTTCAAGGGTAGGAGACGCTGCCACCTAGAGGAAGTCGTCAAAAATTTGGCGGATCGGGTAGACAATACGCTTCAAAAATACCCACCCAAAAAAATACGTATTTGACTGGATCTACATTATATCAGAAGAACAACACTACGCCCACCAAGATTTTGGTCGAACTTCGTGGAACTCCTGAATGAAAAGACGCAGCGGCAATTTCAAATGACAAAAATTAGGAACAACGTTTTTTGTTTGAACTTCAATAGGTCAGGCAACAACTAAATATCAACGAATGCAGCATAACATACTGCAATGAAACATGAATAATTCACTACCAACAAAGTGGACAGCAAAATAAATCAGCTTTCAGCAAAAAAAATTATCTACAAAGGGTGGAAGAAGAACGGGTACGGAATTTATTTATTTATTTAGATTTTGATTAAGCACACAATACAAAATCACGTCACCGAGGTTTTGTTTATTATAACTATGAAACAACTTAATAGAACAACGTATAATTAACAACCACATAGATACTAGGCAACGCCATATTCGACCGAATTCGGAGTGGGCCCCTTGGCGCGTGTATAGACTTCCAAACGCTTGGTGAAGTTTTCGGCGATGGGCGGCAGGTCATCTGGAGAGAGTCGGTTCCACTCCCGGCGCAGAGATTCCTTCAGGGCCTCCAGACTGTGGTGGCACATGGCACAAACCCTGGCCTCCAAGATGGACTACACGCTGTGGTCCGTCGGATTCAGATCCGGAGGTGCGGTGGCCGTTCCGCAGACGTCATAAAGTCCGAGAAATCCGGTCTTTCACTACGGCTGCGTGCTCCTCGTCTAATGTGCCGGAGCTGAGACGTCTACTGCGCATTGCAGAAGCGCTACTGGATTCAGGCTAATATCACGGCCTCAAGGATGTCCCGTCAGTACACATTTTGAATAAGCAGTGGGAAAACCAGGGGGTCTTTCCGTCGATGCAGATTCCGACCTAAACCGGACCGCCTGCAGACTTGGAAGATGCCCGATGAGGCGAAGGTGGCAGGACCATCTGTAGCCCAAGTACTGTCAGTTTGGAGGTTCTGAACCTGGTCCACGGTAAGCAGCTTATCATCAGTGAACAGTGTTCGCTCCCACCGGCGACCTGTGGCACGCACCTTGTGTTGGTGGCATCCATGGTTCTGTTCGCGCTTATTCTTGTCCATCAAGGACTTTATGGAACTTGTAGCGTTTGAGTCCGAGTTCGTTTTGGCTACTTGTCACACTTACATGGCACTGACACCGATATCACGGGCGATCTTTCTCATGGAAGCTCTCTAACTTGGATTTACTCGCTTTCGGATGATTTTCCGAATCCGTGGCGTATTAATAGTGTGATCTCTCCTGCGTCCTCGGCGATCACCTTCATGGCCAAGCTCCTTGAATTGACGAATTGCTGTGAGACAGTCGACCGGAGTTGGAGAACGATGTCCCATTGGTGCTTTTCTTGACGCTGAAGCTACAAAATCATTTGCTGCTTCTCGAACGGCTCAAGCTACTGTAACTTAAATCTTTTGACGAGTAATTTCTTCAATTCCTTCTGTCTTTAACAGGCTCGGATAAAGGTGGTTACGCCGAAACGTAGGCCAATAAAGTTTTAAAGTAGATCTACCAAGATTTTGCACAGCTATTTTGAAATCGGTGATCAGGATCACTGCCCGTTGTCGTGTGCTGAAGACCCACTGCGCTATGTAGCTGCTACTATTCAAATCTAGCTCAGCACATTACACCTAAATTACCAGTCTTTAATCTTCATGTGGCCAGATCATAGTTTCCATTCGTTTCGTTACCTCCCCATTGTCCTCTAGACCGTTCACTCTCTCCGGCAGTCTTAATGCGATGTCGTTGAGGAGATTTAGTGAGACTCGAAGAAATAGCTGTTGTACACCTTCCGTTCATCCATAGATCATTATGCCTCTTCACGATGTAACCACATTCAATCCAATCCCCATACGTATCCCGCTAGGTTGTGAAGGGTAAATTTTCCTTAAATGAGAAATGCTAATTCTAGCTTGACGTATCGCGAATTACTTGAACACGTTTCAAAACGCGTCTTATGGTTTCGCACTCGAGAATTCTACTCCTTCCAGAGGTTGAAGGCAGCGCGACAGGACCCGCCTTCTGCTGGGCGGCGTGGCGTCGTGAGGTACAGCCGATATTCTGCGTACCGGAAACTTTTATTTCGCGTCTTAATGGCTTTGTAAGGCCCCGTTTATACTTCCGACGTCGAGCGACACGACCACGTGTATAGTGGCCAAATTGATCGACCGCGTCGCTCAATCAGTATGGCCACAATGCGTGGAATCGCGTCGCTCGGCGTCGAGGTATAAACGGGTCCTAAGGCAGCCGTTATACTGCCTAGGGGGTTGGGGTGTGTGAGCAAGGTGGATGAGGGGAAGATCGCATACCCCTCCCCCGACGGGGGCGTGGCCATATCCTGTACCTTTTGACCGTCCCCCGAGTTTGAAATATGTACTGACAGTATAGTTCTAAACCAGGTGTACAACTAAGGGCCTGTCGATAGTGCGCGACGATCGATTTCGATTTGTTAGGGGAAGGCACACACATCGATTAGCGCCTAACAAGCGCGCAGCGAAATCGATACGCACGCCTCAACGATGCGACCAGTTCGAGTCCGCCGCTGCCATTGCCGAATTAGAACAGGCCCTAAGACATAAATCCTATCACGCCATTCAGTGACGAAAAACCGGAGACATTCTTCGAAGAATACTACATCCACACCCGCGACTCGAGCACAATGCATCTTCCGCTGCGCGAGTAGACAACACTCCTACAAAAGTACATTTCTCGATAGAACGATACGGAAGACGAATCACAGAGAGGAAACACATACAAAATAGCAGCTGAGAGCTGTTCTTTACATTCAATTTCATCGAGGATGATAAACCGGGACTTCAAAACAATGGACTGACAATAAAAAAAGGCAAACATCGAGAATGAATACAGTGAACCACCAGACTATTCAATCACGCGATACAGTATACAACCATAACATCTGCACTAGATACATTCCCGTGACAAGTGAACACATCATCATATCATACTTTCTCAATTATACCATAGTCTACCACTCGTCGACTGAATAGGGCGTAAATTCGGAATTCGTCGAAGGAAAGCATTTTGAGGAAATGCAAAAGAAATCCGCAGAACTCTCCAGAAGAACGTTTTGTATGAAAGTGGACGCGATTCAATGTCAGAAATACCAACCAAGAGCACAAGAAAGAGGAAAGCATTGAACGAGAATCGCATTAGTCAAGGAGAGGTAGATCTGAGGCAATCTTAGAGCAATGGTTCAAATCTAAGATTGAGTGCATCCAGACATACGAACGACGAAGAGTAGAGCAGCAGAAACACAACAAATTTCTACATACGCAACTCGTTCGGCTGGAAGCATTGCGACAGTGAAACAACGTGAATGGTCCTGAGAGAGGCGTGTAGTATGGCGTGATCTCCTGATAACTAGCTTCTCGGCGAAGGATTCGCTGCCACTTCCGACGATGGCGAATGCGGTCCGCCAACACAGTTACCGAAGGGATTCATTCTGTGCAAGAAGCATAGGTTGCAGACGCGAACCTAAACATGCCACATTAGATAAGTATCCAGCCAGATCGTCGTCCATTAGAATGAGATTAATCAAGAATGAATGTAAATCTGTCTTTGCGCAAGATCCCATGTGCTTCATTTTGTATCCTATACAAACAGTTTACATATTTCTCGCTTTCCAATTTTTCGGAGGCTAATTGGTAAGAAGAAGAAGTAAGACTCCGCCTACATGCGCCTGTCGCAAGAAAAAAAGGATGACGGAAGTCGTTACTCATCCTCTTTTGGGGTGCGCCATGCATTCTACTTCTACGCGGCGGGGTGGAGGTGATTTGAATGTGTATTTGGCCATCCAATGACCTGCGGTGGCCAGCCGATGAACAAGTCAGCGCTTTATCCTTCCCGGACAAGTCTGGTACCAATTCACCGACCCCAGAGGGATGGAAAGTTTAGTTGGCCTGGGCGGGAAATCCGAACCAAGAACCCGGCATTGGATGCACACGACAGCCGCATTGCACTACACGCACCCCTGTCACAAGGACCATACTAAAATCTACATTTCTGGAAAAGAAGCTTGTGGCAGCTAAACATGTTGCTTGTAAATTTCTGTTAACTATATTATTGCATAGTCGTCTTCACAGGCATACAGACATTCTATTGTGACAAAACATGATAAATCTAGTTGAGCCGACACGATTCGCGCCAAATTTCTTTCACAGAACTGATAAACTTTATAGTATAAGGCAAGATATTTTAAAAACCCTCACACTGATAGAATATCCATAAAACTGCCACCCTTTTAACACGGTGAAGGCCTTCTCTTCATGTACGCCAAACGTTGGAATCGCGCCATGTATCCATCCATGTTGTCACGATGCTCACAGCGTTACAACATTGAAAACTGCACATTTTTGCATTCTGCTTTCTTGAACTGTCGTTTCAAGAACTAATTTAAGGTAACAGTTACCTATTTATCGTACTGGCGTCCTATGCTTCGTATAGAAAAAATAAAATAAAAACTGATTGATTAAGATTATTGCCAGCCACAAGTAGGCCTTCCGGTCTTGAACATTAGGTAACCGCGCTATCACAGCAAAAAAAAGAAGTATCTAGACGCACTGATTATCAAAACTTCGGTGATAGTCAGAAGTCAAGGATTACGCTTCATTCCATCAATTATGCGCTTACTCAGAATCTATGTTCCTTGCACTGAAGAAACTATAAACTCGAAGGTATGATCAATTATGGATAAATAACTGATCAGTGACGATGAACATGAATAAGCAATATCACAAAACCTTCAGAACTGTTTTCATTCAGAAAGGAAGGGAAAGAGAGAATAAAGATCTCTCTCTGACGAGAATGACGTAACTACCCAATCTCTAAGTTCACATTGAAGGACTAGGTGCGACTCAAATTCTTCTATATAATCCTAACTACAGTCCTCTACCGTTATAACGCCTCCAGATAAGACGCGACTCTCGATATAAAGTAGAATTTCTCCGGCCCTGGCCAGCTTACCTTTACGCCAGTAGAAATCAACTCCGCTTAAGATGCGTCGAATACAACGTTACTCCCGTTATAGCGCGGTTTTGGGCGGAACTCTGCGTTCAAAATGAATCCCGTTATAACGCGACCAAGGCGCAATTGCGGTCCCACACAGAAATTGAAGGCGAGCAAGATGCTGACTGCGTTTGTGAATAGAACCCCACTTCTATTGCCTGGTTCATAGTGAGGAAAAGCACCTGAACGACAATGAGTTAGATGCACATCTACGTTTTTCTCGCGTGCGCGGCCCACAAGTGTTCATAGTCGGCAATGTGTCGAGCACAGTGGAAGACTGGGACAGTGCCGGTAGTCGTTAGAGGTTGCCATATGTTGGGAGATTTTCTCTATCGGGAACAAGAAAAGATGTGGGGTGACACTCAGGTTATTTAAAACAATCCCTACACAGTTAGTTTCGAGCTTAGAGCAGCTGTATAGAGGTTATATAGTGTTGGAAGAGGTTTTGTTGAGGTCAGAACTCTCATGCCATGCGGGCTTTCTGCCTGCATCCTCTGCTTTTCGGACAGGATTACAGCAACAGCGCTGTTCAATCGCACTAAACATTACCAAATCATGGGAGAGTGCTGATAAGCCATTTACAACGAAGACGTCGCTGTTGTGGCAGCGCTGATAGTATAATGGACTAGCACCCCCTCCAGAAGGCAAGGAGTGCGGGTTCGAGTCCTGGTTGGGTGCGAGAATTTTGATCGCTAGCAAATGATCTTGCAGCCTCAGTTTACTTAGTTTTTTTTTTTAAATTTATTATTGTTGTTGACCATGTCTAACCTACGTCTGGTACTTGTAATCCCTCACACATCTTTTATAGCTATGCATATGACAGAAAGTATCTCCAACGAAGGGCTTCATTAGCAACCTAAAGTTACTTTTTGCCTTCACACTCCTTTCATGGCCACATAGTTTATCGGTTTAGTTTATATGTGATTCTAGATAAACCTGTGCGTGAAATGCTGTAAAAAAGATCAGCTCCGGTCCCTTCAAACGCGTTATAACGAGAGGGGACTGTAATCAAAATTGCTTCCTGCAACAGAGAATCACCCAACGTCAGGAAAGCATGCAATTTAATCGCCACTACATTCACCAATTAAGTAAACGTCGATAGATGCTGGTCAAGAGCATGACGCAGTCCCAGCATTCATCATACCGTAGCGTTCCCACTTTGAACCTTTACTGTAGCTAAAAGCTAATGTGGTAACAATTTAGTTCCACTAAACATTGCACAAAATCGTTGACACTGTATAGCACGATATTAAAAAACTTGTCGTAATACTTGTTATTTTCTGCAATATTTCTTCAAGCCAGTCAATAATGTGCACCCTTCTCAAAATCTAAGCTCACAAACTATCTACTCTCCAGAAACGCTAAGCAAACCAAGAAGGACATTTCAAAGTACATTTTAACAAAAAATTCTAAAGACAGCGACTAACCCTTCGGTCGTATCCAAGCTCAGGAATGCAAATGTTGTTTCTGCTGCATCTGTGACAGAATATACGCCCGCAATTTCGACAATGATGACGTCGTCGAACAACTGTGAAGGTGGCAGAGCAGGCTGTGCACTGCTCGCAGTCTTCATCTGGCACCCATCTGACACCTGTAATGATTTCCTCCGTCACAAATAATATCTTAGACACTTTTATCAAATTCTAAGCGTCCTTACGAAAATGAACATAAGGAGAAGGACAGTTCGGCGCTAGTCAATCCATATGCAGGATGCTCCATGCATTCTAGCTCTATGGAGTATCGCGGGGTAATTTGAACGTGTATTTCGCCTACTGAGTGACCTGCGCTGAGCAACTGACGAACACGTCGATGGTTTGTTCTCCTCATATAAATTCGTCGTCCCCGGAGGCCTGATTTACTTGGGCAAAGCGCGAACCACAAATCGATTCGAGTGCACGCAACAATTTGCGCCTCATACAGCTGGGCTACACGTGTCCAGAACGTTTCAATAGAAAGGATAATATATGATAAAGGACGTCGTTACACAAACCCTTTTGGGATGCGCTACGCATTTCAATGAAATGTCCGCGATTGCCGAGGCGATTTGAATGCGCTGAATGGCTTGCGGTGGCCAGCCGATGATCGGTCAGCTCTTTATCCTTCCTAGACGTATCACCAATTCACCTACCCCGGAGGGATGGTAGGCTTAGTTGACCTGGGCGGGAAATCCGGATCAGGAACCTGGTATCGGGTACACGCGACAGCCAGCACCTTTTTCAAATGCGCTGCACGCGCACAACGAATCAATAGTAGTATAGAAGCCGTAAAGTCTACTCATAAAAACCACGTTCCGATCCTAATCTCGTAAACTTACCGATAAATGATGGCAATGGCAAAGCCTCCTGCACTTCAACTCCAGTTTCCTCTTCATTCTCAGCGTTTGCGGCGGTTTGCCCATTAATCTGAACAAGGTAATATTATAACTGGCAAGAACAGAACCACCGTCACAACGTCCTAATTCTTCGCTATATGTAGGCTCTCTACAGAAATACATGTAATTGCGCTTTAACTTTCGACATTTTTGTAAATCACGCGTCCAGTGAGAGTAAGAGAAACAACTAGAAATTAAAAGAATCGGTCTTCAAAACGAAATGAATTTCTTAAATAGAACAAAGACTCCTTAAAGTTCGTCAGCCAGCTGGTTTTAATAACAAGCAAACAAACAAAAAATCAAAAACGCTACCTCATACACGGGAATCACCTCGGTCGGCTGTAGTATCAATTTCAGAACCTTACGCACTTCACTGGAGTAATTTGTCTGAAGCTGATCGGCAACTCCAGAAATGCAAACAAACAACCTTAACATAGAGTATCGTAAATAATTCACCGATTTGTCAATTTAGATGAATTTTTTTTATAAAAACCTGTAGAAAAAGAATTACAAACTGTACCTATGGATGAGATCGTCAGCGGACTGGAATTTCGAACGCAGCTCGTAGGCATTTGGTGAAACGCTGAAACTTATGCATACAGTTAAACTCGTTTACATCATTTTAAAACCTTCGCGTACCAAAATTTAGCCGGATCATTCTCCGATTCACTCGCACATTTGGTGTGGTGGAAGGCGCAAGGTCGGTTGTTGTCACCTTCGTCGTCCTCGTCCGGATCCTCTGCACAGTCATCCTTTGTCGATATTGAACCCTCGACGGAGTCGGCATTCTGGTTCTGCTTTCCCAGAACTGTATCGGAGCCAATTCCAAGCGTATCCTCTTCCGGGGGAACATTCTTCCACTGTAGGTTGGAGAAAGGCTTGCGTGAATGCGCATCATTAATGTCAGCACCGCTTCGGAACGCTTCCATTGTAAGTGCTTCCCTTTCTTCTGATATCTGGGTCTCACCAGTACATAAGATCTTTTCCACCTGAAAGAATTCGAACTCGAAACTACTCGGCGAATATCTTACTTGAGACACTAATGAAGCGCTCTCACTGTTCTCAAGCTGGCGAAGGCATTAGATGTGACCTGCACAGTAGGAACAGCTTTTCAAATGTTGGCGGGTTAGGGGTCGGGGAGGGGGAAGGGGGACACTGTCTCCTTGGCGTGAATTTATTCATTCATTTGTAGAGCTCACAGTTGCGCTTTTCTTGGCGTAATCCACCCTAGTTCTAAGATTTCGGTGGAATATGAAACTACAGTAAGAAAAAAGAGGAAGAAAAATCGTCGTCACAGTCATGCACCTACCACCTAGAACGTATTGCGCCGGGCTGTTCTCAAATCCGCTTTTTGAGGGCAAAACTTTGTTAGTCCGCATTCAGAAAAACTACTTTCAGGGCAGGACAGTAGTCTAGAACGCAAAATCAGACTTATTCCTTCTTTCAAGATCCGCCTAGTGTTCTCCTTTAAAGCATCTAACCAGGAAACTATCTCAACGGTAGGTCGGAACGGCCCAGGTGTTGTATATGAGCAGAATCGCCTCTCTCTGAGAAACAACAAAACGCAAATATTTCCACCCCAATACAATTCTGCTCGGAGTTAGGGACGACAGAAGTTGGGCCGTTGGCGGCGTTAATCCTCAGCCTGCAGTAGGCGAGCGCGGTAGGCAAGCTAAAGTTGGCTGGAAACAGCGGTTCTGGGAATTACGCCGCCCCTCTACCCACTGCGCCACCATCGCTCGCTCGTCACCGCTGTTTCCAGCCAACTTGCGCCCGCCCTTCGCCTGCAGGCATACGGCTAACGCCGCCAACGGCTCAACTTCCATCGTCCCTAACTCTGCGCAGAGTTGTATTGGGGTCGAGATATTTGCGTTTTGTTGATTCCCAGAGAGAGGCGATTCTGCCCATATACAACACCTGGGCCGTTCCGACCTACCGTTGAGATAGTTTCCTGGTAAGACAATATGAAAGAGAATCCGGATTAGGCAATCATCCACGAGGACAGCCGATACGAAGGGTCTCGTTTTAGTACTTTCCGGGGTGAAGTCACAGCACTACTGGGAGGTCATGTTTTACAGCCAATAACAGAACCGTGGCTCCACAGTGGGAGAAGGACAACGAAAGGGACCTTGGAATTGGTTGAGAAGAGCTGAGAGCGTAAATCTCCTCCTCGCTGTGAACAAGGAATGTAGCTCCTTAATCCCACATCTCAAGGAGCTACACAAAACCTTGGAAATTGGTAGTAAAAATACCAGATCTATCCTAGTAAGGAGCACTTCGTATAAATTTTTTTTTACCACGACGGTAAAATTGAAAGTAAACTATTTTACAAGGACAACACGCTGAGCTGTCCTATGAGAAGACTGGAATTCCCAAGTCAAAAGAGGGCGCCCTGTTCCTGTTTGTTTGGCTTTTTCAACGGTGCCCTCTCTGACTAGGATAGATCCAGAGTTTCGATTGTTAGCACTTTTTACAGTGCAACGTCTTCGCGCGTGTGACCGGCGCCTCTTGCCAGTGAACCGCTTGTTTATACTTACATTCTATAAGCAATTCAGGCATGCATCCCCATTATCTCTCAAATAAAACCCAAGGAACAGTGTTGGCACTAGTCTCCAAAAATAATGAGAAACGGTGCAACTCCTTAACTTGGACCTACCTTGAAAAGCTCATTTGGAGTGAGAGCAAGCAGTAGATTGCGAATTTTACTGAGTAAACTGTAATAAGGACGAAACATCTCGGACATGTTCTCCTGAGGACCATCAACATTCAGTGCGCCCTCAGGATAATAGATAAGGCCCCTAAATAGCAAGTCGATGATCAACAAATATTTGTAGCTCAGACTAAAGAAAGTGAGCAAATCACTAACCAAACAATGGCAAGTCTTGGAATACATATCATGACAATAGGATCGAACGAGTCGATCTGTTCCTGAACTATTAAGTGTTGTGCCAGCGCTCGTTCCAGGACATCCGAGAATAGCACAGCCACATCCAACTGTGCATCATGCTCTTTGACGGATTTCACAGGCACCATGGCCGACACATATCTGGAATGAGGAAACAGATGGGAAACAGATGTACGTAGAAACAAAAGCAGATTGTGTTGGACCAGTTGTACAGATTTTATAAAACGCGGTTTCAGAAGTCTGTCTTCACTTCAGACGGAAGAATGAAAGACGTTAAACTAGTAAGTGGTGAAGCTAAGAGCATGAACAAGCGGACAAAAAGAATTGAACAAAAAATTTAGGTGCTGATCAATCCATAGGTGGGATGCTCCATGTATACTATCTATGGAATACCATGGAGTCAAATCGAAGGCGTATTTGGCTTATACAATGACTTGCAGTGGTCACTCAACGGACAAGTCAGTGTTTCATAATTCCTTTAGAAGTTTAGTACCGAATCACCAACCATGAAGGAATATAAGCCAATACTGACCTGGAACGGATGCGAACCCTGAATCGATTTAGGACTCACGCGACGAAGTGCAAGCATGACAAAAGAATTCTGAGCACTTGCGCGCAAACATTTCACACCCCAAAATAAAAATGCGGCCACAAGTACTATCCGAGCAAAGTAAATAAGGATAAAGTGTGCACTCCGTTAATTCCTAATGAATACACTGCGCTCGAATACGGTCCACTAATAAAAATGAATACACTTGACCGCCTTAGGAGCGATCCGAGCGTAAAATCGATTGCGGCAACCAACTGCGACATTCGCTTATGTTCAAAAAAAGAAGCAAAATAGATCGGATGACACGAAACGGCGCAAAACAACTCTTTTTTCGATGCTAAGTTTTCCGACAGTTGCTGGTCGGGGAGATAGGAGCATCATATGACTAGCAGTGTTTCAGTAGAAACCTATACGGTAGCCGATGGCACCCTAGTCAACAATAGAATCACGTTTGTTGGACGTCTCCTTCAGTGTCTATCACTATCAAAAAAACATGAACGTTCAAAAAATTTTAATTTATAGAAATTCATGGAAATTCCAGAGAAATCTCAGAGCAGTCGTTTAGTACAGTCGACTATTTCTTGATCTGGGAAACAGCTTTCAAGTCCGTAACTCAGTGTACATGCAATAAATGTTTAAGTGTTAAATGTAACGCCGAAGAGTGGTGGTACCAGGGCGCGTCGTAGCGCAGCCGGAGGAGACGACGGAAGGATAAGACACTGACTTGTCCATCGGCTGGTTACCGCAAGTTATTGTGTAGGCCTAATACGTACTCATATTCACTTCATGAAATCCCGCAAAAGTAGAATGCGTGGCATTCCAATGAGGATTGATTAACACCGTCCTTTATAATTTGCCCTTACGCCACAGTGTGCCGAATGAAGGAAGTTCCCAAAAGACTGAAAATGTGGCCGTCAGAATAACAAATATTTACAAACAATTCCATCGATTTTCTCCGAAACACTCAATAAAAGAAGTCGTCTTTATTTTAGAAAAGTGAGTCAATCTTCATGTAAACCTAGTTCAAGCAATTAAGCAAGAGACCTCATAAACTTGGTATTGTAACGACAGATTACCTTCCAGCGCGAAAATAGGAATTAGAGCGCGCTTTCTTCCTACAGGAACAATCTCTCAGCAATTTTTTATGGCATGCTCTCTAATGCAATCGTTTCTTACACAGTATTCCTCAGCGCACGTGGCTAGGGGAGGGGTGACCTTGTAGGAAAGCTTTGTACAACGCTTTGTCTTGTGCGAAATTAAAAATTTGATGCAGCACTGGCGTGCTCTACCCTTTTGGTGAACTGGGCTGGGCCACTTCAGATGTAACTGAACATACATTTTCAATTCCATTACACTGCACCAATGTCTTAACACGGCCCTTGCGCGTAAATTTGCCTGTGGCTGGTGCAGTTGCGTCGTCTCTTTTTCCCTCACGCCTCATCACAAGTCGAGTTAGTTACGAAAAGAGTCTATATGAATGGAAATGGAGCTTCACACATCACTTGTGTCCAGAATTTCGACTTGCTACGTGGGTTTTAGTTTCGAACTGAACCTAGAGGAGCGGAAACATGCATCATTGTCTCCAGAATTCTGCTAGGGAAGGGACTCCTGGGTGTGTGCCATCCAAGCTGCTCATATGGAAACCGCTTTCGTCGCTCAATGAGAGTCCGTGGCTGGGTTCTGCGCTCATGGAGCGGCGAAACGCATACGGCTCGAAAAATGCGCAGAAAACGCCTCAAGATTGCTTACACGTCAAAGCCCCTCAAGGATCAAGTAGCCAGTTGAAATGCAAGTAAGCCACTAACTCAGGAGAACCGAGCTCCTGACCTCTCTCGCATAAGCTACGCCACTACACACTGCACCACGACCCGCTCGCCGAGAGTGCCATCGCGGGCGCACAAGACAAGACAAGATCGAGCGTGGCAACGTTAACGCCGACGCGCCATCTCTAAGCTAGAAGGGCGCAGACAGCAAACTACGGTGTAGAAAATCACTTCTATGCAACTGCACCAGCCACACGCAAATTTACGCGCAAGGGCCGTGTCATGACATTGGGGCAATGTAATGGAGTTTTACGTTTTCCTTCTTTCCAAGGCGAATATCCACTGAGTACGTGAGGACCCCCCTCCCCAGTCTATCTGTGCCCACTTTTGTTTCTGTGAAGAGAAAGTGTGTAGAATTATGGACATAGGTATATACTCACCGGCAAAGCCATAGAACTTGTTAACAATATTAAAGCAGCTCAGTCGGAAGAAAGACTGCTTCAAAGGTAAATTCGCGTCCCAATACTAACTAATCTTCTGTCTTGGACAGATATTCGTTCTACCCCTGATCTCGACCCCCCTCAAGGGCGCACACTTCACTCGCCCACCCTT
This sequence comes from Heligmosomoides polygyrus bakeri, assembly GCA_947359475.1. Lineage (NCBI taxonomy): Eukaryota > Metazoa > Nematoda > Chromadorea > Rhabditida > Heligmosomidae > Heligmosomoides > Heligmosomoides polygyrus. The sequence goes on from OX375870.1 coordinate 85,010,770, forward strand.
TAGTAGCCCGTCTCGCCACCGATCGGCTCAAAGTGAATCCGGCGCTTAAAAAAGCCCGCGACGAGCAAACAAACGAATGCTCCCGAACGTTTAAAAACAGCTCCGCATTCAATAACGATCAAGAGGCGCCACCGTTGTGACAAAGAAAGCGCTCCAAAAATATCAGACGATTTGTACTTAGTTGGTATGGCGACACGGCTAAAATGCTCTAAGAAAAGAAAGCAAACAGTAGTAGCAAAAGCGAAAGTAGAACCAGCATCATTCGCAGCAACCATCAAAGCCTCGCTCATCACATGAACGTGCTGTACAGAAACTCCGTGTGGGAAAATTAGTAAGACGTGTTGCGTCTAACGAACGCTTGAATGTACAACAACGATGTCTCACAAATCATTCATTTCCATCGGTTTGTGACATAATTGAACTGCAGGTCTGCAGACAGCCGTGCCACGGGGAATTGCACCAAGATGTCTCCGTTGAGCGTATATTTAAGTGCGGAAAGGTAGGCTGACTAGTACTACACAAACTCGCTGAATTAACTGAATTCCAAACTATTCATTTTTGATCCGAAACCACTTCTAAAAAATGAGCTACAGTATAAATCGAAAACAAGGGTACCAAGCCTTGCTGATCTCCCTTCCAATATCATCGCTTCACTAGGCAAAATATTGAAGGAATAGCATTTTTGGAGACATATGATGGGTAATGGATTGGTCCAAGAATAATGACGGATCCAGCAGCTCTATCTATGTTCTACCTTCCATAGCGTGGATAAAATCTTTCCCTAGAAGAATTGAGACTGCTACGTTGCTAGAACAACCCGCCCGACTCAAAACGTCCAGGGGCCGTATGCTCGTCTGCCCCGAGTCTCCCCCGATGGGGGATCGGGGTGTGATAAGATATGCTGATATTGATTGATTTTCCCCCAATGGGGGAGCACGAGCATACGGCCTCAGATTCACGATGCACCCTTTCAGAGTTCATGTTCATTTGTAAGTTGCTCCATCCATGACGGAAACAAGTGGCGGTCTCGAATTTAGCAAACAAACGGCGCAGTTTTGAACCAGACACTGACGCCATGTTAACGGATGTTAGAGTCTTAAAGTGTCAGCATCCCACAAATGGGTGATATACAAGAATCGAAGATCGACATCTAGACTACCTCTTAGAAAGTCTTTAAAAAGCCTTTATTACATTATTATTATTATTATTATTATTATTATTATTATTATTATTTATAAAAAGGTTTATTTATCAGAAAGGGAGCGGAATTGAGCGCGTCAGTAATAGTAGCTTCGCTAACATTTTCAAAGGATTAACCCAAAATAAATGCGGTCTCTTTGCGATCACGATTTTCCTTCCTACAAGTCTTTGAGCTCTGCAGAATAATCACGACAGAACAGAATATACTGGTTTATAAATATCATTTAGAATTCGCTGCCACCGTAACCCCTCGTTCGACTGGAGCCCTTTAAATCTTCACGACCTTACCACAGCGTGTGCATAGGATATTCACCACAAGATGTCGGCAGAACATCTGGTTGAACAGGACGAAATTAATTTTAAATGTTAATCTCAGTCCAGACAAAGTGAGAGCACTGGTCCTAGTTTCTAAGCAGCACCGCCCTTCCTCACTCATTCTCGGCTAAATTACTTTGGGTTCTTGAACTACTTGGTTATTCCAAGTTGCTCCTTGTAGGGGTTAAACCTCACACCGCCCTAACCTTCAGAATACAAAATCACCTGAGTCCGATTTTTTATTGTTAGGCCCCGTTCCTATCTTCATTCACTTTTCCTGGATAGGCTTTCAACCCAACTGTCGAGTTTAGGAATATCATGGAACTTTATAAGCCATTCAGAAGAGCGACCATAGGTTATGTTGCCTACTTTCAGTGACATACCTACTCCACCAAAAAGTTTAAGCATGAAAGCCTATCTTGTAGCCTCTCTATTTACACCAGGAAAATGTAGATCGGATGTAAATGTAGCGGCTGGGCTACAGTAATGGAAGAAGAACCGGTGAAGCTGTCTTTTTAAATTCCCGGCCAATCGCCACGTTTTGCTAGGAAAGGATAGTAATCTTATACAGTGGTTGAGAAAATGTTCACCGCTCTCATAATCTGGTGAATTTCCAAGGGAATAGTAGAAGTCTGACAACATGCGCCACGAACAGTGAGATTGTGTCGCAGAAGGGCAGCAAACGCGCCCCAATCGCACAACGAGTTACTGTGGTAACAAATTCTGGTTGCTTTTTATAATTCGTGCGAGTATCCCCGAACCATAAATGTTCTACTAAAACCTGCAATTTCATAAGTCGGTCTTCGTCATCAGACATGAAAAGCGGATTTATTCGATGACGCCCTACTGCAGGTCGAGAAAAAGATTCCAGAATGCAAACAATTTAAGACGTCAAAATTCAAGCGCACTCCAAAAAATGTCCGCAACTGAACACCAGGGGAAAAAAGCTTAACCGGAAATTACTTCATTTGCGGAGAAAATGAAGAATGGCTCGGAAAATTCATTCGCCACCTCCGGAAGTTTGACGTTTCATGCTCACCGGAGAGATGGTCGATCATCGTATTGGAAACAGAACGACGAGCAGACTCCGATTTTCACTGGGCTGGCAAAAATCGATGGACTGAGACGCTCCGGATTAAATCTTGGGGTCAAAATCCGACACCATTTTCAGATCAAACTAATACCACAACGATCATGAAATCATCAAATCGCCATCTCCTCAAATAAACGCAGTCGCAGTCATAAACAACTTACTGGAATTCAAAGGCCGCAAACAGATGATCGAACTTCAATAAACTCTCTTTGATCGCATCCGTGTAGATGAGCGGATCACGAAGCGACTGGTCCTTAAAAGATGCGTCTTTTCACAGTTCCTCAACGATGAAGAGAACACTGCAGCAAGTGGACTATACCTTTAGGAGGTCACGCAGGGAATCAAGATGACGAGTTAGCTCTTTTGCAAGAGGCCGAATCGCATCGGATTCCGATTCGTGGTCGATAATACTGGAACCAGCCGCCAGGCACTAAACACGACAGATTTGGATGGAGGATAAAGGACGATTTGAGTCAATTCTTTTGCGGAATGCGCCGGGCATTCCAGTTCTAGGGAACATCATGGAGACAACTTGAATGAGTATACGACCTATACAGGGTGGCTGAAAAGTTCGGGCAATTTTTTGCGGCGCTACTTTTGGCCTTGAAATTGAGGTTTTTTGTTATTTCTGTTGTTTCCGTTGTATTCCTCGCGCAATTTTGATCTAGAATCTGTTGCTCCGGTTTTCTCGTTTTCAGTTGTGCTTGCGTTATGTCTCGTGAAAGTGAGCGTATCACCGTCGTCGAGCTGCACAAGACGGGAATGAGGACCGCGGACATAGTTCGAACAACCGGCTTCAAACAAAGGACCGTCTACAAGATTGTAAGACGCTACAAGGAGACTGGCGGGACCTCGGACCGTCCCCGCAGCGGCCGTCCCACCACTGCGACAACACCGGAGAACATCAACAAGGTTCGTTGTCGCATTCGCCGTAATCCTGAGGTGTCGATGAACAAGATGGCTACGGATCTCGGGATCAGTAGGGAACGAGTCCAGCATATTGCCAGGAGGAAGCTGGGATTACGCAGCTACAAAGTAGCTCGTATTCACTTCCTCAACGACGCGATGAAAGCTGAGAGGTTGAGGAAATGCAGGCGAATGCGTCAGCTGGTCGGCGATGGTCGCTTGTCGAAGGTGCTGTTCACCGACGAGAAGATCTTCACGGTCCAGCCGGTTCACAACCATCAGAATCGCCGGCAGCTGCTTAAGAAGGGTCAGCAGAAGACGTCGGCCGCAAGGACCATCAGCCGCCGCCATTTTCCAGCCTCGGTGATGGTGTGGGCTGGAATATGCGCTACCGGAAAGACGCCGCTGGTCTTCATGGAGCAGAACGTCAAAATTAACGCTGCCAGCTACCAGCAATATGTCCTCCGCGACGTACTGGAGCCGTGGGCGACGAGCCATTTTGGCGAAACCGGATTTTCTCTTCAGCAGGACTGGGCACCAGCGCATTCCGCCAAATCCACGATCGCCGTTTGCGAGGAGCTCTTCCCAGGGTTTTGGAGCAGGGACATCTGGCCATCCAACTCGCCTGATCTCAACCCGATGGATTATTCTGTGTGGTCGATCATGGAGCAGAAGATCTCCACTACAAGATACGCCACCGTTGAGCAGCTGAAATCGGCGTTGTTGAGATCCTGGGACGAGATTACAGCGGAGCAGTGTGCGACCATCATCAGCGACTTCCCAAAACGACTGCGAAAATGTATTGAAGCCAAAGGAGGAAATTTTGAGCTCTTGTTGTGAATTTTCCTGTTGTATTATGTTGTTGTTGATCTAATGAAGTTTCTGTTATTTTTGTTTGTAAATCTTTGGCGTTTATGTAGTTTTTTCGTACTGCTGAAATACTTTGAAAAATTGCCCGAACTTTTCAGCCACCCTGTACAATGGGCTGTGGCATGCACCCGATAGACTAATCGGTGCACTATATTTCGTATAGAAGTCAGGTACCAACTCAAGATTGTCGACCCAAAAGGAATAAGAGGTTCTGCTCGCCTAAACAGGACAGGACTACGGACTAGGTTATGTCTCTCTCCTCATGAAGTATTATTTAAGGTTTAGAATCTGAAGAATTATAAATGACGAGCCTGAAATGACCAAAAGTACCCCCTTAATGGCGCTATTGCACTTGCACGACTCGAGGCTGAAGAGAGGTCTACACTTTTGCCTTAACAATGCCCAGAAGATTATTTGCAGTACTGCGATATCTGTTTTTAGCATCATGGGTATAGTACGGTACGTTACGCTAGGTATGTGTGAATAAGGCTTTCCACGTTAGAAAAACTGCTTTCATCACCCATCTGGTTGGACTAATTTTTCTAACCTTCTACATAGGGATAGAAAGCATGTAGTGCAGGAAAAAATGATAATTTAGAAAAGCAATGACATACTCATGACCACCACCTCCTGGGGCTAGATTCATCAACCGATTACCGGCCGGTAACGATATATCGGTTGTCGTGTCTGCAACTCTGCACTTCTCTGTATCATATACTACGCAGGCCGGTCTGGTGAATTCGCGGTAAGATGATACCAGCGGTATTGTTTTTGAACCTGACCCCTGGTTTATGTTTAGGCGGAAGACGAAATCATGAGCCTTACAGACGTGCTTATACATGCCTATCGTAACCTACTGTAATCGGCCGAAATGTTTGAAATGGATATGATATTCGTAATGAGCACCAAAATAACACCACCTTGGACGATATTTGTTTAACCTCTCCTCGACCTCTGAAGTCGTGAAAGTACAATAGTGCCCATTTAACTTCTGTGTTAAGGCGCGCATACCGCTTTCGATGGAAGCGTCAACTTTTTCATGCTCCCGAATCAATTCACGGTTCGGATCCTGCTTTGGCCAATCAAGCTTTCCATAATTTCGATATCGATGAGGTGATACTACACTAGATTGGGAAGGACCACTGATTTCTTCAACGAATGCCCCTACAAGTCATTGTGTAAGTCAAATATGCATTCAAGTTGCCTCCACGATTCTCCGATCAATCAGAATTCGAGCTGCATCTTACGTGGGAATAAGTGTATCCTCACCTCTACCCTTTAATGAATAACTTCAAAGCAAGCGTACCTCAGCTCCAAACCATAACTGTCCAGGAAGACTGTCGTGAATAATCTCATCAGGAAATTTGACACGGAAATCCCGGCAGGCACGATCCGACTCGCGTGGATACACTATCATTAACATTTCTCCTAAAACACAGTTTCCTGTCGCACCATACTCAGGGAATATGTTCACTGAAGCCAACCTATTATATGAAGAACGCGGTCCTGAGAGATTCTGAGCTTATTTACCAGTGCGTTACATCGCTCTGGGTCGCGTCGACCATCGAAAGAATCTAATTCGAGTGCTGAAACAAACCAAGCGTATGTCCCAACTAGTAATAATTAGAATAACACGATGCGCTGCATGTGAGCATTAACAGCCATCTCACCTATGCAGTTCAGCGCTTCATCTGCATAAAAGAACTTCGCAAGTGGAGCCCAGTCATCTGGTCGCGGCTTATTCATGAGTTTCCGCAGGGATAGCATCTGAAGAACAAAAAGAAATCATATGAGTCGTCCGGGACAATTACGAGCTATATGCCTATGTGACGACTGATTGGTGATAAGGCACATGACCGAGGATGCCTTGAATGCCTTGCATAAACAAGCAAGTAAACACGTCCAATATGAAGTGCATATCATTGGTAAGTACGGCGTGAATCTAACAACAACAGAAAGGGACAAGATTAAAAATATGTTATACCCAACAGTATTTGCCAGAACGTCTGCAGATTAAAACGCAAGCTCCTACTGGGCAAAAGAGAACTCACGGTCCGCCTATGACGTCATTTCGGCCGGAAAGGTGCTTCATTGCATAAGTCATATCATTTGGCTGTCTCGCTGTATCTCAGCATACATTGCTGACCCTTTCGCGACAATGTCGGAAGTGTTGTCCGACGCTTATTGGCGTGATTTATTTTCATTTTTCCGACCCATCCTAATCGGAAGGAAGCATATACTGATTTACATCTCCAATTTCTTGAGTCTCCATGACAATTTCAGCAGTCTCACTATGCGAAAGCTTTTATTTAAATTCATTTGATATGATTATATGGTACGTGATGACGAACACAATTGTAACTTTGCGGTCGCTCCCTCCCGACTAGGATAAACCTTGTTTTGTTAAGAAGCTGTGCGCCTGCAGGAATCAGGCAAATTTTTAAGAAGGTGGACTCTAACGCTAGAACTCGTAAAGGACACATCAAGTTGAGACAATTATCAAACATAGCACACTAGGGAAGACTTCGTGCGTCAAAGCATCCAGAATGCGTTAGTGCCACCTTTTTATTCCACTAGGGAGGGGGGGGGGGGGGTTGTTCCCGTACAACAGCACAGAGTACAAATACGATCGGACGCCCACTAATGAAAATGGCCTAGCCCTACAAAAGCCTTATAACTGCTAAACATCACCAACGGAACGTGACGTAGAGACTCGAGAGTGTCAAGACCTTTCGACCACACAATAGCTGTATTCAGGACAGCATACGAACCTACCGTACTTGATAGACTAATCTGCCTACGGCTAAGGTAAATTCCAACAACTGTAGAAAAAAGAGCAGGAAAGCTGTAAGTTCTACCAACAAGAGATGGTGCAGATCCTTACGAAGTTTATATACGCACTGATCGCATTTGCTGGTAAGAATAACTATGCATTATTTGACACTCATGATTCCAGAATCGTAGGCGAGATCGAATTTTTTTACCTCTTCTCGGGAAGTTTTGCCCAGAGGTACTTGATGGATGCCGATCACGAATGTGACATTGGTTTTTGAACTTTCGGTCGATTACGGTAGGTGCGAACGGGTGAGGCTGTCGAGGTGATGATCACCAATTTTGCTCAAGTTTTGCCCAGGGGAGGGAGGGGTTATTTCGAGAACTGATCTCAAATTTGACATCTGTTTTTCGCATTATGGCCGACTACGGTAGATGTGAGTAGGTAAAGCTGTCGGGGTCTTGAAGATCCAGCGGTTTTGTTTAGAAACTGACCTGATGCAACGACTATTGTGAAAGGTAAGAGTCTTCTTCAAATATTTAATTTACGTCCACACACTCGCCGCGGAGCGTTTTCCCCGTGCCTACTGTAGTCGGCCGAATGCTGAAAATCGGATGACGGATTCATGATCAGCATCCCAAATAACCTGCTTAGTCGAAGTTCATGCGAAATAGGTGATGCTGACCCTGACAGCCTCACTCACCCGCACCTGCCGCACTTTACCGTAACACTACTACGGATATGAGATTCGTGTAATGTTTGGACAAAAATTTTTCCGGTCCAATCCCAATGAAGAGGTCCAACTTATAACGGGATGTGTGTTTTACGTCTTGTATTCTTGGCGTGTCTACTCCTCAATCCCAGGGCTTCTTCGAGACTAGTGGCTGCTTCACGTTGTACGTTTGTTATGTTGCGTGAGTGTGCAAGGTAGATTCCCCCTACTGGGATTGCACCATTTATTTTCGATTCCTTTGTTGGGAGTCTTGAAAGAACAATATCGGGCGCAAAGCAGCTCGAAAGAGGGGGCGAGGGGAGGAAATCACCTTGTGCAGTGTTTGATAATCTTACAACTGGAAAAAAGCCCGTCTGAGTTGTCCACCGTAGTTTCGGAGTGAAATTCAGGGAAATCGTTACGGGATCACGGTTGCCTATCCCTCTGCTAACCAGTCGCTGCAGTTGGTGACATTTGCGTGCTTATCTGGCGCAAATAGGGTCGGGAGGGGGGGGGGGGGGGTCTGATGGACAGAAAATCCCACAGAGCGTCGTTAATGTCCCTCATCTCTGGCTCCAACGTATAGAGCCTGTAGTAAGGGCGCTCCATGGCTAATGAAAACCAGGTTTCAATCGCGTGTCTGTGAGCGTTGCGCAACGAACAACTCGGACGGTTTTTTTTTCGGTTGTAAGTGTATCGGCGAGTACCTTGTGCTGAGTGATCATCCGTCCGCCTGATCTACCAGGTCGGCGATAATATGCGCTAAGTGGGTCGAGGACGAGGCGACCATGAAATTCAGCTCTATAGTCCGTTCTGTATTGTACAAAATTTAAAACTTTACAGCACATTCTCATTCACATTTAAACCGTGTGAAATTTTACATTTTGTGCAATACAGAACGGACTATAGGGCTGAATTTCATGGTAACCCCGTCCTCTAGCCGCTTATCGCCCAATATCGCCGACCTGGTAACAATAACTGTGCATCATTTTCATCAACTTCAAAATCTGAAGCCTAACTTTCCACTGAACGTTCCAAAACGAGGAACTCACCAATGAAGAAAGTCCAGACGAGATGCTCCGGAGCATACTGGGACGTGTGGTGAATGATAAGATGAAGCAAATGGGACCTCACGCTGCGCAATCGATGCGAGGCCAGCGGGACATGCGTTAGGCCCTTGGTATACTTCCGCGCCGCGCCGCGGTGACAGTGCGGGCAGCTACGCAGTTCGTAGCAACCCGCGCAAACTATCGCCGCGACGCGGGAGTATACGATGGCACGTAAAAACACCCCCCCCGTGCAATCGATTGGGTCAGGCTTTCGCGATGGGGCGCGCGCTCACCGTGCAGTGGAGCCGACCACGCGGCATCGTCCGTTGGCTTGACAAGTTGGAGGGGGCTGAAAGGGATTACACCACTGTTCCGTGCAGTACTTATGAGCACACGACTCAGTGGTGTCAAGTAATGACGTGAGGGCAACGGATAAGGCATCGTATAGCATGTAGCATGTGATGTAATTTACTTTGATAATGTGCATCTACATGTACACTGATACATGTGATGTAATTTACTTTCATTTTTCTAAAGCATTCGATAGGGTAGACCATTCTAGACTTATACACAAACCTGAACATCTGAAGTTCCATCCCTTAGTGTGTAAATGAATACAAAATTGTTCAGAACGTAGTTTTCAGGTCAGGACAGGAGGTAATGGAAAACCTGAACATCTGAACTTCCATCCCCTAGTGTGTAATTGAATACGAAATCGTTCAGAGCGTAGTTTTGGTTGCGGGGCTACTCGCCCCCGCGACCGCGGTTGCGAGCGCGGCAGGAGAGATTCCAGACGAAAGAGTGCACGCGGGCGCGAATGTCTCCATACTTGGTCCACGTGTGAATCATGAGCTCACGGCCGCGATGAGGGAGTCTCCAAGCACGATGACGGCTTACGAAATCTACAGGGACTGGTACCGACCACATCACGCAAAGGCCGGTTGCATTGACACGTTTAGGAGGTCACATTGAAATATTTGCGAGCAACCATGGGAGGGGAAGATTTTAAAGGAGGAGTGAAGGAGCACGACTCAAATGCTCCAAGCAGATAACTTCTCGAACTACACTCCAAAGCTGTCTAAGGATGGACGAAAGCTCTTTCTCCACCTCTCTGGGACCTTCGAGATCTAACCAGACACCTGAATGTCCTCATAATATTCTTAATAGAGGTCTGCCAATGCTCCTAGGATTTTTCCTACCGTCTTTACGACAGTGGAGTGGCATGAGTCGAAGAGTCGACACATACACAGTCAGTGTAGATAACCTAGGACAGCTGGCCGAAAAGCTGGAGTGAAGAATATTGGTCATATATGCCCCTTTCCTCTCAATGAGCCCATGAGCATCTCATCCCCAACACTAAGGTCTTCCGTATAATGGAGTGAGGCTCACCCTGTAGGACAGCATTGTGCAGCGCTTGGGGCAAGGCGGAATAGCCATTGAGTTGACCATGTTGACCCCCCTCTGGTCAATTTGCATCTATAGCCATGTGCCATATGTTTCCCATAATCCAGGCATATCCATAAACGCTTCGAAAGAACCCGCTGGGTATCTGAAAACGCCCAGGACTCAATTTCTGGCGTTAAGCACAGAAAATAAGGGCCTGATGTCTGATACAAAAGCTACCATCACGTACAGGCCTTCTCTATTAAAGGCAAATATGATAGACCAGCCCCTATCCCTGGTTAAAATGCTCGTAGCAGTGTCCGTATGGTAATACGGGATACTGTCGAAGCAGAATGCCTGGCGCATCGTTGGGATCATCACCGTAGTTCAAGCGCATATTTTGCAAATCCAAGGACTCATGGATTTCTCTTAAAAGGCTAGTCAGTGTTTCACCATTCCTGGGCACGTCTGGCACCAATTAACTCACTCCGGAGATGGTTTACTGCCACTAAGTGAAACGGATTCTCATGAACCCACGTGCAAAAGTGCACGGAGAGGTGGACGCTCCGGCTGCGAGTGAGAGATTCGGTTGGCAGCGAGAGACGCCAGACGTCGTGCGAAACTCCGTTCGCGCGCCGACTGTGACGTCACGGGGGCGAGTAGCCCGGAAACCCGTAGTTTTCAGGCCAGGATAGGAGGTACTTTTTGAGTCTGTAGGTTGGTGAAGAGCGAAGTTCCCCAGAGAGAAGTCCTTTCCGCAGTTCTGTTCGTTATATACGTAGCTGAGCTGCCGTTGATTCTTGAGGGAAGCGGTGTTGTTTACGGACGATATCAAGATCAATGGGAAAATTGAGTCAGGTACCGATGTGGAGAGAGTAGAGAGTGGAGAGAGATTGGAAAGGATTTATGAGTGGTCAACTATCTGGAAGTTACCTCTTGCCCCTGAGAAAAGTGTACATATGAGATTAGAAGGTTCGGAGTGCTCTGCTTGGTACTGTTGTGAGGACAAATGTTGAATGCAGTGGTTAAGATGAAGGATTTGGGATTTTATTACAACAATGAGCAACTCAAACTGCCATGTCTCATCCCTAAAAGTCTTTCATTTCATAATCGTGAAACCCTTAACTTAGACATTTATTTATTTATTTATTCAATACGTACGCGATAAGCGCGGCCGTTAGATAAACAAACACAGCAATAGGACAGTTACAACCGAAACGCAACATAGAGAGACATGCTCTGTAAAAAACCGTAGAACAACACAAATCGAGTGACGTGGCATCAGGTCTGCAATCAAAAATAGCACAACACAGCCCACTACCCGAGCAAACTATAGTTAAGGAAAAGAAAGAAAGAAAGGAGATACCTCAGTACTAAGCCTCGTAACTCAGCAACGACTTTTGAGCTGACCGCTTAAGCTGCTCCAGAGAAAAGGAGGATCGCATGCATTTCGCTGCCCTAAGATACGCGCTTGCAGCCCTATGAGGAAAAAGGCCTACCTTAAACCTGCTCCTAGGGCAGGGAAGGAAAATCTTTTCATGCTCTCCCTTAGTATGAGAAACTCGCATTGTAAAAAACCTGGACTCCCTATAACGCGGTTGATGGAGTAACTTGTAGACCATGCAAATATCAAAGATTTTTCTACGAGATGTTAAAGAATGGAGACCTAGGTATTTATTCCTTATCGTGGCTTTAGGTACCCTGGAGTATAAAAAGCCGCCAGTACGTATAAGCACTTTGCGAGTAAAGTTATTCTGTACCTTCTCCAGCGCATTGATCAGGTTTTTCCTACTGGGGGAAAAGACCGTAGTGGAAGACTCCACTAACGGACGCACATACGACTTATAAGCCCGTATCAAAACAGCCTTATTCCTGGTAGTCAGACCTTTGAAAATCTGATAGGTTCTATGTTGGGCGCGCCTGCAACAATTAGACACGTGCTCGGAGAAATCCAGTTTAGCGTCATAGTGGAAACCAAGATCTTTGACGCTACTCACCGCCTCAATAGGAGAATTGTCAATATGGTACTCACGAGAGTCAGGGGGACGGCCCTGGTAAAGGGACATGTACACAGTTTTACTCGGAGACAGCGGAAGCTGCCACCTCTTACTCCACTGGACGAGCAGATCCACCGCCTCCTGAAGCCTTCCAACATCCTCCGAATCTACAATTACCTTATACAACTTAATGTCGTCGGCGTACATCTTGACCTTGACCCCAGTGGGTTCTATGATTGTTGGCAAATCAGCAGTGTAAAGATTGAATAAGATTGGCGATAAGACACCTCCTTGAGGCACGCCGCTGGAGATGGCTTTGACCCCAGAGAGGGACTGCCCCAGACGCACTTGGAATGTTCGATTGCTTAAAAACTCTCCAATCCATTTCACTATAACTGGGTGAAAGTTAAGCATAGACAATTTGGACACAAGTTTCCTGTGTGATACTCGATCAAACGCCTTAGAGAAATCAAAATAGATGACATCACAACTCAAATTCTTGTCCAAGGCCTCACCCCAGTCATTGATACATTCTAGAAGGTTCGTTTCAACCGACCGACCTTGCATAAATCCATGCTGTGCGGCAGGTAGAATTCCATGTTTGGAAGCAAACTCCAGTATGTGTTCCTTAAGAACTTTCTCAAAGAGCCTACATAAGTTAGAAGTGATACTGATTGGTCTATAGTTTTCCGGTTTAGAAGGATCGCCTTTTTTAAAAACTGGAGTGACATAAGAGTGCTTCCAGCGCGCTGGGACCTGAGAATACATAAGAGACTGATTGAAAATATAAGCCAGAGGGGCACAAATGACATCAGCAATCTTCTGAATGAAGTTAAAAGGTACCTCATCAGGAGTGACTGAGGAGGAGGGTGGCCAACCTTTGAGAAGACGCAACAACGTAAGCCCGTCAAACCATGGAAAGCTTTCCATCACTGTATGTTCACAGCGAGATTCAGCAGGCAAGATGCCATCATCTTTCAAAAAGACCTTAGCGAATTCTTTAGCCAACAATTCAGCCTTAGTGTGATCAGTATTAGCATCCATATTCTCTCCCCTAAGACAACCGATGCCTTTTCTGTCTTGAAGTCTAGAGTTCAGAAACTTATAAAACTTGCGAGGGTTTACAGACTCAACAGCTTTAGCTTCTAAGTAGTTGTTAAATTTTCGAAGTTTGTTGTCAAACTCGGCGTTATACTTGTCAAAAGTTTCCCAATTATCCGTTCGCTTAGCTTCATGGAATAAGCATTCACGATGGTTTACCATACTGGACAGATAAGCTGGAAGGTGGGCAACACTATCCGACGAAACTCTCTTAATGGGAATAAAAATATCGATAGCTTTTTGCAGTACCATGAGGAACAGCTCATATTTCGAATTGACATCGGGTTGACTTTCAAATAAATCAATCCATCTAACCTGTGACAGAAAAATACGAATTGCATCATAGTCAGCATGTGAGTACAGTCTACGTGATACAAGAGCACTATGCTTGGTGGCTCCCTTGAACCCAGCGATGACAAAGGAAATACTATTGTGATCGCTGGATCCAATGGGAGGTCCTACACGTAGGTGATTTACCAACCCATCCATACTGGCAAGTACAAGGTCAAGAATGTTGTCGCCTCTAGTACTTTCCCGAACGAGGGGGAGAAGGCCGTGAGAGCTTACAAGGTTTTGTAACCCCAAAGAACTTGAGGCTACACCCGTACCCACGGCCCTGTCAGCGGGATAATAGAAGTCAGGCATGTTGAAATCGCCCAGTACCACCGATTCCAGATCATTGGATATTAGATCACTAATGATATTAAACAGACGATCAGTCAAGTTCCTATCGCAGGAAGGTGCCCGATAGACCAAAACTAGCCGTACCGCCCAGTTTACACTAAGTACATCAAGACACAATAACTCAAACCCATTATTAACTGAATTCGACAGCACAACGGAAGTCCTAAGGCAGCGATTGCATACAAATGCAACCCCTCCTCCGGTTTTAGCTACACGGTCACACCTAATTATCTCGTAATCAGACATATCATTTCCAAAAAGCGAGGAGAAGGTAATGGATGGCTTAAGCCAGGTCTCTGTGAATGCATAAATATCAAAACACTTGCCCAGAATTAGGCTGATGTAGTGTCTATTCCTAGATACAGACCTGACGTTCGCATACAGACACTTGATGAAGGAATTTGCCTCAGCAGCATCACCGTGGACGTGGAAGGCCTGAAGGGCTGGCCCAGGAGTCCCTGGCGGCAGTCGTGGCTTGTGGTGGTGCGTCACTAGGACTCACTACCCCAGCACTAGCACTATTACTGCCGCCAGTAGAACCCCGTACCCCACCCCTCCGCAACACCTCTGGTGGCAGAGATTCCCGTAGGAAAACTCTACCATTAACGAAGTGACGGAGGCGCGGAGCCCTCCTGACCGCCATTCTCTGAAACACTGCTGACGGTAGAACAACTTTAATCAGTCTGTTTTTCCCTCTGAGAGGCCTACCTAGCCTGTAGACAGTGAGAGGGTTACATTCAACTCCTAGGAAATCTAGTACATTGCATACACTATGATAATCGTAGTTCAACCTCTCTCTAAAGTTACTAGACGCTACTTCCGGAATATTACCAATGACTATAGAACGCCTTCTCTCTATTTCATGATATGAGACAATCGACTTATCAACTGGAACATGAGTTTGAGATGCGGCCACCGGTAGCGAGGAATTAACATCACTATGATCAATGCTCAGGACAAGTTGACCAGGACCTTCTACCTGTGCAGCAGAAGTCTTAAGTGAATCCAGTTCAGATCGAAGATTTACATTATCACCAAAAGCATGTAGATTCTTTTAGCTTTCATTAAGATTAACTCTGAGAGGAGGTAAATCTTAAATCCGACGTTTTGGACCAAACTGATATAATAGCAACGTCGAAATGGATGCTATCCTTTAAAAAATGTGCATCCTAAGAGGGCTGTATGAGCAAAACAGACTGTGTGACATATACACTCAGTAACCAACTGAATTTCACAACCACGAATCGTAAGAGCACTTCCAAAGTACATATGCTTAGAATTCACTGTGCTCCAGTTTCGTAACAGCTGTTGCAATGTGCTTCTCTTTAGCGTTTACCGTGAAATATGCCGTGTCGTGACTGCAAAATGGCCCCACGCCCAACTTCGAATTACGCCAAGTTGGCACTGTTTAATCTAAGTTCCCGTTCCCCTCGAAGCTACTAAGCCGGCGGATGACGTGTCGTCGGCTCCACTGCACAGTGCGCGCGCGCCCCATCGCGAAAGGCTGACCCAATCGATTGCACGGGGGGGTGTTTTTACGTGCCATCGGGAGTATACAAAAGACCTCAGGTGCGACGCAATCCATGCGGGACCACATACGCTGCAATTTTCAGACAGTCTGAACGTGTCAAGAAGACCAAATCCTGGGTGGGTACAGCGACTTTTTTCGGTCTTTAAAGACTGGGGGGGGGGGGGGGGAATGAATCAGAGGGTATAACCAACAACTGGAGGCAGGGCAGAACACCTCCTTCGGGGAAGGAATCACGTCCTAGGGAAGCATCAGAAAGCAAACAGGTTGCATCCTATCTCAGAGGAATCACACGCGACTGCGGTAATTGCTTTTCTTTCATTCCTAGACCTTACCAGAGCGTGGGCTTGAACAGTAGGAAGGGGCGCAGGCATGCACTCCGACTCGAGGTTCCCGGTTCAGATTTCCCGCAAGGTCAACTAAGCCTTTCACGCATTCCTGACCTGTTAATTGGCCCAGATTTACCTGAGACTTAATCACACACTTGACTGTTGACCGTAACCGTAATTTATTCTACAGGCCGCATACGCATCCAGGTGGCCTCCACGATATCCCGTAGAAGTATTAGGTTGTAAGGAAAGTATACCGCTCTTCGTGTCTCTCGAGAGATAAAGATCCATTGGAGCACTCTGGCGCGTGACAGGGACGAAGGGCCCGTTCATACTTCGCAAGAGCGACAAAAGCGAAAAAAGCAACAAGAGCGACGGACGTAGTGTGGTGTACGTAAATAATTACGCATTTCACACTACATTCGTCGCGGACGGAGTGTGGAGTACGCAATTATTTACGTGCACCACACTATGCCCGTCGCCTCAGTCGTTCTTGTCGCTCCAGTCGCTCTTGTCGCTCCAGTCGCACTTGTCGCTTTTGTCGCTCTTGTCCGAGGTATGAACAGGCCCGAATGGAGACGATGCTGGCGCTCGCTAGTGCAACTCCATGATCAACGGAATGACAGGTGATACATTTAAAAAATCTGATATCCAAGGATCTAAATATCTGCTAGGTTGTAAGAAAAGTATCCCGCTACCTGTGCAATTTTTCCAAAGTATTTCTCCCGTTCCATACAAGAAACAACTAACGAACATACACCCATTACACACCATTGTATTATCTACAACATATTGCCATTTGTCAGGTAATTTTTTGATCCCGCCTTTATAGAATTCCTGGGGTTTTGACGAAAAAACTCAGCGAGGCACTTTTCAAGTGGCTCCCTGTCGTCAAATCGTTTCTCCTGCAAGTGGTTCGACAACGAAAGAATCAGATAGTAGTCCGTTGAGTACGGTCGGTGGGCCAGAACATGCCATCCGCGCGTTGTCGTGAAAGAAGATCTTGTGTTTTCCACGAAGATCTGTTTCAACGCGATCCTACTGCCTTCAGAAGATATCGCTAGTGACATTAGTATTTACAGGTAGTAGCTCCCAGTGAATGACTCCTCTGCGATTCCACCAGACACTAAGCATTACCTTTTGTGGGTGAAGTTCTGGTCCCGGCTGGGAATTTCTGCTTCGCCGCCACTGAGTCGCCGACACTTTCGAGTGTGGTTAACATAGCCTACCCACTTTTCGTCGCCAGTGACTAGATTCTTGAGCCGGGAAAAATTCCGCCGTAAAGTGAAGCAGTTCATGCACGCATCTGGCGCACCTGTAGCTGGTGGCCACTGAGTTCATGCGATATCCACGCACCATATCTACATGTCTTCCCAAGGCCGCGCAGGTGTTGAGCTCTGCTGGTGTGACTGCACTCGAGTTCCTCTGTCAGTTCACGGGTGCAGCGTCGAGGATCCTCCTTAACCAGCTCCAGAAGGCGCTCCTCCTTCACTGGAACTGACCTTCCGGACCATGGTTGGCCCTCCGAGCAAAAGTCTCTGCTCTTGAACCTCCGGAACCATACTTTCGCTGTGTCGTAGAAGACAGTGGTAAAACACGTGATCCCACATATGTTATCCACCGCGATTCTTGCACTGCTTCGCTTCTGAACTCGTAAAGCATAAGCAGTCGAACTTGCCGTCGAGAACGATTTTCTATGCCATAGTTGTAACGGAATATGACGACAATAGTGGAAAATGTAGGTCATGGGTTATCCTGTATATGCATTGTTGGGAGAAGGTTCCAGAACACAAAAATTTGGCGGAACGCTAAAGTGAGTGGCGGGGAAACCCTCCTTACAACCTAATAAGATACGTGGCGCATCTCGAAGTGGGATTCACTAAAGTCAGCCTCTATACTTATGCCTCATGACCCCTCTGAGAATGCCTGAGTGCCCGAAGAGGCCACTGGGCTCTCGAGCATTCAGGGCCGAGGTGATGGTGTGGCAAAACACCAACCAATTGATGCTCTCTCCGAATTAAGAATGCAACGCCACCAATTACGAAGATATAGTGCAGACCCCTTTCCACGCATTCCTAGTTGGAGGGGACCGCGTCTTAACAATGCCATCGGAGGTGAGCGCGATCGCTATAGCCATACATCGAACACACTCACTCCCAACTGCATTAGCAAAATCCAAATAAATCATGTACAAATGATAGAATATACAGGATTCAGGGCTTGAGTCCAAACATTTGCAATAAGACCTGGGGAATAATATCTTGTCCGCATTACGAACCTCATATCGTACTCAAAAAGTTGACTGATTTCTGGAATCCTTACCTATCAGCCAAGAAATCGATTCGAGTGTGCGTAAACGCGTAAAGAGCAGATCACGGCGGTTACAGAACATTTACCACTGTGGGCATTCAGTAGCTCCCGCAAATTATTATTTAGGATACGCATTCAAGCAGATCCCACAACATTCCTTAGAAGTAGAATGCGTGGCGCATCCCGCTGTAGGATTGGCTAGCGCCGAGCTTTGTCCTTTATCCTTTGCCTCCCCGTCCCTCTTCTGAAATTATCTGAGCGCCCCGACGAGATGAAGCGGCCAATGAGCTCTTGAGCAGATTCAGGGATTCAGGGTGAAAACGGTGCTCCTTCTCCTCCCACCCCCTCCTCCTCTCCCCGAACTAGAATTGCACTGTTTCCACTTATAGAAATGGTACAGCCCGCGGTTCAGCTCTCTAGATTTGCACCCATGCACAAAAGTGCATATTTGCATACCACACGTCACATTTGACGAAGTGTGACTATACTGCTACTGCCGCAGGTGTGCTCTATCGCCCTACAAGAGCGTCCGGATCTATCCTAGTCGGGAGGGAGCAACCGTAAAGTGTCATACCTTACCCATCGGCGAACAAATCGATTCGAGTGTGCGTACGGAACAGATCACGGCGGTTACTGAATATTTACCACTGCAGTCATTCAGTAGCTCACTGAGTTATTGTATAGACTAGATACGCACTCAAGCTTATTCCACGATATACTAGAAAAATAGAATGCGCGGCGCATCCTGCTGTGGCACTGGCTAACGCCGAGCTTTGCCCTTTATCCTTTGCCTCACCGTCCTTCTGAAATTATCTGAGCGCCCCGAAGCGATGAAGCGGCCAATGAGCTCTTGAGCAGATTCAGGGTAGAAACGGTGCTCCTCCCACCCCCCCCCCCCCCCCCTCCCGAACTAGGATTGCTTCGCTTCCAGTTATAGAAATGGCACAGCTCGAAATTAGCTTCTCTAGACTTGCACCCATGCACAAATGTGAGTATTTGCATACCACACGTCACATTTGACAAAGTGTGACTATACTGCTATCGTCCTAGAAGAGCGTCCGGATCTATCCTAGTCGGGAGGGGGCAACCGTAAAGTGTCGATCAGTGTCACATTTGACGAAGTGTGACTATACTGCTATCGACCTACAAGAGCGTCTGAATCTATCCTAGTCTGGAGGGAGCAACCGTAAAGTGTCAATTGCGTTCGTCATCCCATACTACACAACCACATCTGAATTTAAACAAAAACCCTCAGATAATGGGACAGTAGCTGAGGTTGTCGTAGAAACTCAAGCAAGGGATTAGAGACGCAAATCGCTATATGCCCCCCCCCCCCCCAGATTAGGACAAATCTGAGCGTCCTTTTAACCGCAAGCGTGAAGGTTAACGTGGTTTTCGAAGGATAGTATTGTCTTTGACGAACTAAATGCATTTAGTTTGAGAGAAACCAATCCAAGCTCATGTCTATCGGAAGCGCTGCAACCCTATAGGTTATTGACGTGATTCGGTGACAAGGAAATGTTCGAGGAAAATCGATACGATGAGCAACAAGGGTAAATATTACCTACACTGGCTGTCTAAAGTAGATTTAGTTAGATGGAACAAAATCTCCAAATGATGTGAAGGGAGGCGAGCATCGCACTGACCGGGGAATCCTTACCCATCGGCGAACAAATCGATTCGAGTGCGCGTACAGAACAGCAGGTCACGGCGGCTACTGATCAGTTACCGGTGCAGCAACTGACGCCGTTTCGATGACGAGCGAAACGACGACGATGAAAAGAGAGCGAAGCATTCAATAAGGGAAAACGCTCCATCGAAAGCGGCACGCATACATCGCGGAGGGTGATGATCGGCCGACAACATCAGCTGTAGCGAAAGAGCCGCGCCGCGAGCGCCGCCCGCGTCGCGGTCGCATCCACTGAAATTTACACGCACGTTTGTCCGATCGCTCCGGAAGACACCGTCGTCGGTGGTCGAAGTTCGGGAGCGCTGTCCGTTTTCGCCGCATTCGTGGGGTCCCGGTGCCGCTTTTCCACTTCGAAGCTCCTTGTGATTGAAGTTCATCTCCTTCCGCGTGAACTGCGATGACATCTGTCTGCTTGTTGGCGACAACCGGTTGCCATTCAAGTTGTCATTTCCATTACTTTTTGTGGCTTTCGAGTATGATGCCAGTATGAATCGATGATGATGACGATGATGTTGACGACGATGTTGACGATCCTTTTCAGTTTCGCCGTGTGCTCTCCATGATTGGTGGCTTGTTCGTGTACAATCATAAAGGAGAAGTCCTCATATCGCGCATTTATCGAGACGATGTCACGTACGTTCACATCTGAATTCATAGAAGTGAAGAATCTGTGGGGTTATGCAGTACCTTGTAGGCCTGGAAATTTCAAATGTAGGATAGACTGCGGTAGAATAGAATACTTCAATACTTTGCTTTCCTAGTGGAAGCTCACCTGCTCACTAGGATTGTGCTAGAATAGTGGGCTCTAGTATGGAAAAGGCAAGAAAAATTCTCCATCATAAGGGTGCACGGCGCAGAGCAGCTTGGGGGTGGGGGTCACCTTGTACTGAATGGCAATCTGCATTGCTAGGAACGCACATTAATATCGGGCAAAATTACATCAAGGTGCAATCCCAATCGGGGGGGGGGGGGGGGGAGCAGTCCATTATGAGTTGTTAATGGTAGCTACGCATCAATACATACTTCATGCAATACAACATATGAATCCCTTAACTTACCCGATCCCCTCCTTTGGAAATGTGCGAGCGTTACGTTGAAACATTAAGAAGATTTCATTATGGGACTATGCACGCTGCAGGGGGGGGGGGGGCAGTATGCACGGCAGCACGATTGTGATCCAGAACTCTATTTGCTTTGGAAAGAAATCGGAAACCGCTATCCACTAATTGGTTAAGGTAATAA
The DNA here is from genome assembly GCA_947359475.1 of Heligmosomoides polygyrus bakeri. Lineage (NCBI taxonomy): Eukaryota > Metazoa > Nematoda > Chromadorea > Rhabditida > Heligmosomidae > Heligmosomoides > Heligmosomoides polygyrus. Next base: position 85,031,952 of record OX375870.1, read on the forward strand.
CGTTGCTTTAACGGGTTTTCGCGGTTTTATAGTATTGTAATTGTCCCAGGTTTCTCTTCAATTTACAGTGTTTTCATTACTCCCTCCCCCGACGAGAAAAGCAATCTAGAAAACTGATTTTGGTATTGGAAGGACAGCAATTGATAATGTAAGCATATTTATATTAATTTATATGTTGTGGTGCATGTTGCATTTCTTTAGAAATTGAAATGGACTGCCCCCCCCCCCCCCCCCCGATTGAGATTGCACCTACATCAGAAATGACCTAACTCAATTTTCAAAATAGGTGTAGAACACACCACTGTTACATAAAATTTTTAGATTCGTGAAACGAACTTCCTGCACTTGTCACTTAATTCTTTCAAAAAAGGGGCCAATAAAATTGCTTTTGCAGAGGTGTCCTAAGTTTTCAGTCCTGCTTGTAGTACCTAGTTTTATTCTTTTATTCTCTATCATTTCTTGTGTTTCGTCCTTGGTTGTGGCTGTGTTGTTTGTATTCTCGTGTCTAGGCACCACGTAGACTCGGCCTACGTCATGAATAGATAGTAAACACAAAACGTAATGTAGGGCTGTCCTACATGGTGACCCCCCACCCTCGAGCCGCTAAGCGCCGGGTGCACCCTCCATACCCGTATTGCGCCCATGTCTGTCTTATTTACCCACTGCTGAAACTAGATGCCCTTACATCTTCACAAGGCCCTTGGCACCCTGAGTTCGGTAATTATAACTTTTTTCCACTGTGCCAAGCAAACATTTTGGTGCAATCCTAGATGGTGGTATCCGCTCTTAAAATATTTCAGAAGAACTGAATGTGTCCATTATTGGCATATATTGAACTCACTTACTCCATTGATAACAACTACATTAAACAAAAATAAATAATACAGAAAAAAGGAGAATATATAACGGTTGTGAGCTATGTCGGGACGTTTGCAAATGATTAGAACTTGAAGTGTATTGTCTTGTCCGTGTCCACGGATCATAAAAAGAGCGCTTACTACCAACTAGGATTGCACCAACATTTTCTCCTCGTTCTCATTCGGCATTATTTTCTCTTTGTAGAACGTTACTGTCTCAATTTTCCACTCTTCCGGCGCAGAGACATTGAGACAGTAATGTTCTACAAAGCTATCGAACGCTTGTTATTTTGTATTAAAGGGGAAGTGCCGGAACCTGTTGGTACTGTACTCTCCTTCGGGATGTGGCACATATAGGTTATCCGTGTAAAAATTGCACCCACCCTAGAGTTCCTTTCCTCGCTCGATTCCTGCTCTCCCTGCCGGTATTTCCACCCTTATTGCTGTTATTTCTATCATACTTTCACTCTCTCAGGCGTTCGTTTTTACAATAACAGTCTGATACTCTGATACGGGGAAATAATCCTTTAATGGTAAATGCGTATCAAATGAGGGCGAGAAGAAAATGTCGAGCTCGAGTCGTTCCCTTGAAAACTCGCCCAGATCAGGGAGAGAATCGACTAAGGACCTCGCGCTCATTAGTGGAAGAATTTCGGTGCAGGCCTAGAGTGGGGAGGGGATCCTCTTTCTCGTCCGTAACATGCGGAGAATTTGTTTAAAAACCTTTGAGAAGCTTGTATGTAGCTGTTTTAGCTTTTTGAAAACTTAAGCGCTGATGAATACAACTTCAGTGTAGAAGAACGTTGGCGTGCAGTGACTATGGTAAGCAGCTTGGATTTGTAAGAATGCGGGAGCTTCAAAATACGCTGTCATTTGCGTGGACTTGTCAAAATTTATTCTCTTATATGGATGAGGTGAGGGCGCGAGTAGCGCAGTCGGAGGCGCCAGGTTCCTGGTTCGGATTTCCCGCCCGGGCCAACCAAGCCTTCCATCCCTCCGGGGTCGGTGAATTGATACCAGACTTGTTTGTGAAGGATAGAGCTCTGACTTGTTCATCGGCTGGCCACCGCAAGTCATAGTATGGCCAAATATGCATTCAAATCGCCTCAACGACATCCCGTAGAAGTAGAATGCGTGGCGCATCCCAAAAGGGATTGAGTGACACCGTCCTTTATCCATTATTCCTTTATGGATGAGGTGGGGCTTCATTTTCTTGTCAACTTCTTGAAGAATTTTTGGTTCATGTCGTGCGTTTGCCCTACCTAAGTCGGCCATATCTTGAAGTTATAACGGCAAATATTAATATTAGAGATTAGCGGTACTTGATGTAAATAGATTACTGGCGCAGCCGCGGCTTTGATTGCTTGACGACTCCCTTGCGCTACTACTTGCACACGTTGTAGCGAATATAGGACATGTACTGAATTTTCGATCTACGGGAAGGAACCCTATTGGTTATGACGTTAAAATTTTGCTGTCAGATGGAATTGCATGGAAACGCTAGAATATTAGCACATGTCACGTGAAGAAGAGAGAAATCCACTACTTTCTCTTCCATAACCGGGAGCTTTATCATCGCCTCAACAAACTTAGGCTTTTCTGCATTCATAGTGCCTATGTATCTGTGTTAACTGTTGTAATTTTAAAAGTCTTTGTTCAAATTTTCAGGACGACATGTGAGGGTATGAATGTCGACCCCTGTGCTAGCGATTTGCACCGCGAATTCATCTTCTAGACATTCACCACCATTCTCTCCCATCGAACACAATCTGATGGAATTGCTTTAGTCCACGTAGTTCTCATCGAAAACGTCCGCCATAGGACTTTAGTCGTATTTTCTGGACCTGAATCAATACGGCGAGATGCGCGTGTGCGATAGATGTAATGCATCCGTCCGGCCACGTAACGATCGGGGCTTTACTGGGACACAAGGGCATCATCTAAATACGTCAGAATTGAGTAGAGGATTAGTGTAGGAATGGCAACAGTGTTTTTACAGTCTCCGAGAGCTTGAAACTGTAGCAGATTGGAATTTTACATAGCAGCACAGATCTAATGTCGTTTAAGAGCATCTTAATTTTCAGACGAAATGCGGTGGATGCGTTCCGAGTCAACGTTATTCATGCCAGGCAGCAGGTTTGTACATTTCTCATACGAAAAACTAGTTGTTATTATCGTCATTTCTAAATGATGCATCATATTGTTAGGTCCGAACACCGGTGACGAATATGGCTCGTACGTCATTCTTCCACATTAAGCGAGGAAACGTATGGATCTGTGCGGTAACACGTCAGAACCTGAATGCTGCGATGGTCTTTGAGGTGATCTTCCCGAAATCAATTCTAGATTCATATTTGTCATCGCTTCGGAATGACTAATCACTGTGGAATGTAACGATTGCCGACCGGCGTAGACCTTGTGCTTTGCTAGTCGAGAGCAATGCTCGGGATGCTTTGACAGTAGGGTTGCACATTTAACGGTTAACGATTTAACGAATTAACGGCATTTTTTTCGTTAAGATTTGGCTTAGCGACTTAACGGAAAATGTTCAGTTTTTTGTTTTCAACGACATTTTTAACTGACTGTTTTCTCAATAAGTTTATCATTTTTCCTAAAAATCATCGAAATCAGCAAGAATAAACAAGAACAATACGTTCTAGTAGAGCCGTAAATGGCAGAAGGATATTGCGCTCCAATGCCGATCTGTTTGAGTATGACCTACGGGTTTGTTGCCGTGACGTCAAGCACAGGGCGCGAATCCTTTTTATTTTTATTTACGGGCTGCTTTTCATACTTTCTATAGTGCGGTTGAATTGAGTAATGCATTTGGGAGCTAGAAAAGTTCCTCGTTGAACCGCCAAGCATGTCAATGAATCCACTAACCATAGGATAAATTTAATTAATTTTAACTCAAATTTATAACATGCTGTGTGGCATGTAATAAATTTGAATTTGGAGAAAGATACTGGTCTGGCCCCTTCGTAAGATTTGTCTATTTCCACGTGGCGTTGCTTACTTCAAAATATTTTTGTTCCCCACCTGGAGCGGTCGAGACGGGAAAAATGTTTTCGGCCGCTGGACGTATTTTAAAAGATTTGCGAAATACGCTAAAAACAAGTAAATTTCGGAAGGCTACTTTTCCTGAACGTTAACATTCCACTGGTCGGGTTTTCATTGTATTTTTATAAGTTCCTTCGGCGCAAATATTCTCGGAGGGGGTCACTTCGTAAGACAGCCTTATACAACGTTTTGTATTGTACAAAATTGGAGGTTTTATGTAGCACCTTTGTGTTCTACCCCTGAACTGATCTAGGCCATTTCTGATGTAACTGGACATACATGTACCTTCTTGCCAAGACGCCGTTCCTTCGGTACTTAGCGGGCTTCTGCCCACATTGAGATCGTACATGCTTATAGAATAGTCACACAAAACAGCTTCACAGAGAACTAGGAAGATGGCTGGGGAGAGATCACCGGCTGCCTGATCTAATTTGAACTCTAATTTGTTGCTGAAAGCTGGTTTATACTTATGTTATACTATACTTACACTTTATGGGATTGGTCAACCCGTTCATGTATCTTATCATCCTTTCTGTATTTTCCTAGAATCGTGCGAATGTAAGTAGAATAGTGCAAAAAGCTTAAAGCGACGTTAACTGTGGTTCCGTGCTTCTACGTCCCAGTAACTCCTGACCCCACTAATATCTCGCTTTGTCATTAACATGTAATAATCTATACTTAGCTGTTGTTATAACTATTATTTTTAGTTCCTGAATAGGTTTGCCGACACGATGCAGTCCTACTTTGGGAAGCTCAATGAAGAGAACGTAAAGAACAACTTTGTGTTGATCTATGAGTTATTGGATGGTGAGTATTTTCCTCTTTAATTACTGTAAAATTGAAGATTTATGGCTATGACATTGACGATTGAAATCTCACTATCGCGTGGAACAATTTCAAATACATCTGTTACAGTATTGAAATGTTATATTAGTGGACAACTGAAGGCACCGTGAAAGGATGTCATCCTCTAACCCGAAAACTTCAAAGCTGGCAGTGTTGAAGGATGAATGCGTTGGGATATACGATAATTTTAGGATGCACCTGCTTGGCAGAGGACATTTGCGACATTCGAATTTTTTTTTGGGGGGGGGCATAGAAGCATTGTTTGTAAATTGTTCTACGGGGGTGGCGCAGAGGCGGTACTTTTGGTGAATTGAACTTTTGCGACTTGTGAGCCTTGTAAAATATTATCCTGACATAGCTAAAGGATCCTAGTCTTGCTCGTCTGCGACGCCTGGGCTACTCTGGCACGTGAGGGGCGAATTGGGACCCTATTTTCACATTAACCAATTTACAGCCCTTGGGCGGCTGTAATATTGATGGACCTTATAGGGAAAACAAAACACGAATGACTTAGAAGTCTGAAGTGCAGAGGAAGAAATATATACGATATGAATATGTGGACAACGACGTAAAAGATATAGCAGCCTCGTGATCATTCAAGAACTGGAAGTTGTGGTGAAATTACACTTAAAAATTTAGCGTTTTTGCTCATTTCTACTTTTTTGGGAATTCTTTTAACTACGGTTGTGGCCCATTTTTCCGGAGACTGTACATTCCTGACTTCTGTTTGTTCAGATTTCATGAAAATCATGGGTTTCAAACATCACCGTGTGTTGGTTTATTTTCATTCAGCCTCAAGACAAAAATTATATGAGCAACAGAACTGATGTCCGATTTTCATAGACCGTCAGCATTCTTCTACTGCTAGTTCCTTAAACATGTTCATCTTCCAGAGATTGTGGACTTCGGTTATCCTCAAAACACGGACCCCGGCGTTCTGAAGACATTCATAACTCAACAGGGTGTTCGAACCGCGGTTAGTTTTTTTCAGTTTATATCACATAAGGTGAAACATGACTTCGTACTTGAATTTTTGTCCAGTATTTTAATCTCATTCTGTTCTACAGGATGCAAGTGTGCCTGTGGTGAGTTTACATCGTGTTGTGAGACAGTGGATTCGTGCTATAGATCTTTTTCTCAGTGATAAATTAGCACCCACGAGAGGTTATCGGTGATAGGAGCGAACTTTCTCCATTTTTCTTCTGTTATTATTTTAAGGACAACAAAGCTCTATAAAAATCACCGTTGTAGTGGGCGGTTTTTGGAGACAGAAAATCTGTAGTGTTTCTTTTTTGCCTCAATCGTTGTGGTATTTGGAGGACATCGACGACTACACATATGCTTCCCTTTTTAAATTTTTCAAATAGTTTGGCTTGCAAACTGTTCTGTCTTTTTTAGACTAAGGAAGAACAGTCGCAAATAACATCTCAAGTAACTGGACAAATTGGATGGAGGAGAGAAGGTATCAAGTACAGACGAAACGAACTTTTCCTTGACGTGATTGAGTACGTGAACTTACTCATGAGTCAACAAGGTTAGTGCTTTCTAAAATAGTTTGATGATTTACTCTTTCAGCAGTCAGCATGATTAATATTTTTTAAATCAAGCGTTGATATAGAGGTTTAAAACGGAATACACTGTGTCTCAAAGAGCTACCATACCTGTTGAATGGTCGTAAAATCACTATCACTCTAGCTAGGGGAAAGTTGTTGAGTTTTGTTGGAAGAGTAAGGAGGTGAAAACTTTTTGAGGCGTTGCAGATGCTTCGTATACTTGTCCATTTTGAGTTGACGCTTGCTTGCTTGCTAGCACAAACTCGTAGGTCTGTGCATCATATGAAAGGCGCAGCCGTTGCAGATGCGAGTAGACAGAGAATGTTGGTAGTGATAAATATAAGAAGACTTGCGATGATAAGAATAATTCGGATTCTCGCGTGTTTTGACAGGAGAGGAAGAAACAACAGAGGACTAAATACTTCGTTCTGCTCAAGTTTTACCAAATCGTCCGTGTAAGAAGGACTACTTGAGCTTGGTTGTTAAGCGTTCAGCCAAATCTAATGATTCCGAGTTTTTCAAGAAACACCCGCAGGATGAAGAGTCACGTTCTTTTGCGATCAAGGCGGACGTGTGTAAGGTGTGTGAGATAGGAGATCAAAGGGTTTTGGTTTTGGTCTGCTGCTCACATTGAAGACCCAGCAAATTGAAACAACGATTAATAATTCAATAGCGCCGGTGAGTGCTGATGGGATATCGTGGATGTTACATTCGACTAAGCAGCGCGTAGCGCTGGTAGTGAAATGCGATAGCATCCTGCCCGGAAAGTAGAGGGTGCGGGTTTGAGTCCCACCTGGCGTAAAAGTTTGGATCGCGACTTAAAGTTCTTCTAACTGTGGATAATTGGCATTGAATAGCTATACATGGCTTGGTTTTGGATAACCAGCCAAATAAGCGTCGTATTGTACGGGAAGAGTACATGGCACGATTTCTTCTTCTGACATAATGGATGTTTTTCGCCTTTTCTACACAAAAGAGGTTCTCGCACTTTCTCTAGTGGCGAAAATGCCTACCGACCATTCAGGCTATTCAGATCTCTATACAATGATATTATTTCATTGTTCCGGTTTCGGGATCAAGAGGCTTTTTTATCCTACAAGATTTCAAAATGTACCCTTCCTATTTGTAATCATAATAGACTTGCTATTCAGGTCAAGTTTTGTCTGCGCATGTTGCCGGAAAAGTGGCGATGAAATCCTATCTAAGTGGAATGCCCGAGTGCAAATTCGGAATCAATGACAAGATTACTATTGATGGCAAAGGAAAAGGAGGAAATGAAGATCCAAATAAAGCGTTAGTTGTTTTTTCCTTGCGTTGTATTAGTTTTTGCGACTCAATTTGTCGTCGTTTTTGACCCACTGTTCAAATTAGAACCATGACTCCGGTATCTGGAAATGTTTAAGTAATTGTAGTGGAGAAATCCATGAAGTACAATGCTATTTCTATTTACAGCGTAGAAAGGTGGGGCTTTTTTTCAGTTTGGGGCCAGAATATAATTTAGCGAGGCGAGTTCTTCCCGTAGAATGGTGTAATGCTGAGTCTCATTGTTGTTGGTCAAGAAGTGTCAGTTTACTGTCGTTTCGATTATCGTGCTGGGAGCATCAGGGTTTGCAGTCGACAGGATAGTTTTGATGAGTACCATAGCGTTCTGCTCATTCTGCTCGTCCTGCTCATTGGTTCTGAAGAGATCTGTGTGGAACGGATGAAGATATAATGTGGTAATCTTTGTGTTCAAATGATATTTCCTACTTTTACAGCTCGCGGGCCTCAGTAGCTATCGACGATTGCCAGTTCCATCAGTGTGTCAAGCTAACGAAGTTTGATACTGAACACGCCATTTCTTTCATTCCACCTGATGGAGAGTATGAGCTCATGAGGTAATCTATAACTCCTTGGTTAAAACTCCTGTAATAGTAAAGTTTCTGTTTTGCCATAATCACAGAGTTATATTTAGGTATCGGACAACAAAGGATATTCAACTACCATTCCGCGTTATTCCTCTCGTGAGGGAAGTGTCTAGGAATAAGATGGAAGTGAAGGTATTTTTAACTTCGAGGTGTCTTCCTAGAACGTTTAGAGGCGGCAGGGTAGGAGAAATTGTTCCAAATTATTCCATTAAATGAGTAGTGAGAAGCACGTATTTTGGGTCTGATAAAGGACATAAATATTAAGTTCCTCTTTTGCCTTCACATACATTGGGGAAGCCTTTGGTTTCTTCAAAACTTGTTATTTCTATCTATGTGACCACTGCTAGCACTGGATTTCTTTGGTCTGCACAAAGACCTTTTCTGAATTCGGAGAGTTCTCTCTAATATATTGGAGTACTGAAGTTCTTTACTTTTCACACTTAGTTAGGAACGTTAAACTGTTCATTTAGGTGGTGGTGAAGTCCAACTTTAAACCGTCGCTTTTGGCTCAGAAGATTGAGGTTCGGATTCCAACTCCACCCAACACGTCTGGAGTGCAGTTGATTTGCATGAAAGGAAAAGCGAAATATAAAGCTGGTGAAAATGCTATTGTTTGGAAGTAAGAATACCATTCTTATTATTTAGACAATTCATGTTACTATGCTTAAACATTCCTCTATATATAATTTTTAGAATAAAGCGGATGGGAGGGATGAAGGAAAGTCAAATTTCGGCTGAGATCGATCTTCTATCCACAGGATCCGAAAAGAAGAAGTGGAATCGTCCACCCGTTAGCATGAACTTTGAGGTATTTTATTTTAACACCTTATTTTTGCTTGCGTGTTTAATGCAAAACTCATTTATCCAGTCATGGACACTTAGAGACGAGGGTGGTTTTTTACTGAAGCGAATCTGGTGTTTCGTTTACCTTTTGACTTTTACCTGTTTGCCAAAATAAGTCATTTTTTCTTTTTTATAATCTGACTATATACATTGCTTCTATAAAAAGTTCACTGAACAAAATAAGTCACCACACAGCGATAACGACTGATTTGCAGAATTTGAGTTGATAAGTGCAAAAAGGTTGCTTGAAATAGTTTATGCGCAAAAAATGCTTGAATGTTTCCAATAACGAGTTCTAGGTCCTGTTCATGGTTATTGCCCTTCCTCGGTTTTGTTAATCTATAGTTAAACTAGTTTCATGCGGTTTTTATCCTATCTTTAACCTGTCGGTTTCAACGTTGGCATTTTTAGTTATAATGAATCAAGCTGTCCTATGTTGCCGTTTTTTACCCAACTATTTTGTGTTAGTCTAATTTCTGGTCGCTTCTGTTCACAGTGTTTTTAGGCCTATGTCATACCATCGCTCTTCGCTAGCGAAGGCGATGGACAACTAACATAATTGGGGAAGGGACGGTATCAGACGTTGTGGAGGAGCAGACGCCTGTAACAGTTGTCCGATCCACCGCTAGCGAAGCCTCGCTAGCGAGGTGTCACACTTTCGAGCGATACGGCATCGCTACCGATGCGACCGCGTCGCTGAGCTGAGCAGAGCATCGGCCAGCATCGGTAGCGATGCTACGACGCAGCTGCACACAACGCTATTAACTGCGCGCCTATTCGCTAGCTTCACGCTAGCGAAGAGACTTCGCTCATCGCTCTGTTCGTCGCCTTCGCTCGGGGTGAGCGAAGGTATGACATAGGCCTTATCGTTTCAAAAAAGTAGGAAACAGTAAAGAAGAAGCAGATATAAATTGTTCCCTATATTTATTTTCTGAATTCCTTTTGCGGATGCTGCTGACCTGCTGCAAGAAGGTTTAATTGCGGTCAAAGCTCTACGCTCTAGATAGTACTCGGGCGAACACCTTTTACCCAGGCAGGATGCCTACGTCTTTTCACTTCCAGCGCTGTTTGCGATTTGCCGGTTTGTAATAGCGTGAGAGCACCCTACAACATTAGTGGTAGCGCGGGTTCGAGTCCCGGCTGGTGCTGGAGTTTTGATCGAAGATCGCAGATAAAATTCTTATAACTGTTCCTTTCCTTACCTGTGGTTCTTCTCTAACTGAAGGAACTATTGCCTTGTATCCCTTTTTTGTTTGGTTTGCCTTTTACGCGTTGCTCCAGACGTTTGTGCTGTTTGTTCCACGTCATAGTCGCCTTTTCTATTTTTTCCACTTCTGTGTGATTCCTTTCCCCTTGCATTCCCCAGTGTTTGCCACCATCTGTTATGCTTTTCTGTTCTGAATTACACACCTCATGCTCCCTCGTGTTTTTTATTCCTCTTGGTGCAAAGCTGTTTCTGCACGTCATTCTGCGACTATTACGACAACTGTTTATCGTGGTGTTGAACTCGAGACCGAGATAGTACACGCTTTACTTCGGCGATTTCGCCTCCTTCAGAGCTTCAAACTTGGGTAATTAAACTTACCCAAGTTAATTAATTAATTAATTAAACTTGGATTTAATTACCCAAGTTTGAGACTGAAGAAGGCGAAATCGCCGTATCGTTAGTCGTCAATAAAGCGTGTACCATCTCGGTCTCGCAACACCACGATAAACAATTGGACAACGATCAATGCCGAGATTCATCAAGGGTCGAACCCTGCAGCTATTACGACAACTAAGGAACTAAAATGAAGAAATAAATTATTAAACGGCTGGTTTTTTAATCTGTTTAAATGTTAGTGTACAGAGTAAGACTCGTTTATATTGAAAAGCAATGAACAGATTATTTGACCTTTATTATTTTCTATTTTTTCCAAAACTAATCAGCATGTGAATGCGACCGGTATTGTGGACTTCTTGGGAAAGCCTGTCCTGTTTGCTCTTGGTTACTGTTCGAGAAGAGGATGCTTTGAGTATAATAACCGCAGTGTTGGTTTGGTAACACGTTAACGAAATGAATCTGTCGATCAATTATATCTATTGATAACATTCAATTGCGCTTATAGTTATTGTTAGAGCTGTGGATAACGTAAGCGTGTCATGCTCCACAGCTTTTTATAGCCAGCGCTACAGTTAACAAATCGATCAATACCAATCGATTCTTATCAATTTTTGCCAACATCTGGGGCTATATACCGGTCGACTGTCTGCGTAAATGCTTAGCCGCGCTAAATCGCTCTAATTATTAATATATACCAGTTGGCGGCCCAACTTTCGTTAGCTATTGTATCGTGCAGCTATCGTTTTCGCGACATCACCATGCAATCGATTGTGGGCAAAAGTCTATTGTATTGTATCGTATTGTATTTATTTATTTATTTATTTCATCTCTTTGGTCGCAACGGCTCAAATAAGTATCTACGTGCTTCTTTTGCGAAGAGTTCAGCGTTCTTGTTCGGATTCCCTTCAATCAGAGTGTGTCCAATTTCTCAAAATTAAAACTCAAAAGTCTATTATAGCGGTCAATATTATTTCTTTGATCGATATTATTTATTTGTTGTGGAGCTCGCCTAGAGACCATTATACTTGCATTGTCATCAGCTTAGGCCAGCGTTGAGCGAAATACACATCATTTATGATATTGATTGATCGATCGATACTCTATGGTTGTAATGAAGTCTGCTCTTCATATCGGGGTCATTCGCTGATATAATGAAAAGTCGATCCAAGTCAGTTTCTTTAAGCCTCAAGTGGCTGGTATCGAAGTTGTAAGCTGTTACAGCGATGGAAAGCATTTCCTCCCAGTCAGCAGGAAGTGCGGGTTCGAGTCCCGCCTGGCGCTACGAGTTTTGATCGGAACGTCGATCGATCAAAGGGTAGTTTTCTGCACGATCGTTCGAAAGCGATAATCTAATGGGTGATTCCTTTTATGTGCTCTGAAACTAGTCGAGCGGCTATACATTTTGCGCGGACCCACATAGAGACCAACAGACGAATTACTTATTTTATATGTATGTAGTAGGATAGGGACATGTTACTCCGTTCTTTACTCGATACAAATCATTGTTTCTACTGTTCAGGTACCGTTCGCGCCTTCAGGATTGAAGGTTCGATACCTGAAAGTATTCGAGCCGAAGCTGAACTACTCTGATCATGACGTTATCAAATGGGTGCGTTATATCGGTCGTAGTGGTCTCTATGAAACACGGTGCTAATGTTATTTCAGTCAAAATGGTATGAATTCCTGGTCTTGTAATTTTGTTTGTTCTAATCACTTTCGCGTGTTGAGTAACCATTCCAGTGTTTCACTAATTTTATCTTGTTATCAGTCAGTCTGAGACATGCTAGTACTAGAGATGCTTCTCGATGTTCGCAAATAATTCGCTGTACTATTTATTTGTCGTTTCTTCTAATTTTCACTCGCCATAATACTAGGTTTTGCCGAAGTGCATGGAAATGGTCATTATACACTTACGTTCAATTGCACTTGCCATAATTAGTCTGAATGTCTTGGAGTGCCAAGCGTTTTATAGCGTATATTATAGCATAGATATGTGACTGATTAGGTGCACATTGTGTGCTACCAACTTACAATATTGCGGTGCATTCTCTTTTTTGTCGTTGTAGCAATTCTTCATACATAGATATTATGACAGCATTTTTGTGCTTCGTGCGTCGTCCAGTCTTTGTACGCAGATACGTCTGTTCGTTTTGTCATGTGTCCTCATTTAAATGCATATTATTTATTTTTTAGTAAATTATTTATGATGTTTTGTTCAGGTGCATGTCGCAGCAGTGAGCTGCGGATGGTGCAACCCGTTGGAAAGACAGTGCGAGGATTAGGCCCGTATTTTTTTGCGTGACAGTTCAACAAGAACAAATATAAAAAATATTAGGTTGTCCGGAAATTAATACAGGTTTTCGACCTCCAACTTTAGAGCGAGATTATTTGGCAAAACTTTATCTTGGAATAGTGCACAATTGTAAAGTGTTACAAAGCCGGTTTTGTGCGCTTTCTCACTGTGCTACTCGTTTTTAGTATAGATTACTTCACGGCAGATTTTGTAGGCTATAAATGGACGTGTTAAAGCAGCAATTTCGGCAAATTTACTTCTATGAGTTCAGGCTCGGTCGTACAGCGGCGGAAACAACTCGGACCATCAACCAGGTATGGGGCCAAGGAAGTGTTAACGAATCTACGGTGAAGCGCTGGTTTCAAAAATTTCGTCGAGGTGAATTCGATCTCGAGTACGAGGCAGGTCGCGAGCGTCGCTCTGCCATTGATGACAACGAGTTGAAGACCTCGGTGGAAGCAAATACACGTGTGACCGTTCGAGAACTTGCGAAAGAACACTGCGCAAGCAAATCAAGTGTTTGGGAACATCTGCGGAAAATTGGAAAGAAGAAGAAGTTAGATAAATGGGTACCACACGAGTCGAACGACTATAAAAACGTTGGTTTCAAGTGACGTCAGCGCTACTTCTTCGCAACAAAAACGATCCATTTTTCGACCGTATCGTAACTTGTGACGAGAAATGGATCCTCTACGAAAATCGGCGACAATTGGCTCAGTGGTTGGAGCGCGATGATGCTCCACAGCAGTCCCGAAACCGAAGTTGCACCAAAAGAAGATCATGATAACTGTTTGGTGGTCTGCTTCTGGATGAATTCACCACAGTTTCTGAAATTCGTGCGAAACATTGACGGCAAAGTAGTACGTCCAACAGATCGGCGAAATGCACGAAGAATTCTGACTTGTGCACCCGGCAGTGGTCAATAAAAAAGCACCAGTCCTCCACGACAACGCGCGTCCACATGTTGCGCATCCGACGCTGCTGAAGTTGAACGAAACTACCACACCCACCATATCCAGCGAACCTTTGGTCAACCAACTACCACTTCTCCAAGCGTCTGGATAAGTTCTTGAGCGAGAAATGCTTCAGTAACCGAGCCCAGGTGGAAACTGCCTTCGACGAGTTCATCCGCTCTAGAATTCCGTACTTCTGCGCAACAGCGATAACTAAGGTAGTACCTCGTTGGCAAAGATGTGTAGCCTCGAATGCTTTTTACTTCGATTAATAAGGTTGTGCTTGAGCCGAGATGTGTCGTTTTAAATTTTGAGGTCCAAAACCTGCATTAATTTCCGGACAATCTGATACATTTAAATCCTCTTCGCAGTTTCAAGCAAGCAGCATTTACACTGTAGGTCAACCTTAAATGGTGACGGATTGAGTGAGTACATGACACGATCCTAGCTCGTAGTGTACTCAAAAATTGCCTCCTTCGTGCGCTTTAGCACGTTATTTTTTCTGAAAAAAGATTTTTTAAAAGAAATTTTCAAGATACGTACCCACTATTAGTCCTAGTTTATACTTCCACCGCTGCGCCGTACTGGAACATAAATGGCGGAGCTATCGATTTTCACGTCAGTCGGCGGCACCACATATTTGTTTGTACTCTGCCACCTTGAAACACTTCTTTCGACGGAATTTCACGGTACGGTCTCTCGCCTTTGCATGACCTACAAAAATAAGAAAAAACTCCAGAACGATGGGTTGTTACAAGACAAGCAGTCAGCTGTGTTAATGAATACAGGAGGAGCGTGTAGCGCAGTCGGAGAAGGCGCAGGCCATCCAGTTCACCTAGGATCGATTCGAATTTGTAGGCTCTTCCAGGTCTAACAGGCCTTGAAGAGTACATCTATCCGTTCAGGATTGGCAACAGACGCTTGGGATGAAAAGAAACAGACACTCTCTTATCCAGCCACCGATCACAGCAGGGCCGGGATTCATGAACGCGGCCGATGGTAAATCCTACCCGAATTCACCTAGACGGCCATTTAGGGCCTGTCCATACTTCGCGACAGTAGCGGCAAGAGCGCAGCGCGCGTGGCGTGCGCGGCATGCGGAAGTATGAACGGGCGGCAGCAGCGACTAGAGCGGCTGGAGCGACAACGCCGGCGCTCGAGTATGAACAGTTTTCGGCGGCCCGCGCTCTGTTTTAATCGATTCGCATGTTTTGCATGGGCGACGGGAGCGACGAGAGCGTAGCGAGCGTAGCGTGCGCGCCATGTGCAGCAGCGACAGGAGCGACGGCGCCGGCGCTCGAGTATGAACACTTTTCGGCGGCGCGCGCTCGGTTTTAATCGATATGCATATTTTGCATGGCGACAAGTCGCTCTTGTCGCGAAGTATGAACAGGCCCTTACAGTCCATTTACCGGGAACTTACCTCTGCTTCTGATTCATGACGGCCAAAGGAAAGGTTTTGCCCCTGTTGACTATTGATTTGGCCGGTGAGTTGGCAACGGGCCAGGGTCCTTGCGTTGGGTCAGAAACTAGCAGGGAGCAAAACCCTTGCTTTGGTGGTAAATGCTCCCGGACGCGCTAGCGAGGTAGCATTTACCTCGAAACTTACCGCTGATTTTCCCCGCCGCGTGTTCATGAATCGCGGGTAAGTGAGGAGTGGCGGTAGATTTCACACCGTTAAGTCGTTTATGAATCCGGGCCCAAGGCTTTCTTAAGGCGTAGTACGTGTTCAGGATATTGTATTCACATTATCTCGTAAAGGTGCAATGCGGGGCGCATCCCGCGTGGAGGTTGTTTAACTACGATCCACGTTGGCCTTATCCTTATTAATGAATAGAACCGAATTCTCCACAACTATCTGTCGATCTGACCGATCGATTGGGCGCATGTAGCGCAGTCGGAGGAGGCGCCGACTGTCGCGTGCACCTGATACCAGGTCCCTTGTTCGGATTTCCCGCCCGGGCCAACCAAGCCTTCCATCCCTCCGGGGTCGGCGAATTGATACCAGACTTGTCGGGAAAGGATAAAGCGCTGACGTGTTCATCAGCTGGAAACCACAAGTCATTGAATGGCCTAATACGCATTCATGTCGCCTCCACGACATCCCGTAGAAGTAGAATGCGCTGGCGCATCCCAAAAGGGATTGAGTAACGCCGTCCTTTATCCTTTATCCTCTATCTGTCGATCACTGGAGAGGATTGACCTAACTTCTACCACTATACGTTGTCGCCTAGCTGTTTGTGCTGGAAAACGTCTGCAGAACAATAGTACTAACGAAATTTTGAACGAGCTGCCTGATAGAGTTTTCCTATTCCTTTTCCTGGAAATTCCTTGAAAAATGCTTCCTTTATGGTAAAAGTTCGCAGCTATCCTAGTTGGGGGGACAATCGCTGGAAAAATGACAGAAACATAAACATGGTCTCCTGGCCAGGAAATTGCAAAGAAAGATCATCTCACACAGCCACACAGTTCATGTTCATGTATTTCAGTTTAAATCTGCTTGGAAGATTAGTGAAAATTCAAATTTGATGCTGTTTTCGTGCTTCAAAAGTTCAATGTGCGCCTACATTCAGAAGATGTGCTGTTCCAGAAGTCGCACGGTTGGCGTCTGGATTCAGAAGAGATGAAAGAATGAATTCTTTCTCTCTCTCCCCCCCCCCACCAGTTAGGATGCCTTCGAATGTTCTTAATTGGCAAATGCTGGTTATGGTGGTTTTTTGTAAGGAGCTTTAGGAATGGCTGAAGAAAAGATAAACAATCGTAGAAACGAAAGTACGGTGAGCTAAGCTGTTGCGTCTATGCCATTCTGCTTTAATCCTCTAGCTTTTGGAGGACTTTTTTATCGCTCAAAGGTTATCCTCAAGAATAACAAATTGTAGGCAAAAATGTACTGACTGTGGAAGACGCAGACGGTACATGGAGGCGAATTATATGTAGCTCCAGAGTGTCCACTGAAAAAAGTGGAGAACAAAAAATGCGTAACGATTCGCGGTGGTGCTCCTCTCCAACGATTAGTCGTTTTGGAGTAATTTGTTAAGGAGCGCTTGACTATTAGGAACTAATTACGAATGTAACGGGGTCCCCAGGGCCCCAGGGTGCATAGAACTCAGGCGACTCAGTTTACATGATGGCTCATGTATACGACTTTCTCCTATAATCCTCTAAGCCGTCAGTGTTCCCCTCTAGCAAATGAAAGCCGTACAGCGATTTCTTTCCTGATGTTTGGAATTCGGCACAACGACGCACAACACTCTTCCGTTCATTGTTTTTGTCACCGCTCCAGATGAAGTAATAGTCCAAAGTCCAGCTGTCTAGTAATGTGGAGTGTGTTGATATGGTTAGTTCTTTTGAAAGCTGTCTCAAAGAGTTCCACACTCCACATCATCTGAAGCAACAACAAAAAAAAAATAACACCGAACGATAAGTGAAGGCATTGATCAGTTCCTGTTTGAGATGCGTGGAGCTTCTACTTCAAAGGATGTCGTGGAGGGAATTTGAATGCATATTTGGCCCACGCTGGGCACGTGATAGCGCAGTCGGAGGAGGTCCCGGCTGTCGCGTGCACCCGATACCAGGTTCCTGGTTCAGATTTCCCGTCTAGGCCAACGAAACCTTCCATCCCTTCAGGGTCGTTTAATCGGTACCAGACTTGTCTGGGAAGAATAAAGTACTGACATGTTCATCGGCAGGACATCGCAAGTCATTGTATGGCCAAATAAAGGATAAAGGACGGCGTTATTCAATCTCTTTGGGATGCGCCACGCATTCTACTTCTACGGGATGTCGTGTGGGCGAGTTGAATGCGTATTTGACCATACAATGACTTGTGGTGGCCAGCCGATGAACAAGTCAGTGCTTTATCCTTTCCAGACACAGCTGGTACCAATTCACCGACCCCGGAGGGATGGAAGGCTTGGTTGGCCTGGGTGAGAAATCCGAACCAGGAACCTGGTATCGGTTGCAGACGAGAGCCGGCGCCTCCTCTGACTGCGCTTCACTCGCCCTGTATGACCAAATACGCAATTAAATCGCCTCAACAACGTCCCGTAGAAGTAGAATGCTCAAAGGGATTGAGTAACGCCGTCCCTCATCCGTTTTTATTTATTTGACTCACGCTGGTCGTGTGAGCGCAGTCGGAGGAGATACCGGCTTTCGACGGACTCGTCTGGGAAGGATAAACACTAACTTGTCCATCGGCTGGCTACCACAAGGCACCTTATGTAATTGCTCCCACGACATACCGCAGAAGTGGAATGCGTGGCGCATCCCACGAAGGGATTGATTAACACCCTCATCTAGTCATTATCCTTTACTCTTTATCCATTACATTTTTGGTAGACTTGGGCGATGTAACCCGTGTGACAAGTCAGAGTTGGAACCTATCCTAATTGGGGGCGGGGGCATATAGTGATTTGTATGTCCAATCCGTTGTTTGAGTTTCTATGTGAGCATCAACTGTTGTCCCTTTATGCGAGGGATTTTATTTAAATTCGCGGATGTGGTTGTGTGGCACGGAAGGACATACGCAAATGGCACTTTACGGGGGTTGCTCCCCCCGACTAGGACGTATCACAGTGTTTTATCCTTCCCATACAAGTCTGGTATCAATGTAGGGATCCCGTAGGGATGAAGAGGTTCTATGTACTGGGAGGGATATAAACTTTGAAATCGATTAGGGGGCAGAAGAGAGCTACGAGCGTATGCTTTGCACGAGTAGACAGTAGTGCAGCCGAAAGAGATTCCTGCTACTGATTACATGGGTCCGCATTTATTTATGCACATTTGCATAGTCTGAGGGCCTCCCATAATTGTCGTGGGCTTAGACATAGGATAGAGGACAGCGGTAATCAACACCATATTCTGGGATGCGCCACGCATTCTATTTTTTCGTGATATCGTAGAGGAAATTTGAATGCGTACGGTACATGTCGCGTAGGTGAGCAGCATTGGTAGTTGGGAGCGTGCCAGCCAATAGTAACAAAACAGAGCACAGGCCGAACACATGCCAGCCCATCTGGGTACCAACTGCACACGCCCTCTCTGAATGGCATGTCCATTCCATGCGGTCTGATTGGCTTACGTGATCCCACCTATCAATGCTGCTCACCTACGCGACATATGCCGACTACCGGCTACTACATATTCGAACAAGATAGCGTCTTACGTCGAACTTACAAAAAACGTCTTTGTAGTTAGCGACAAGTGAAACTATATATTATAATTTTTTTTGAACAAATGTCCTTTAAAAAAGTTCATAACATATAGTTTCACTTGTCTTCACCAACTTCCGGAGAAGTGGAATGCATGGCGCAACCCAAGAAAAAAGATTTGATTACCGCCGTGCTCTATACTTTTTATTGCGGTTATGTTTTTAATGTTCTTTGACAGAGTTTCAGCCTTTCCATTGCATTGTATTTTTTGTGAAGTATGATGTTCAGGGCGCGTGTAGTGTAGTCGGAGGAGGCGCCGGCTGTCGCGTGCACACGATACCAGGTTCCTGGTTCGGATTTCCCGCCCAAGCCAACCAAGCCTTCCATCCCTCCGGGGTCAGTGATTTGGTACCAGACTTGTCTGGGAAGGATAAAGCGCTAACTTTTCATCACAAGTCATTGTTTGGGCCAAGCTTCAAATCGTCCCGACGACACCATGTAGAAGTAGAATGCGTGGCGCGTTGTTCATCAGCTGGTCACCGCAAGTCATTGTATGGCGAAATACACATTCCCCTCGCCTCCACGAGATCCCGTAGAAGTAGAATGCGTGGCGCATCCTTAGAGGGATTGAATAACGTCGTCCTTTATCCTTTTATCCTTATGATGTTCAGTATCTTGTGCGTTCGGATTTCGCAAGTGTTTAGAATGGATTTTCTGCACAGTGGTTGCTTCCATTACTTTCAAATCTCTTAATGGGCCTATACTTCGTAGATGTGGTGGAAATACGGTTTTTCTCCATGCCCATAGGCTGTGAATCACTTTAAAGCCAATTACTCCCACACGACCATCGGCCGATGTCGGAAAATTTTGCCTGCTCCGTCAAAAATATTGTCTCTGAATTTTCACGGCACGCTTGCCAGAGGGTCTCGAATTTCCGCAATTCTCCTGAGACGTCGTCCAACATTTTCATCATAGACGTTTAGTCTCGCAGGACACTAGTATCATCGCTTCTCCTAAAAAAGGAATTTATTGTTCATCTAAGAGCCCCGGCGGCCTACTGCCTGATATTGACTGCTCATCGCCACCAACCGGTTGTTTATTATCTTCAAGCTCTCCAGCTTCGCCAAATATTCAGATTCAGGTTATGCAGCAGCTTTATTCCCTTCTGTCTATTTTGACGCCTTCGCTGTCCTCACTGTCTGCCTAAGTGGTGATCTATGACAGGGTCTTTGACGCCAGAATAGTCGGCTCGCTCGCATCTGCTAAGCGCTTTCGTGGCTCCGCGTTCGACTAGTTGCTAGCAGACTTGTCTCTGATGTATGAAGCACTGATTTGTCGATTAACCTCCGTGTTCTTCACTTTAAAATCTTGGCCTATGCTTCTGGATTGATCGATAGTTTATGTCGTTTCTTCTCATAGACGGCGTGAACTGTATATTCTTATGTAGTAGTGATTGCATGGCCTACATTATTATATGCTGTTTTAAAAGTTAGACTTTAGACTACCTTTTTTCAAAAACTGAGCGTGATTAGTAGAAACAAGGTGGTAAAAAATAAAGCTAAAATGGATAATCAAAGAGAGCGAGCGCTGTCGGCATATTTTATGGTTTTTCTTCCGAAAGGGCAAAAAACGCTGTGCAAGCTGGGAAGAAATGATGTGAAGTTTATGGTGAGGACTGCCTTACTGAACGCCAGTGTCAGGGTTGGTTTGTTCGCTTTCGCTCCGGAAATTTTAACATGCAAAATGCACCACATACTAGTCATACAGTCACCACTGATGACGACGAAATGAAGGCGTTAATCGGAACTGCAGAGAAGCCTAACGTATTAAATTCATCCCTTTACTTGCACTTTCATCAGCTTGTTTACGTAAACAAACTGGATGCTTACGTTCTTCACGAATTAAGAGAAATCCAAGTCACTAAACGTCATTGACATATGCCAAGGTACAGCCTACTTTGAGCTGCTTCCAAGGAATCAGACAATTGACTCAAATATCTACTTTCGCCAACTATCGAAATTGAACGAAGAAATCAAGAAAAACGCCCTGAACTGGCCCATCGCGAAGGCGTCATTTTCCTTTATGATTTAGTATCGATGTTATAGTGTCATCATCATCATCAGTATCGATACTAATAACTTAACTCCCACATGGTTGTTTTGATCTGAAGGAAAATCGATAATATCGGTCGATATTGATTGCCTTCCCATCTGAAGTGAAGACCTTCCGTCGATAATATGGACCGATACTGATTGCTTTCCCCTGCTGTGAAGGCCTTCCATCGAATAATCTGAACCTCCTGGCACGTTGGGTGAAGTGTTCGGCAGTCTTCTGAATCGCCAGGAACGTAGGAGACGTCTGGGTATATTCCGCTATTTTCGCGTCCCTTCAGTTGCGCTCCGTAATTTGCGCCCACCCCTATGTATTTTCTTCCCTATTTTTCCCGATCGATAGCTC
Source organism: Heligmosomoides polygyrus bakeri (assembly GCA_947359475.1). Taxonomy (NCBI): domain Eukaryota; kingdom Metazoa; phylum Nematoda; class Chromadorea; order Rhabditida; family Heligmosomidae; genus Heligmosomoides; species Heligmosomoides polygyrus. The sequence continues at coordinate 85,053,474 of OX375870.1, forward strand.
TTGGCGAATCATTATATATTATGATCTCAACTGCCTCCAGTGTTGTCCGGTCGGTAGCGATGTACGGTGCTGAGTGTTGGCCTGCGACCAAGGAGGTTGAAACGCGCCTCAGCGTCATGGAGACAAAGATGCTGCGCTGGACGGCTGGAGTCACGCGCCTGGATGCATCCGGAACGATGTCATTCCGCAGAAGTTCGATGTCGCGCCGATAGCTGACAAGATGCGCGAAGCTCGCTTACGATGGTACGGCCACGTTCTGCGTGGAAGGGAAGACAGCGTCCGCAAGATAGGCCTTAAGTTCGAGGTGGTAGGAAAGCGGCCTAGAGGGCGTCCGAAGCAGCGCTGGTCTGACACGTTACATATGGACTTGAAGGTGGCTGATGCCCACCCTGATCTAGCGCTGGATCGGGAGAGGTGGCGTCATGACACCAGAATAGCGGACCCCGCTACGAAGCGGGACAGACGTTGAAGAAGAAGAAGAAGAAGAAGGAGAAGAAGAAGAAGAAGAAGAAGAAGAAGAAGAACTGCCTCCAGTGTTGAAGTTTCGGAATGCTTGAACGAGATCAAATCAATAATTTGATTAATATCGATTGATGGCGATCGACACTCCAAAAACGAACTTCAGAATCGTGTTCAGCGACCTCGACTACTCCAGCTCTTCTGAAGCCCCACGCACATTAATTTATGACTAATTTCTGCAGCGGCGCCGATTAATATGTAGTATGACTCAGCGCTTAGCGCGCTATTATGTAATACGATATTCATTTATTTTCTATTTCTACAATAAAATAGTTTCACTTGTCTCCAAACAACCTGTTGGATTAGAATGCGTGGCGAATCCTGCAAGGGGATAGACTATTACCGATGCTTAGCCTTATTCTTAGTGATTACCAAGGCTGTAAATGTGTTTAACCGAATTTGAATTGCCTAGATAAAAAATCCGAGTTTTTTGAGCTGAGATAGGTAATTTCCACCTGCGTCCTTTTTTACTCAAAGGGCCGGTTCTGAATTCTTGACGTTTACCAAAAAGCATACTTTGCCATCTTCGTTTAACCAATATAAAAAGCTCGTTGGTATGCTATTACAGGATGTTTTGTTGCGATGAAAACTCTTGCGCCAGGCAGGACCCGAACCCGCATCTTTTGCTTTCCGGGCAGCGATGTTCGCCTTATACCACCGGCGCTGTTTGACCGCACGTAACATCCGCGATATCCTCGAGGTCCATCAGCACCCACCCGTGATACGGGGATGGGCCGGCTGCTGATATCAGCATGGAACCGGTTAAGCTGAAGACCTTACTAGTAACAATGTTACTAGTGAGGTCTTCAGCTCGTTGGTAGTTATCTTAAGACTCGCTAATTCGCCGTTTCCTGTATTTTTGTGTTTATTACCAATGTGTTGTCTTGCTGGTGTTTATTTCGTCGCGTGTTGTCATACACGTATAAAAAAATAAATAATAGTGGTACAGTAGTAATTTAGCCCAGTGACAATCTGATAAAGAACTGATAGCGGTCTAAACCATTAAACATGACACTCGTGAAAGATAAAAAGACAAAGGACTTCGTTAGTCATTCCTTTTTGGGTTGCGTTAGCCCTAGTTTACACTTGCGCCGCTGCGCGGCGCGGCACGATGATCGGGATAGATATCGACCGGACGGCGCGAAAAATCGATATCTATGCCGATCGTGGTGCTGCGCCGCCTGGCGGCGCAAATATAAACTAGGGCTTACGCATTCTACTTCAATGCGGTGCCCAGCCGATGAACAAGTCAGCGTTTTATCCTTCCCAGACGAGTCCGGTACTAACTCACCGCCCCGGAGGGATGGAAGGCTTGGTTGGCTTGGGCGGGAAATCCGAACCAGGAACCTGGTATGGGGAAAGCGACGCCCGGCACCTCCTCCGACTGCGCTACATGCGCCCCTATGATCTATCTAGATTTACTACTATTTGGTACCATTGCACAGTGCTTATCAGGAATTTGGTTGTACTATTAACTAGAAACCCTAGATTTTTCTCTCTTTAAGTCTATTTAGTACATATATTGTTAATACTGAAGTACGGACACGCGTTGTCACTTCAAATACCATGGTGAAGCACTTTAGACTTCTCCCCCGATATTTATTTATTCAAAGACCTCTCATACAATACGCGTGGATAAAAAAAGGAAATGAAATGAAACCAGGACGTGTCAACATAAGACTAAAGCATGAATAGCCGTCAAATAAAATACAACACTAATTAGCTCAAAAAGACAGATTACGAGCAATAAATGGGTCAAGTACCGGCAGCGACATCTGTGGGACATTTTCGGATACAGGATTTTGGTAAACTCCGTTCAGATGACTTCTTCTAGCTATTCCTGATAATACTCAGGAGAAATTTCATAGTATTTCTGGTAACTCCCGACATACGGGTGTGTGCTGATGGGTCTCACGAAGTGTGGATGTTGCATTCGGTGAAACTTCGCCGGTGGTGTGATGGCATAGAGCGTTCCCATCCGGTCAGAGGGAGGTGCGGGTTCGAGTCCCGCCTGGCGCTAGAGTTTTGATAAGAAGAAAACATCGTTGTAACACTTTATATCTAACGGCTTTTCGATGAAAGAACGTCACAATGAAGCTACGCGGTGAAAATAGAGGCTCAACCAGTAGTTACTAAGTCGTAACACTCCAGAAACTTTCCTGTGTTTTTCATTTACAAAATTCTAAATTTAGAGAAAAAATCAAAGCGGCCATTAATCTGCCTCACCCTGCGGAACAGCTGCGCGCTACGCCACCTCGTTTTCAGATGAGTGATCGGAGAAGCCATCAGCACATAAGCATAACAACAGGGTAACAAGCAGGAGGGCTGAAAAACTCTTCTGACTGACTGGCATTTCGTGGACAAATTTTTCTATATTTCTACGTTTGATGACAAGAAGATCAGGAAGGACAGAACAGTGTCACAACAGTGTGGACTTTCCACAAAACCTTCACCTGCGGAGAATGGTGTTTCACAGTTTGAAGATCTTTACGTTTCAGATGCCTTTCTAATACATATCGTACGCCAAGAAAACGCTAAGGAAACACCTGTAGTGTAGGAGTACAATACCGTGCTTTGAGCGGAAAACCCGCAAAAAGCTCCTTTTCTGCCGCTTTTTGATAACGCTCTTCAAACTACTTGCTTTAAAAAATATAATAAATCCGATATGAGCATTAAATGGTCTACCATTTGAAGAGAAAAACAGACAGTAAATTTTAAAAACGTTGATTCGACAGCCCATATTCTAGTCGGAGCGCATCCCTCTCAAATGTCACATTCTGAATACTGCTCATCGAATCGACATTTTAAACGTTTACATGGCGTTTTAACTTCATCAAATAGATCATTCGGGGCTCATTTCAAATATCGGATTTATTGTTTAAAACACGCAATTTGAAGAGCGCTATTAAAAAAGCGGCGGAAAAGCGTGTTTTTGCGCTTTTCACTCAAAGACCAAAAGATACGGCCGGTACTTATTTATTTATTTATGGACGCATACAACGTATCGTGAACATGTATGTAGTAAGACAGCCACAACGAGCAGAACAGATGGGCGTAAATGTCAGAGCACTTGAACTAAATTCACTAATTGAAAAATGAATGAAAGAACACTTGAAAAGAGCAAACTAATCGAGCAGTATTGTAGTGAGCTTTTCAGATACGGTATGTATGCATATCTATTAGGTTGTAACGAAATAAATGACACTGAACCACTGTAAATTTAAACAGTTAATATCTCGGCTTGTAGGCAAGTTTATTAATCGGTATAAAAGCCTTCTGATTCTACACATCTTTGCCAACGTGACACAAGCTTTTTTATCCCATTAGCATAAAAATCAGAAGTTCTGGAATTGACGAAATCTTCGAAGGCACTTTCGGCATCCTGTTGGTATTTGAATATTTTCCCTACCAAGAAGTCGCCAAGATGCTTGAAGAAATGGAAGTCTGTTGGGGAGAGGTCGGGAGAAAACGGAGGATGTGGTAGAGTTTCAATGCTCAGCTCATTCAATTTCTGCAACGTCATTCGTGCTACATGGGGCGAGCATTGTCGTGGAGAAGGAGAACTCGCCTTCGGTTTACCAAGGCCGGCCGGATAACCTTCAACTTTTTCATCATTTCTTCAATTTCAATGCAGGACTTCTCTGCCGTGATGGATTCACCACCCACTGTGCCGATCGTCGCCTGTTGTCGTACATTATCCATTTCTCGTCACAGGTTACGATGCGATCAAGGAATGGGTCCGTTTCGTTCCGTAGAAGCAGTGCGGACGAGATCTCATATCGTCGGTTTCTTTGCTCCTCAGACAGCTCGTGAGGCACCCATCTTTCCAGCTTTTTGGTCTTTCCAATTTCCTTCAGATGCCGGGCAGCTGCGTTGTGACTGACGCCAAGAACCTTCGCTATCTCCCTGGTACCTTTGTGTGGATCCTCCTCTACCACATCTCTCAGCTTGTCCTCATCAACATCACTATGCCTCCCACGACCTTCATGTTCTTCCAAGCTCTCATCTCCATTCCGGAACTTCTGATACCAACGATACGCTGTCCGAATTTGGAACACCCTTGACCGAATGCGGCGTTGATCTTCTCGTCCGCCTCCTTAGCTGTAGTGCCCAGCTTGAATTCATACAAGTAAATGCCTCGGATTACCCTTTTGTCCATCTGCAAAAAAGTGAATAAAACTCTAAAGTTTTCCCACTTTTACATAGAAAATTTGGTACGCACCGGTAGAGCAAAGTTTGCGCTTCTAAATGATATGCCACATGTTACGGTTTGTTCTTGATCAAACGCGTAAAGACGCGCCAAAAAATGGCGCGAGCCAGTGCCATTTAATTCGTTACAACCTAATTTAATCTGTCTTTTATGATTCACCTTTCTTCTAGGTCGTTTACGAAACAAAACTTTAACGATTCTCACACTATATCGAAGTTTTAGGATCATCTGGAAATTTCGGGACGCGTATTGGCACGGTCAGAGGTTTTTGATTCGGGTTTCACGCCTGGATAACCCAACTCTTCCATCTATCCCGGGGTCGTTGAAATGGAACCAGACTTGTCTGTGGAGGACAAAACGACGAATTATTTACTTGCAGGCAATATGCAATTCATTGAATAGCTAAAATATGTATTGAAATCATCCCGACAATATCCAGTGGAAGAGGGATGTGTGGTGCACCTAACAGTGGAACCTGCTGGGGCCGTCTCTACTCTCATCGTCTTCCTACTTTTTAGCTCCGAACACTGCTTCAATTCTATGCAAAGTCGTTGACGAGTTTTTCTACTGGTCGAAACATTGCAAAATCGTTTCATAGCAAAAGTGAAACGGTAATTTCCTGACACCGTCAAAAATCTGCTCTCTAAAATCTCGAGGGCGCATATAGCGCAGCCGGAAGAGGTACCGGCTGTTGCGCGCATCCGATACCAGGTTCTGGGTTCGGCTTTCACGCCCAGGCCAACCTAGCCTTCCATCCCCTCGGGGTCGGTGAATTGGTACCAGACTTGTGTGGAAAGAACAAAGCGCTGACTTGTTCATCGGCTGGCCACCGCAACTCATTGTATGGCCAAGTACGCATTCATATCGTCTCTATGACATCCCGTAGAAGTAGAATGCGTGGCGCATGTCAAGGGGGATTCAGTAACGCCGCCCTTTACCCTTATCCTTTGTCCCGGGGAAGAGGTAGGCCTATGAAAATTTAACCCAGCAATTTCGTCTCACAGATAATTTTATGGATTGATTTCTCCGTCGATTATCCATCGCAAGTATACTGAATTCGCATTCAATTTGCATCTACGACATCACGGAAAAATGAAGTACAAGGCGCATTCCTTGAAATGGGTTGGTTATCCTTTGTGCCCTATCACATTTCTATCACACTTGCTGTGTCCTACCGATCGGGGCGACTTTGTGGTGAAGACGTAGAAGTTTGTGCCGTCTGTTGTGAATCTCACGAATCTTCATTTGCATCCGCATAGTATTGACGGCTTTCGCTATACACGCACTACCGCTCAGAGAGCTGAGGATACAAGCGAAAACAATCAACTTCGCCATCATCATCATCTTCATTGGAATAATCGAAGCGAGCAGCAACAATAGAATTCGAGTTTCCGTTGCTTACTCTTCTGCCTAGCCGAATTTTTCTGGTGATTTTTTCTTTTTTTAATGTATGAGCCTTTTACTAAGCAGAGGTAAAGAAAGTTCAATTAGTTCCTTCCTTCATTAATGTAGCACATTCAAATACGAAACGATGTCTCAGTAGTGCAGTGAGTGTTGTCTTCTGCTTTAGCTACGCTGGCGGTAATTAAATAATATATAAATGCTTCCTTGGCGCGCGCGAAGCGCAGCCGGAAGAGTCGCCTTGCGTGTATGTGCTCCGAATCGAGTGAAGGTTGGGATCCTTCCTAGGCCCACTAAGCCTTCCACTCCTTCAAGGTCGATCCCGATTTGTTTGAAAAAGGCAAGGCGCCGACTTGTACAACCGATAGTCGGTGCTTTGCTTTTTCCAAACAAATCAGGATCGACCCTGAAGGAGTGAAGAAAGGCTTAGTGTGGCTAGGGGACCAAAACTGGTTGTTTGGGCCAAATGTTAGGTTGAACAGAGTGTTACTGAAGGCTTCGAATTCTAAATCCTGCCGTCATAACATTTTTTTAAGAAAATTATCTATTTTACTCAGTGTATAACGTTGTTTGAGAAAAGACCAGAACCAAGGCATGCAAATGAAGTGAGATAATGAACAAGGAGATAGTTTGGTTATCGTTTCGCACGGCCCTTTCCACAAAAATCAAACTATGGAATATCCATCCCCCTGTGCTCATCAGTTAGGGGTGGGACGGACGAGAGATCTAGTCAACATACCTGCATTCTTCCTGGATGGATCTCCTGATCCTGGACCGTGTCTCGATGACCCTGAAGACTGTTCTCAAACTTGGGTAGTTAAACCTATGTTCTATGTTTGGGATACAACTGCCAAGGAAAAACGCTAGTAGAAATTTTTCTGCTTATGGATAATCAGACTTGTTAGAGCCTATGAACTGTCGGAAGGCGTTTTTGACATCCACTTTTACACGGTTAGATTTCTCCTTTGGAAGTTTTCTCGGATATTCAGAAAATAATGCTATATATGCGGAATGTATGGGGATTAAAGGATAAAGGAGAAAGGACGGCGTTAATCAATATTTTTTGAGATGAGCCACGCATTTTACTTCAACGGGATGTGATGTGAATGCGTATTTGGCCATACGATAAATAAGTCAGCGCTTTGTCCTTCCGAGGCAAGTCTGGTACCAGTTCACTTATCCCAGGAGGATGGAAGGCTTGGTTGGCCTGGACGCGAAACCCGAAGTCAGAACCTGGTATCGGATGCACGGAACAGCCAGCGCGTCCACTGACTGCGCTCCCGCTCTCACGTCTGGGGAATCTGGAGATTACGAGGAATAAATTAGAAATTTAGGTTCATGTCGCGAAGGTGGGCAGCACTGGGAGCTGGGAACTTGCCAACCAATCACCTCGCATGGAATGAGCGTGCAAAAAGAGCGTGTACGGTTGCAATGGTCGGAATTCTGCTTGGTTAAGAATGAATGAAAACGCTCTTACCTCCAGATGCTGCCCACCCTCGCGACATGTAACTGGGTTGAAACCATCTACCATATAATATATTCTATTAGGTTGTCCCATAAGTCCCCGCCGTTTTTTTTAACGATTCATTGCTGATTTCGCCGGCGGTCTCTTGCATAGCACTGCATACAATACCGCCCGCGTCGCGCGGTCAAAAAGACGGTTTGCGACGGAAAAATCCGTCGCAAACCGTCGCATGCTCATAACTCCTTTAATTTTGAGTTGTTTCACAAACACCTGGTACCATTCGATTCGTCTCCTCGATATCTATAAAACCATGTATAAAACTTTACCAGGCCACCGCGTTTTCGCTGTGGGTGGCCTAAAAGAATAACTGTAGCAGGCTTTTGCGATTGGAGCACCTTATTTTCCAGGACGTGCAGTGTTTTCGGGGTATCTCAAGCATGGCGTGCGTTGCTCTGTCATGCCTGGAATGTTCCGAGAGTGCGCCGTGCACAATGCATATAGTATCGAACCTATCAATCGAATGGGCGGAAGCATGCCCACTGGGTTTCTACCAGGGGTGTGCGTAAACGAAATCCTCAATTTCGTAAATCGTAAATCGTAATTACGAAAAAATCGTCGTAAATCGTAAATCGTAAACCGTAAATCGTAAGAGGTGCCTGATTTTTTATGCATCTAATTTCCTTTTCTTATGTTAAAGCTAATCAAAGCTAGCTATGTTCTACTGAGACGTTTTCAGCTCGAGCTGGACACATTGCTTCCTAATTAAGATGGAAGCCATTAAAATCAACTAGCACATTTCAAATCGAGCTGGACAAGTTTTTGGAGAACCAAAATAAACTGCTCGTTCAAAAACGCCATCTTAAAAGGTGCCATACAAGGTGCTCAAATAAGAAGCTTACACTGCTTGGACGATCAGAAGTGTTTATCATTCTACTAGCCAATGGCTTACATATAAAACTATGACTTTGTAGAAACAACCGCAACAACTCCGAATAAACCAACAAAAACCATTCCATCCAATAATAATAATTTGATCGCTGACCAACTCGGCGAAGACAGTATTTGCACAAATAATCCAACAAGCATCCCCTACTGAGTGAGCGCCTGGCACATTTCTATGGTATGACACGCCTTCTCATATTTTGAATTGTACAACAGCATTTTTGTAGCAGACGGGAAGCAATTGTATGACGATTGAAAGAGTATGATCACATTTTTGGACACGCATCATAGTCGGAATTTTTGATTTAAAATTATAAAAGAAGGTATTTGTGTGGCATTCTTTAAAAGTAAAGTAGAGAAGCAAGGTGCAGCTTGAATTGAAAGTGGTTTAACTGATTCGTACAAGGTGCGTTTTTAACATATAGGGGAAGCCCATGGTAGAGAAGTCGAAGGAGGATGACTATCGCGTGCTCCAGAATAGTTTTCCATACCTGCTGCGTTGTGAACTGGTACCTGATTTGCCTGGGAAGGATAAAACACTACCTCCACATCGCCGGCAACCGCAGTTCACTCTCTGGGGCAAACCCACACCCAAATGACCTCTACGATATCCCATAGAGGTAGAAAGAATGGATGGCACATCTCAAACAGGGACTGGTTAACGTTATGCTTTGTCCTTTATCATTTCTGAAGGCAACCACAACTTCTGGAATGAAAGATCGTCGTTCGACGATACCAGCCAACTATGTTCGGCATTTACTTCGTTCGCAGATTTGCTTGCAATTGCTAAATTTCGCAAACTTCAAGATATTGTATTACCAATTAATGACTGCTTGCATTAGCCAGTCCTGCTCTCCACTACCTTTATAACAAACGCCATCGTATCTTTTGCCCAGTCTTTAGCATTCTGAACGGGCCGCATAGTGCGAACGCAACAGCCCCAATCAAACCACTGAAAACGAGACCAAAAGTGTCAAACTTTTTCGCTTTTATCATGAAGATGTCAGCCGCTTTGCTTAAGGCGCACCTCATACGTAAACAGACTCCGCACCATGACGTGCAGTGATAAGCAGATTGAAGCATGATTGTTTTACTCTTTGCAACAGTTCAGCTGTTATTCCACAGCATCCAATCAAGTCCAGTATTCCTTGATGGCCTTGCATGAGTTCTACTCGTGTGCATTGGGCTGAGTCGTCTATGTGGTGAACAAGTGGTGAAGAAGTCACAAGTTGACCAGGCGGTGGTTGCAGCATAGAGTATGGTTCAGCAGGTCATCTTCATTCCAGTGCAAGGAGAATTTTCATGTTTTTCTGTGGACTGAAACGAAATGCTCTCAAGCCATTCGAATGTGAGATGTTGTGATAGAGTGTGACGAAAAAAAAAGCTAGCCCAGTTGCCAGGAATTAACTCGATCGGCCTATCCACAAAGCTGCGTTGTTCTGTCACAGCGCCACAGCAGAACATAAAAGGGTAAATAGGAAATAGCAATGAGCTACGAGGGAAGTCTTTAAAAGTGGGTACATCGTCATAACCCGAATTGCGTCACGTTAAGTGGATGTTTGTCATCCGTGGACCAAAGATCACATTTACGAAAATTTACGATTTACGACCCAAAATGTCGTAAATCGTAAATCGTAAAAAAATTGCCAAAAATCACCGTAAATCGTAAAATCGTAAATCGTAAATCGTAATTACGCACACCCCTGGTTTCTACCTTCATTTAACGGGAAATGTAAAGCCTTCAAGACTATCTTGCACCGTTTGGAGAATTTTATATGAAATTTCCGGCCGTCCTACTTAGGATTTGCTCCGGGCGGTCCGACGAGCCTTTGGAGTGTGCCGTACACAATGCACGTAGGATCGAGCCTATCAATCGAGTGAGCGGAAGCGGTTAAAATGTCGTGCTAAACAGCAACGCTTACCCTCTTTAGGTGCTTTACTGCACACACTGGCAGCAGCTTATACAAATGAAGAGGTTTTTAAGAAGCGAGAAGAGAGAGCGCGCCGTGCAAAATGCATATACGATAGGGCCGTTTAAAATTGGATCTCCTCGATCTTATTCGCCCATATTACAGTTTTCCCTACTCAAAATAACAGCATTCAATTCAGCATGAAAAGTTCTATCGAACGGTGTCAAGCATGGTCCAAAACGATGATATCGGTTTTCGATGACGTCATCGACCTTCTGCCCCGCCTTTGAGCAGCCTCGCCTTTGATGCGAAATTGTCAAAAAACCGATACTCCCAGAATAGGTCGAAATTGATACCATTCGATAGCGCTTTTCATGCTGAACAGAACAGTATCACTGCTAGTGTCGAACAATCAAACCTGGGCGAGTAAGAGCGCAAGAAACTCTAACCGCTTTCTTCCGCCGCTTTAAACTGGCAGCTGAGGCTAAGAAAGTTTAGGAAGCTGAGGAGTTCTGAGCACGTCATAGTGAAGCACCTGAAGCTCTTTGTTTGTCTGCGCGTTTCAAGGCCGTTTGCTCGTCGGATCTTCCCGCAGTGGTCCACCGAAATCGGAAAAAAATGCGTCACACAAGCCTCAACTGCCTTTTCGCACCCCTGTAACATTGCCTCTTTTCAAGCTACACCATTCTACTTTGGTGTGCTACTACAACGTTTTACTGTCTATAAGACCCACGAGTTGCAGCCGAAACGATTTGAACTCGAAAGAGTTATTGCGCTCCGAACACGCCCGCGCGTGCAATCTATATGCATTGTTCACGACGCACTCTAAAGGCT